>NMRA01000001.1:1246244-1282102 GCA_002633005.1 Phoronis australis
CCCCCCCCCCCCCCTAACTCCGCCACTGTATAAGATGTCAAATTGCGGATTCTGTGAAAACCAACAATGTACAATGAAAGAATGCCTATAATTATTTCCCATAAGCTCTCAGTGAACGTAAACCCAGGGATCTCCCCCACTGAATTCGCCACGAATGTTTTTGCTGCCAATATTCCAGTTAAAACAACCTCTTCTCTATAAATAATTAGTCGTTATGATTGACAATAGCATCAGACGGTGTCCAGGGTATTTTTCATACCCACGAGATCCTCCATTTGGTCCACACTTGAATATTTCATGCGCAATGTTATGAAACTTTTGTTTGCAAACTCTTGACATTTCTAGTATTGTGAATTCTTATGAAATAATCAATTTTTAACAGCTTGTACTGACTTCTGGGAGACTCACGAGGCAAATTGAACAACTGGGCTAGATTTGATTCTAATATTAAAGAACTTACAACGAATTTGCAAAAGAATGGCTATCCCCTAGAACTAGTCAATAGGGTACTGAAAGCAAAACTCCAACGTAACCCTGTAGACAAAACTAAACTAGTACTTTAAAGTACCCTATGTTGGGTCCGCCAAGATTGCACAACGAAAACTCAACTAATTGGTGAATAATTACTGTGTTAACTTAAGAGTTGTACTAACATTCAAGTCTCTAAAACTGTCGATTTTTTAACCCTAAGGATAAAATTCCTATGGGTCTACAGTAAAGGGTGGTGTACAAATTTATCTGTGCTGGACGTGGCTCCAGGTATATAGGCGAAACTGTTCGCCATTTGAAAACCAGGAGCAGGGAACATCTAAATTCTGATAGAAGTTCAAATGTAAATATTCATCTACAGAGTTCCAATCATTGTTATCAGCAGCAGTGTTCTTTCAATGACTTTGCAATAATAGACCAGGCAGAAACAACAAAGGAGCTTAAAATACGCGAGGCTCTAGTTGGTGTAAGTCCAATCTCAACAGGCAACTGGCACACCACAGGCTGCCATTGTTGGTCTAGTTTATTGTCACTTCCTGTAACAGACTGTATCTGTGCTTCATTAATTGTTGCTGGGCCTAGCTAGGTGGCCACTATATTCTCTCTTCTGATGATGGTGTTTGAATAAATGACACAGAAACATGTCAAGTCGATTTAAAACCGTGGTTGTTTTTATTAATATTTGTCGCAATTTTCGTCCGATCATCACGAAATTTACACATAACACGTACTTCCGGAAGTACTGGAAGCCTATTGTTTTTCGTCAAAATCGGATCCAAGAATGCGGCTGTGGCGGCAATTTTGTTTTCGTTTAAAGGTTCAAATGCTTCTGGAGGCTACAATTTTTTACGTAAAAGGCTAAGAATCGGCACAGTAAATGGACCGGAAGTTTTTTATAAGTATACAGGAAAATGTTCACTTCCGGTTAAAGATGGCGGAAATATCGGCGATCGCGCATGCGCACCTCGATTTTGGCCTAAAAACTTTTTCTCCTGTAGAGGCCGCATTATCAGACCAATTCCTTCGAATTTTTACAGGTATTAGTTTCTTATAACATGCTACTGTACAAAGCCAAAAAACCGTAAGTTGCTTTCAAGATGGCGGATCTGGCGCATGTTGACCCATTTTCAGTCGAGCTGGAGTGCGATTTTTAACGGGAAGAGAAAAAGACGTGATTTTTTGCATGTGGATTCTTTGAAGTATATTCTTTCAAGTGGCTTTGTAACAACTTTTTTTCTCAGACTTACTGTTTTCGACTTATTTGACTTTGAATTTCTTAAAAAAACGCAAAATTTCATTTTTTTCAAAAAATTTACGGAATTTGGCGATACCATCAATTTAGATAGAATTTTGAACGGGCTTTCAGAAGGTGTTTTTCATTTTTCGCTAGGACGTCTACTTTTCGAGTTATTTGAGATTTTCTGATATCGCTGTTCCTTTGTTGAGCGCTCTTGCTGCATTGATGTTGGTTTATCTTCTATTGAACTAGACTGTAGCCTATTTCTTATTGATTTATGACATCTAAGTTCGTCATATGAATGTTGTGATGTTGTTCATCATCGCCACCACCATCATCATATTCGTCATCATCTCCGTCGTTGTCTTTTCCGTTAATTTCGCCAAGTGTCGCTCAAGACTGTAGCCTTTTTCTTACTGATTTCGGACTTCTACGTTCGTCATGTGTATGTTATTATTACTTCTTTTGTTCATCCTCGCCACCATCGTCGTCATATTCGTCATCATCTCTATCGTCATCTTTTTGGTTAATTTCGCCAAGTTTCGTACCTCGGAGCGCTTTCATATTAATATTTGCTGCTACTTGCTATCATGGAGACAAATTGAAAAACTATCGATTGTATTTTCATAAGAAAATTATTATGCCGGGGCAGGAGTGCTTCCGGGCTAAATGGTACATGGGAAGACGCCGCTCGGAAGGCCGTTTTCTTACGGGTAATTACTCTGAAGAGGTGCCTTTTTCATACCTGATTCTTCACAATAAGGGGACTTATTCATGCAAGCGTCTATAAACGCGTGTATTTTTAGTTTTAATTTTATGCTAACTCATCACAACGGTATTCTTACAAATATCCCCCGACGCACACAGTTGTGTTTCATTTTACAGGTTGTGGTCGCGCAAGCCTAACTCTCAGATATTCAGTTGCAAATTAATCGAATTTTCACGTGTATTTATGTATAAGTTCATGCGGTTCGAATCAGTTTGCTGGTTGAAAATCAATTTTCGTTCAAAGGAAAATATCTTTAAAAATTTGCATCAACTGATAGCCGTGCCTTCATTTCATTATATCTATGTCAGCTGGTGTATTACTAAATATTTCAGAACTCATTGTCAGAATTAAGAGTTGAAAAGACGGCGTGACTGAGTGAAAATCGCCAAGTTCTGAAAACACGATGTCGACCACTGACATAACATTTTCAGACTTGATAGTTACGTGGCATGATTTCTGTAATGGTGACCAAAATTTCTTGCCTTGAAAAGCCGTTTTTAATACTACGACCACCGATATTCTGTTGCCGACATAGAGGTGAATTGTTACCGTAGGAGCACTGAAATCGGGCATGATTCCGTTCAGGTCATTCGGTGCACTAGTCAAACATTCACGCAAGGCTGTTCGGCGATGTGACACTAATCTAAAATTAGCAAAACTAATCTCTGTCCTACGTTAAATCGTACATAGTAAACATCAAAGCTAGACATTGGAGTAAAACCAATCAATTTACTACTCATTGGCTGGCAAAATAAATTTTACTGAATGTCACAACGCTTTTATCCGACTGACCAACAAAAGCATGGCGGGTTCTGTGCTTGCTTTTCCTCTGCTTCAAACTTTAAGTGTTTCCAAATCAAACAAAAACTCACCAATAACACGAAAAACTTTTTATAGTACCAGGTGTTCTCTTATATTTTGTGGATAAACTTAACAAAAAGCGGTTGAACTAATATACTTAGAATATACAGATTTAGGAATTGGCAAAAGATTGGGCAAATGGTTATTAATTTTTTACGTTGTCTTTCAATTCCCAAACATGCATGAACGTCGACGCCAAAACTGATTATGAAAGCAGCACGCATGGGAATATTGTTAGTGTTCTGCATCAGTCGAATGCATATTCAGTGTCGTATGAATTTTGTATTACGGTATACTAATATTTGATGAAATGCTGGTTTAGAACAAACTTAAGCATGGTAACGAAAATATATCATTGAAAACTAATGTCTGATTTTTCAATCTACACGAACACGAAAAAAATTTGGATTTGTCAAAACTTCTTTAAGACTTTTTAAAGATCTAAAAATACCTCTTAACGCCTTTTTAGTGGTTTTTGCGTAATACATAACGTTCAGGAGGTTATTAACTTTCAACACGTGAAAAAATTACCACACATGCTTTTAACTACATACTCGAGTGAAGAACACTTGCGGAACTATAAACAAACTAGTCTCAATCGTCTCATCCTACTAGAAATCGGATTTGCCGTCGGATTTGGGTGTGGGCGATAAAAACGATGATAATCGGACGTTTACAAGTGTGGAAAACTGATTTGTTGTTGCTGGCTAATCATAGATTAGTTAAGATTCATGATGATACACAAGTCGCGCATATGCCAACATCTCAACGATTTTTATAAAAAGTGTCAAAGCGTGTGGCGTTCGCTGCATAATTCGCCAGAAATTAAGAATATTCTGCAATGTTATAATTTGAAAATATTAAGAATATTCCGCAATGTTATAACTTGTGAAAATGGCCTTGGAGATCGGTTCATCCACGGATTCAAAGATCGATCGATCTGAGAAGGCGGATGTATTTCAATAAGCCTTGGCCTATTGCCTTGTGTGGACGGCCGCGTAAGAACGTAGTAAACAAATTAATTTTATCCACTAATCGACATGAGTATCTTTGTTATTATTCCACAATCCATTGTAACACTTTGACGCAATGAAGACTATTGTTATATAAAATGAAGTAACGGGTCAACAGGTGACTGTGGAAGTTAGGCAAGGACTGAAACACTACAGCTGACAAAAATCTTTAACGAATTATGAAAGGCTCCAGACCACAACGCAAACTACCAACACAAAATTAAGCAAAATCATAAACCATAGTTTGGTACTCTATTTGACAAAATCATTGAAAAAAACATTGTCGAAAATTTCCACTGACTTCTGAAACGTATCTTACATTCGGTCTTTTTGGCGGTGTAGCCTACAAGCACCACACAGCAAGCTAAACCAAGTATGGATAACAACTTTCAATGGATTTAACATAAGTCCACGCAGACTTATCTTTTTAAATCTTCCAGTTGTGAAAAATGAAATTGGTCAGTCATTGATAAACGCCATTGTGAGTAGCTGAAATAGGTAGGGTAAACACACTTGTCAATAAGATCACTTCAGTTGTATACATGTACACATTTTCTCAAATCTACGGCACCACTGAAAACGACAACCTATTACGTTCCTACACAAAGACACACACTTGTGTTATAAGCTAGTAGTTTAAGCATATTAAGGGTGTACACAGAAACCGTACAACGGTTGTCGAGCAAACATAGAAGCAGGGCTGTGTTTTCAAAGTCGAGATACTTGACACTGCACCGGAAGATAACCGTTTTCAGTGAAGAAATGTTTTGCTTGAACGTATAGTTGTGTTGAATATAAATACCAGACCAGTGCGGATCCAGGAGTTTGAGACATCGTGGCTATAAATCCACATGACGAGATTTTCGACAATTACCCGTGGCCACTGCCAGTTACCCCCAAAGAAACGTTTGAATCCCAGGCCATCACACATTAGTGGTTTGAGGTTTGCACTAGTAAGCCTGTAGTATGCGGGAATGAATCGGGAAAATAATGTTATCAATTGACAGTCAGCAAGTCAACGTGTTTCGGATGCTATTGGTGTTGTGATTTCCGTTAACAGCCCACTGATTTTGAAAATGAAAAAAAAAAAACAAAGACCCAACTAAGTTTTCTTTTTTCTGTTTGAAAAACGTCGTTGAGGTTATTTTCTCGTAATTCTATGTTCAAAGCTTTCATAAATTAGGCCTGCCGAACGCAACTTGTAATCAAGCCTCGCCACTGGCACATAGATGATATTGCATGTAACCTAGTCGATGTAGTAAACTGCCGCTTGGGGCTGTGAGGAAAATGCACCGCTTTAAATCAGGGGCGGATCCAGGATTTTAAGTTAGGGGGGGGGGGGCGGGCAGGACACAGGAATAGCCAAAATTTCGGCAGACGCGCGCGCTCAGCCTAAACTGTAGGGATGCAGGGGGATCGAATTTTTGGGTTTGCGGACCATTTGACAAAAAAAAAACTGTAAACTGGGTTTGTTCAGGGCCTATGCATTGTCATATTCACCCCCTCGAGCCCCCCTGGGTGCGCGTATATGCTAGTCAGTAATTCGTACCCCAACTGTCAAATGGCATCTGGTAGAGTTTTAGGGGGGCCATGGCCCCCTACCCTCCCTAAATCCGCCAATGTAAATTGCTACAAGTATGTGTGGCAAGATGTATCTGAAGAAATTTCTAACGCACGATGTTCATGTCAGTGAAACTTGTGAGCCTTGCAAACAGAAAAGCAATATTAATGAAACGAGTTGAAATTTTGCGTGAAAAAATGGGGAAGAGTTGATGAGTCTGATTATTTAAGTGACACATCAAGCTGTCAGAACTGTTTCTAACAGGACAAAGTTGAATTAACTAGTGGACATATTTCCAAATCTAAAGTCTTCTTGATTTTGTTCTTCATAAGGATGCCATTTTCGGTCGCTTAGCAAGCTTTTGAGGGAACCGCGCGACATGCAGTTGGATGCCACTAATTGGCGGGACAGTGTACGGGAGCATTTCTGAGTGGGTATTAATTAGTTTCGGATACAGCAACTGAAGTGGACCGTCCTCTTCCCGAGTGCCCGATCCTGATGCCTACAGGGCAGCGTGAATGTGGCAATAGAGCCTGATGTCCACCAGCTTCAAAGCCCCTTCGGCTTTTGGGACCTTAGTTACCGGGTCACGTTTGGATCGAAGAAAGTGCGACTTTGACAGGAGCCGGGTGTGAAGTTGTTAAATTGCGGGTATGCTCAAAAGTTAATAGTCACTTTTAGATATTTAATTGCTCGGACGGGCCCCTTTTAGTGCGACTTTGGCAACGAGAGGAGGCCAGCTAGGCATTCCATGGGCACGGGGATTATCGCTAATGGTAAACTGGGATACTCCGCGCTCTTTTACTCTAGGCAGCCAACTCGACAGGAGGACCTCTTTGTAAGTGCACTGTCTCACTTGGCAAAACTTGGTGTTTCAAACCTTTAAATACATGCCTTATATGTGAGTCTTGTTTGCATTTCGGCAAATGTAACGAAAATGCTGCTTATAAGAACGGAAAAGCAGCTTTCGCTGGCCGGGCTCAAAGACACAAAAGCCACTAGGCATTGGTCCGCCTATCAGATTATTTAAACGAAATACGTACACTGTCGATAAACCATTTTTTAAAACGGCTTTACAGTCCTTTCTCCAGGCATAAAGCTTAAATTAACGTCATCGCTTTCGAAATAATATGCTTTGTCACTCAGTCGGTCCCCGGCCGTGACGGTCAGCCAGTGACAGGCAACCATAGTGAGTCTAGCCGTGAACTACCACGATCGAGTTCACGCACATGCTAATCAGTCTGATCAAATCAGATTCTAAGAAACTAGGCAAGGCAGATTTTATATCATTTGATTAACGATCTAAATAAAAGTTCTTTTTATGCAAAACCAGGGTTGAAAGCACATTTAATGCTCCCCGTGTTTGTCTGTTGAGCTCTTAATCGAAATAGGGTTTAGAAAACATTACTACCTGTACTAGATTTTTAATTATTATCAGGAACATACAAGCCAGAGCTTATAACTTTTAAAACATGAAAAACATTCAAGGACTTTTAAATAGTTTTGTAGAAACACATTTATTTTGGCATGACTTCCATCACTACATAATGAGGCTAAATCGTTGTGAGAGACCGTCCCCAGTTGGTATATTGTGCAACTCCGGACGGTCTGGGGTCAACAAAAACCACAGTTCTACAGTGTGAATCTACACCAATGCGATAAACAAGAGTAGATCTACTTGCTGAGTCAGCTGCAGGTATGCTTATCTCTTTTATGACACACAATGCGTGACTGGGCAAAACAATGTGGATAAATCAGTGGATTGTGAGATCCCTGAGGTCCCTGTCAAGTCCTCACGACAATTCTACGTAATGAATCCTTATAAGGGTAGTCCCCAAAATAGGGACAGTCTAGATCATACCCTTATAGGCAAAATGACATGGAGGCGAAGATAGCTGTCAACATGATATCAGAGGAAATGTACACTATACAATGGCTGAAATTAAGAAATTGGCAGAAATAGTGAGGCATTCACTCGTTACTAACAATGTTTTAGGGAGTGTCTGTCCCTATGAACAAATTATTTTGGTCTTGGATCAAAGTTAAAAGCACAAGTTAACTTGCAGTGAACAAGGTGGACATTTAACAGTGGAGTGTCTAATGCTTTGATGAGGTAAGAAAGGTAAGCATCAGTATAGAGTTATCGGTAGTTATCGGCAGGTGTGGCTGTAAATAACAGCATATGTTGAGCTAGTATTTGAAATTTTATTCAAATTAAATTACCATTCTTCAACTTCATTTCATTTATCGGATCCAAGCATATACACGATATGTCATACTTAAAAATGCCTACATAACATTTTCGGAGCACCATGCTGTGATAACTTCAGTGGCCGTTATCTACCAAAAACCAGTGTGAAAGGTTCAACTAATAACAATGCAGTACCAGATTTAAGTTAACATGAAAATATTCTTACATTTTTACAGAGACAGTTTATAAAAGTGGTCGATGAAGAACATCATCAAAAGAGAATATAAACACCAGAATGTCTAGTGTGCAGCAGCAAATTTTCACATGCTTGTGACCACAGTGCAAAACAAAAGTAATCAAACTAGATACAATTTCCCCGTCATTACGCTTAATGCTTCCAGAAAAAATGACAGGCAATGACTGTTATAGTGGCAAAATCCTAATTACAGAA
This sequence comes from Phoronis australis, assembly GCA_002633005.1. Classification (NCBI taxonomy): domain Eukaryota; kingdom Metazoa; phylum Phoronida; family Phoronidae; genus Phoronis; species Phoronis australis. Next base: position 1,254,817 of record NMRA01000001.1, read on the forward strand.
TGGCTTGGTCACCTTTCTAACTTTCCTGTTAACTTCTCGGCCGTGAGGGAAGGCTATTCTAACAATCAGTTCCACTTCCGTCCAGCCGTCATGATGGGGGATTCCACGTTATTTTGTCTACTGAATACTTTTGGCCTGTATTGTTCCGCGACCGCGCAAACTTTGTCCAAACACAGGTCTCAGATTCATAGACCACAACACACTAATGTTTCTGGCTTAGCATGATCTTAGATAATACAAATATTCATTATGTAGCTCTCAGCATTTTAGCACTCCTCTGTTCTTCAAGAACCCTTTCTTGTTCCTCAATCTCCAGTTGTCGTTCCTCCAGAAATTTGGCATATTCTTCAGCAGTTAGTTTTGGCACTACTTTAAGTCCTATTTTATGAGCACAGCAAATGATATTTTTACACACATTCTCGAGAGTAACACACTCCATGGATGGGTCTTGACTTTTCACAAGAGCGATTTCATAAATGTGCTTCAGAGTAACAATACCAGCAACCTCTTGTCCTAGAAAGAGAATTTTGATTACAAGGATGCCGACAAGAAATTTTAAGCCTGCCAGGTACACTGTACAAACACGCCTTCCGTCACATAATTAACTTTTTGATTTAGACCACTTACCGTTATCAAATTGGTCTCAGATAGTTCCATAGTCAAAACAAGAGGTATTTCTGAACTTGGAAAGACCGGGCAGTTCATAATTGTTTGAACGCAGGTGCAGCAGTTTACCTTGTCACAGTAAGTCATTTTATTTGCCTAGCATAGTCTCTGCCAGTTCTTTGCAGCAATTGAACCAAAAATCACTTCTCATCTGAGTAAGGAGTTGAGACCAATTTTATAGCCCGTGGTAAGTTGTTTAAACCAAAATCTAGTTTCTTCGACAGAGCACAGGCTTATTTCCGCTATAAGTTTATGTAATACAGTCATTTTCAAAACAGTATACAGCTTTATTCATGATCTGAATTCTTTTCTCTGAATGCTCAGATTCTGCCGATTATTGTTCTTTATGCACCGATTCATCGTTTCGTGCGAGTACTATTTTGGTACCAGTGCCCAACACATACTTGTCAACTACTGTTTCACCCAGAGATGGGCAGTTCATGGAAAAGTTTGACAGTGGTGCACTAAAATATAATCTGTGGCAAACGTAAAACAGCGATAACCACAGCAGTTACATAACTACCTTTATTTATTTGTTTGTTGTCATATTTAAAATGAGGGTGACCTCTTCAGTGATAGCACTGCTTTCCAAGAGGGCCCTCAAAAGAGGGTCCACAATCAGCACCATGTGCAATTGGTGTTACCTGGTTTCATGGCGCCCTTTGATGCGCCAGCAGCTTTCTTCAGCAGGTAAGCTGTGGGTGGACTTGTGAATACAATTCTGAAAGTTCTGTCAGGCTAAAACAAAAAATAAACAATATAACAAAAATAAAAGGCAGGCAGAAACTTTAAGTATTGAAAAACAACATTTTCAAGCCAGAAATGAGACTTGGTAGTGGCTAATTAGACTGCACAGACACACTGGATGTCATTTCCACAAAGTACTTATATGCTGCCGGCTTGTTAGTGGCTGTCCACACTGATATAGCGGTGTGAACATCCACTATCACACAACTCGACTTTCTATTGTCCGTGTGTGATTTTGGAGAAATTTTTACTGTGGCGAGGCACAGTTTTAAACATCATAAATTTAGCTTGGACTGTTATTTTTGATAGAGTGCGAGCACTTGATTCACTCTGCTGCGTTGGTTTGTAAGATAGAAGTCGTCACGAAGAACCAAATCAAATGCCTCAGCAGGTTGATTGGGCTGAAGAGGAAGTGTGAATCAAGTATAGCTATTGAAACATAGAACATTTAGCATAAATGGAGTTGGTGATTGCAAAAAAGGCAACTGTAAATTCAAAATTTAATTCTGGAACAGTAACAATGAAAAACTGTAGAATAAATCTGGATTTAAACAAATGATCATCAAATGGGCTCAGGCATACGTGAAAGGAAAACCTTATTTAATCAAATTGACCCACTTACATTGACGTGTATTTTTGTTGGTAAAGGAGTACCCTCTATGATATGTGCCGTCTTCTCGTTGAAATCTTTACAGAACTGTTGGATGTTTATTCCTCGCTGCAATTAAAAAGGAATACATCATAACTGAGTGGAATCAGGAGCCAGATGAGACCATAAACTGCCATTTTGCTAAAGCTGTAAATATGCTCCACTTACTGCTGGCCACGAAATCAAGAATTTGCTATAATTATTATCAAACTGGACAGGTTGTTATTGTATTAATTCTATGTAGTTTGATGTCAACATTCAGTTGCAATAGATCAGTAGCTCGCAATTAAATTGAATTAACGAAATTTTTTAATCATTTTTCGGCATCGAAATTATCTGGATGACACTGGCAATTAGGCCAAAATTTAGGACAAGTGACTTAGTTTTTATCTTTTTCCACACAGGTAAATAGAAGGAAAAATAAAATTCAAAATGGAAATACGACTACAAATGTTTTTCTACTGAATTTGCAACCATTCTGCAAATAAATGTTAATTCTAGCTTTAAAGTTGCAGTCTGTGAGTGACTGCTATCTTTCTTCGTTTGCCTGACACATGAAGCACCACCTCTCAATAGTGGCAGACTACATCGCCATCTATCGGTCACTAACAAACTTACTGCGGACAAGCGCAAACAAATACGGCTTGGCGTTGAAGTGGCAGTAAACTCACCTTCCAGCACAAAAACAACTATTGAATTTGATCTTTTAACCATTATGAAATTGGTCTCAAATTGTTTGTTAGTCAAATCAGGTTATAACGGCTCATCCCATTGGCTTGTCCATGCATAATTTTACGCACCATGCAGGCATGGTCTCACAAGCAATAACGAGCAGTCAAAACTCCTTTTTCATGTGAGTAAGAATCAAGGCATCTTCATCATTATGCATAAGCCATAACCCTTAATAGCCACTTTAGCTGTGAATGTATTGACTTGTATGACACACAGAGTTCCCAGTAGTGAATAAAGGCTTCGCTAATTCATCTGCCAATGAGGGAATGAGCAATTGCCTCGTAATGCCCAACCAGTTTGGACGCTCCAGTAGCACGTTGGCAACCCGGAAAGTTTATTGGTTTGGCAACAACAATGGAACTAATGGAAGACACACACATCATTCACGTGCGAAGCTTTCAACAGAACAGAAACTAAGTAACAGATGCAACTTTTTCATTTTGTATGTTGGAAACTACATATTACCTGGCCTAATTGGGGGCCAAGTGGTGGAGACGGCATCGCCTTGCCAGCAGGAATGGTAACAGCCAAAAAGGGCGGATGGTTTATCTTCTCCGCAACCTTCTTTGCTCCTTTCACAGCCTTCTTCAAGCCAGCCCTGGCAGCCATTTTCTTCGAGCGCCCCCTGTCAACTGGTCAAGAAACTTGTGAGCAAATGCACATTCATAAACCCTAAATTTGAAAACAGTTGGAAAATATATTACATAATAATTTTCACAGAGAATCTATGTCTTGTTTTCAACCGTCAAAAAGCTCAAAATATACGCAACTTTTATGATTTACTAATTGCCCACCACATATCGCATGTGTGTGCAATACAGAACAGGGTAAAGTTGAGCGTGAAGATTAAAAATGGCCGACGGTAGTGCACCGGCGTTGGAAGATCTGAAGAAACTTCGGGTTGTTGACCTAAAAGAGAGGTTGCATGCTCTTGGATTGACTACGTCAGGTACTGTAATTACTTACTTAATTAAAAGAGAATTCCATTAGACCATATATCGTAAACAACACAGAGCTCGGCATTAAAGCAAAATGCCAACTGGTGTGCAGTGCGGTTACGGTCGTTGGGTTACGAAAAAGGCGCACACTAGTGATTAGACAATGGCCATCGTCTCTGCTGGAGCAGCCAGCAGATACGATGGAGCTCCTGTAGGAGCTTCATACGCCGGAAGATTTTCGGTGGATTATGCCGCACACTGGCTAAAACATCACAGTCACTTTGTTACACAGGCACCTGGCCCTCAACAACTATACACTAAATAAAGAGAAAGGTACTGTTGTAAATTGTGGCTACTTAGGTTCTACGGTGCTACTTACCCTTGTCCATTTCTTGACTTTATACGCGCTGTGAAACACACGTCCTCTTCTCATGGAGGACGACACACGAGAGAGCAGGTCCAGCAGCTCCCTAGGCAATGACCATCGCCTCTGTTGACCCGAACCAGAGGCGATGCAGAGGCTATAGGCGCTCTGTACGCCGGAAACTTTTCGGCGAATTATGCCTCGCACCGACTAAACCATCAAAGTCACGTTGTTATAAATACCTTTTGCGCATAGAGGAACACCTTAGGAGGTTGTCGATGTGTTTAATTCCTTCCAACTCGAACAAATACTCCCGTTATGAAACATTTTCTTCGAGCAGTCCCTATTTCAGTTCCCAAAATCGTGAAATCAACATTTTCATTTTTTTAACCAGGCCGAAGGTCAGAAGTTGCGGACCTACCGGCGAACTTTGAAAGCTGAAGTTCCCGCCCTTCGCGTACATGCTGCCGGGAACCAGTCGTGCATTTGCCGTGTTGTTAAACATTAAAATGTCAAATATGTGCACAAAGACTATTAAATGTCATATCAACAGCATTTATTTTTATCAAATACAAACAATAATTCATTGAAANGCCCGACCAGAGGCGATGCAGCTCCTATAGGAGCTCCATACGCCGGAAGCTTTTCGGTGAATTATGCCTTACACCGACTAAAACATCAAAGTTACGTTGTTATAAATACCTTTTGCGCATAGAGGATCACCTTAGGAGGTTGTCATTGTGTTTAATTCCTTCCAACTCAAACAAATACTCCCGTTATCAAACTTTTTCTTCGAGCAGTCCCTATTTCAATTCCCAAAATCATGAACTCAACATTTTCGCCAAGAGATTCTTTTAGCCAGGCCGAAGGTCAGAAGTTGCGGTCCTACCGGCGAACTGAAGTTCCCTCCCTTTGCATACGTGCTACCGGGAACCAGCCGTGCATTTGCCGTGTTGTTAAACATTAAAATGTAAAATATGTGCACAAAGACTATTAAATGTCATATCAACAGCATTTATTTTTATCAAATACAAACGATAATTCATTGAAATTCCATCAGTTTCAAGTAACGCCAATTAAAGACAAGTAGTGGTGGCATTTTGGAAAGGAACATTTGACTGACAAGACCGCAATGGCTCACCTTTGGCCTATTTAAAGATTGAGGTCATGAAGTCACATCACCTAGCTAGCGCGGTAAAAATTGGAGCGTGTGCAGTATAAAAATGGTGAGTTCACGATTTTGGGAACTGAACGAGTGACTGCTCGAACAAAAAGTTCGATAATATATTAAGTATTTGTTCGAGTTGGAAGGAATTAAGCACACCGCCAACCTCCTAAGGTGTCCCTCTATACGCAGAAGGTATTTATAACAATGTGACTTTCATGCTGAGGGCCTATAGGAGCTGCATCGCCTCTGGTCGGGCCAACAGAGGCGATGGTCATTTCCTACCCAGTCACGTGACATATAATATATCCGGTCAACCATAGCACTCATACGAACAAGGACGGACGACATTGAAACTGGACAACAATACCTACCTAGGTTCACGACACTCCTCCCCTCCCTAAAAATAACTAAATAATCTGATTGAAAAAAAAACTAATGAGGAGTGAATGTGAACAGGAACTAAAAAAACTATAACTACTTCCCCCCCCCCCCCTACCTAAGTAATAGTTAGTGGACAAACAGCCTCAATAATGAGACATGTTAGTACAAACTATGGCGTCCTGTAACTAAAGTATAAAAAAACAATGTGACGGGGGGTCCTAAACTAAGATTAAAAAATGTGAGGAAAAATGAGACAATTCTTGGAAAAAAGTCAAAACAACAAAATAAAAACAAAATGAGCCAATAATAAAAAAAACTGAACGTTGAGTACTCTAATTGTCAATTAAACTAATAAAGAAACAGATTATCAACTTAACACAACAAAATTAATAACAATAAGGTAGCATAACTTGTTGAAACTGAGCAGACCTACCCGCGAATGAGTATCCCTGGATCAGCCTTTTTTTGATGTGACTGAAAAAAAAAACAATAGATTTTTAGAGGAATGTCAAAGGTAGTAACTGGTAGCTTTTTGCTACTTCCCGTGAACTATTAAAAATTAACTACAAAGCTATGCTACTAAACAAAATGAAGCAACGCTGAATTCAACGTCGACGAGTCTACAGCTTATACAATCGGCGGGCATTCCTAGCGGTTTGACGAAGGACTTGCGAAACGGTCGTGCCACGATGTTTGGCCACCACCTCAGCCACCTCTCCTATGAATTGGAAGATAATTTGGACGTTCCTTCAACGACAAATGTGGTGCGTCGGTCTCCAAAGGGAGACGGTCTTCAGTTACCTTTGCAAGGCATCAACTTGCCATCAAGTGAAGGTGTTACAATTGTTGGAAAACCCGAAATAGCAGTTCGGGAACTGTTGGCAAAAATTTACTACAGCGTTGGTATCCCTGGTAAAAGTGTAGGTGGATCCTTTGGGTCAATGGAAGAAGATCCGCAACAATGTTGAACACGGTTCGGAAGTCCCAGTCGTAGTGGGAACCAGGGGAGGCCGAACGGATATGGAACACCAAAGTCTTGTCCTTTACATTTCCATGGCGACGAGTAAGGTTTGCGAAGTCGCGGAGTAGATCTTCAATGAAACGAGCCTGTTCACGTTCGTTACCCATGGACTGTTCAAACCCTATTTCGCCAAGACCTGCCACGGAAGTTTCCCGGAGAAGCTGAAAGTGTTGTTCTGGCAGCCTCCTAGAAGTTACTGACTTGTTTTGGGTGCACGCCTACCACCGCTTTGAACCCTTGAGAAAGAGCCCTCACGTAATCCTTGATAGAACGACGATGGTATTCTGCTGGATTGCAAAAAACAATGATGCCACCCACCAGTTTAATAGGATGCGACGAAGAGCGGTGAGGGGTCGCATCAATAAGGTCCGGTATGGACAGAAAACGGCTGTTACAAATATTGCCTTTTGAGCGGTAAGCTGCCGTCAAACGGTCAATATGGAAATGGGAGTCTATAGCAGACTCTAATGCTTGAGGTGATGTAGCTGGCAGAAATACAGGAGCTTTGAATGGTGCTCGAGCAGCACTCGCGTAGGTCTTTATGGTAGAAGACGTGGTCGATTGACTCACACATGGCGGAGCTAAGGACTGTACATCTTTTGAACCATAGTCGTATGACAGGGCCCACACCAAACAGTTAGGTTCTGGCACGCGCGCCATCAGATGCAGCACCACAAACCATGCACAGGCCAGGGTTTGTAATCTTCCAGAAATTGACAAAGGTTTTACCGGCATTGGCCACCCCAGTACCCGGCACGAGATCATTAGGTGTAACTCGTCTTCTATAGTTACACGGGGCAGCTTGGCAACGCTGCGGACGGCCAAACCCGCGAGTTCGAGAAGATCTTCATAGTTGCTCATTACTCGCCCTTCAATCTGCCAGAACAGAGACTTAAGTGCTTCAAAATGGGCATGTTGCACCTCATTAGATGAAAGGCGACACAGTGAGTAGACATCAAAAACTGCCGGCAGATGATTTGTCAAGGCGTGTGACCGTAAGAGGCCCTCTCCGGCTGAAAAACTACAGAGTGGACAAATCAGATCTCCCGGCTTTGGTTTACGATTGGGAGGTGAAGGTGAGGATGCAGATGCCTCACTAGAACGATTAGATAGAGGTGGCGGGTCTCGCTCACTTCTAGATAGAGCTACAGATTGGTCAACTACTGACTTGGCAGCGTCAGTAGATTCCATAGGTTCATCTTCCTGAACTAAATCTGGACTACTTACACCAGTTATTCCCTTCTCTACAAAAAGATACGGACTTCAGTGAATTGGAAGTAGCCATCAAGTCTTTGGTTGTTGAAAACCACCTTGCGGCATTCAAGTCAGCCATGAGTGTGCTTGGTCGACTGTTTATAACCAACTGCGCAACCTCTCTATACCGTAGACTTAAACAGAACCGAAGAACCGCCTGAGCTTCATCAGAGTCCCTCGCCTCTGGAAATGCCAACAAGAATAAACTTGTAAGGCGGTGAGCCCATTGAAGTCTGCTTGGCTGACTGGAACCTAAGTTGGTGTACTTCATTGCACTCGACATCTGCCCCAAAACGATAGATCATATGATCCACAATTTGGTCGAAACTTGAGTGTGGATGAGCTTTAATATGGTTGAAAAACCAACGAGAGGCATCACCTTCCAAGCACATGCCCAGCTCCGTTCTACATTTTTGACCTGACCAAAAATTGTTTCGGGCAACATTACTGAATTTCCATAGAAAATCCTCCCATGTACCTGACAGGTAATGAGTGCCAGAGCCAGAGGGCGTAGGTGACATGTTAGTATGCGAATGAGTCTGCATAAGCAATGCCACTACCAGTCTTTGACGACGGAGTCAGTTTAGCTGCCAACTTGGAAAATAAATAGTCAGGACTAGAGGTAAGTATAGAGGTTTTCTTACCATATTCGTCACAAACCTTGACTACTTCCTCCAAATCTTCTGGCAGACCACATGGGACTGTAAAGTCTATGGACTTTTGCAGAGTCTTGGTTGGCTTCCAGCTGCAATGTATCTTGCACACATTCTCCGGAGTAATAGCCAATATTGCTCTGAAGTCCATAACTGCAGCAGCAACATTAGCAGTCATACCCGGAAGGTCCAACAGTGTTTCAGCGTCACAAGAATTGATAAGAATCTTGGACGTCATTATAAGGTGCCAAAATTAGGTGTGGCACTAGGGAAATAATAAAGTCTGCAAAGACTGAAATACCAAACAAATGATACCTATAGCATTTATATTTACCAGACAAAAATGAAAAATCAAGAATGTAATAAACGAAACAGCTGAACACCCATGTTCAGTGACCTACCTGCTATGACACGGTAGGTACCGAGCGACAAAGAAAAACAAATCCACGAAAGATACTTTGAATTACGCGCCACTCGGTGTAAAGGTAGAAATTGCACGTAGCAACTACACCAAATGTAAATTGTCGCTACTTAGGTTCTACGGTGCTACTCACCCAGGTCCATATCTTGACTTTAAACGCGCTGTTAAACACACATCCTCTTCTCATGGAGGATGACACACGAGAGAGCAGCTCCAGCAGCTCCCCAGTCACGTGACATAATATATCCGGTCGACCATAACACTCATACAAACAAGGACGGACGACATTGAAACTGGACAACAAATACCTACCTAGGTTCACGACAGTACACAACTGCTATTCAATATGGTCGTATGCAAGGTACTTCCGGACCTATTTTTCTTGTAACCAATTAGTGTGCCCCTGGAATTTATTGTATAGTTGAGGGCTGATCAAAGGTGCCTGTGCTTTGTTATAAATATCCTTTGCACACAGAGCCAGAGGGACACCTGACCTGGCTTAGGAAGTCCTTGTTGTATTTAATTCCTTCTACCTCGAACAAATGCTCCCGTCAAACTTTTTTCTTCGAGCAGTTCAGTTTCCAAAATCGGCAACTCGCCATTTTTAACACTGTGCCCAGCAGGTTGCATAACATATGTATCCCCTAATGTGCGTAGTGTAAAAATGGCGAGTTATGGACATATGGTCATTGTCTAACTAGTGAATAGTTATAGGCTAACAGCAGGTTAGAATGACAAAGTATTATAGTTATTCACTAAAACTATATGACTCTATGAAACTTTGTTATGTAAAGAATTTGGTAATTTTTTACAATATGATGACATTGACCTACACACATGATTTTGGTGTTGTTAGATTCCTCGCAACATTATCTTTCAAAAATATATGAATGTATCCCCAGTATTTTATCGTCGAATTTCTGTTCGCACTATTTCCCGATTGACACTGCCATGGTTTCTCAACTCAAGATTATTAGAGCGACACTTGTTGCTAATGAATGAAACAGTATCATTGATTCCGAATAGTGTTTGGCCACGAGATTCCTGACATAACATGGAGGAACAAGGGGCAGCATTTCACCCTTTTCCAATTTTTTTTTAGAATTGTGACCATTTGACTTTTCCACAAAATTCTCAGAATTGTGATACCCTTTTCACCAGGCCTTTATGCAGCGTACGTCCTGGGCGTCCATTGGACGCCCTAGCACTAATCTGGACTTCTGGCTAGGACGCCCAATGTATCATTTGGCCACCCACTGTCAATAGGAACCTTTCAAGTTTGGATTCACACATTGTAATGAATACTAGGAAGCCTCTGAAGGCTCAGTGGCGGCTCTTTTTTCAAAGCAGGAAGAAATATACAATGTATATACAAAGTATATACACTGTTGCTATGCTCACACTTGGTTGATAGCATTGTAAAATCTTCTTGGTCTACAGTTTTATTTAGCAAAAATGCTCACTACAGAAGGCTGTTGTGTAAGCTTAGTTGTAAAAACCTTGGTCTATGCATTTTTCTAAAAAAAATCTGTGTTTGGGGGTATTGCTGGCGGGGGGTTAAGCGTCGGAATCATGGACGCCCTGGAATATTGGGAACCCCATTTTGGACACCCTATTTTTGAAATCCTGGATAAAGGCCTGCTTTTCACCAATTTGAACCTCAAAAACAGCCTCCACTTTTTTCGTGGATGCTTGCTAGGTGATGCGTACTAGGGTCACCATAGGATCGAATTTGAACCCTTGGGACCACAGTTCAGTTTTTGACTGCCAGGTGACACCTTCCAATCAACGTGGCGGCATTGCTAGCGCATACCGGGAAATAGTGTGAGCAGAAATTTCACAATAAAATACTAAGGGAACGGGGTAGGAGAAATTTCCATGTGTTTTTGGAAGGGTAACTTTGTGAGGAATCAAACGATACCAAAATCATGCGTGTGGGTCAATATCGTCATATTGTAAACTATTATCAAGAATTTTGTCAGATTTTCTTTAGCATTAGTGAACTCCAGTTATTTGTCACAACAAGTATTATACACCGAGGACCTAAACTTTGGCTAAAGTTGTGAACCTAAGCACTAACCCTGTTCTGCTGGCGTACCCACCGATCTCTTTCAGTAACCGATTATATGGTGTAGTAAAAGTGATTAGATCCTCACTGTCACGTTTTTCTTGGGTGTGGGTGGGCGCAGGTTGTTACAGACCGGTGCTAATACCTTTCGGTGCGATGATAGACTGAAGAGTGATTTGAGTTAATCCTTTATTAATCCCCACCATACGTTCACAAGCCTACTCAAACAAAACGTCCGACGTAATGTCTGTTCTATGCTCCAGCCAATTCTGGGAAGCCTTGACTTGTGATGAATATCTGAGACATTTCAAGCAACTCTTACACTCGTTGATTCAATAACCTGCTGTCTCTATAGCTGGCTCTGTATTGACTATCGCTGTAACTGCTGATTCTTTTCACTGCAACTCAACTGTAGTTCTCCTGATTAACTTTCTTGAACTCACTTTATCTGACTAACACAAACCCGTGCTAGTGTATTTATAGCCTAATGCATTGTTCTGGAACTTTTCATCAATTCAAGCACATTCTAGAACTTTCCTGAATCTACCCAACCATTCTACAAACATGTACTAGTCTCTAGAATATTCCAGACTGCATTAATCACTGTCATGCTAGAGTCTTCTTGAAAGTTCATCACTATACTGTAGTAAACAAATGACATCATCATTGTACTGACCTCAGTCCTCTAGAAAGTTCCCTACTATTCTGCAGTAAACAAATTACATCATCACTGTACTTAACTCAGGGGTCATGCCAATCAAACAGAATAACAAAACAAAACAACACAAATAAAAACAGTGTCAGTCTATATTCTGACACTCACGAATGCTCAACTGTCCTCACTGTTAAAACTTGTTTTCAATCCACAGGCAGAGTTTTTGCAAGATGTATGAAAATGCCGGCCATTTTCTTCAGCCCTAAAGTCATTACCGTGTTGCCGTCTTGTAGACGGGGAAAACAGAATAAGACCAATCAAAATTGTGATTTTTGTAAACAAAAATTTTAGATAAGAAAAAAGACTGTGTGTAGTTGTTAGTTATCCAGTTTTAATTAGACCAGTTAACATGAAATAACCAACTTGTGTATAGTTAATATTAAATGTTTTAAGTGAGATTTAAATTTTAAAACTTAGCAATCATTAAACTGATCAAGTTTTTCACGTTACGCGCAGCCGATCCTAGTTATCACATGTTACTCTTCTTGGAGCTGGCTTTGACAGCGTGGCACATTATGACAGGGGCAGAAAAATCTGTCGTATCGCCTAAATGGTACCACATTAGAGCAAAACATTAGGTGAGTACAGTGGCTGCAGTCGTGGAATTCACATTTTCTTCAATTAATCATCTCTAGAGATGCACTCTGGCATAGTTGCGGTGGTGGCCACATGTTACAGACGCAGCAGCTGTCCTCATCCTCCGTGTCCAAGTCCTCAATGCGGTCACTTTCGAACTGTGAAGCATGTGATTGCTATAATCCTGATGGACCTGGTTCATTATCATTTCGTGGTTTCTGAACTTGACTTGTTACTGTTATTCTCTCCACTTGTCTTTGTAGTCACCTTTGACTTTTTTATCAGCTGTTTCTTTTTTGTCTCTTATGCCCTTTTGTCACTTGTGCCTTCGTTGTGCCCTTTTTCTTTTCTAGCACTTCTACATTCTCTGTCATCATCTTACAAGACAAACTTGCAGATCTGCTTGAACATACTTGGTCACTTGGCATTGGCCTCTTCGCTTCTGTACACCTTTGTAACTGTTAAGTAAAAAATCATTTTCAACCTCACTTTCATCAGTAGTCGGTAAGAATGCTGTAGATGGAGTGACCCTTTCAAGGGTTGTCAAACGGGCATATTCCGGACTTTCGGAAAGCCGATTGAAGATTTTCAAGAGACACCGCTTTCACGTAGGTTTTGCTTGCCGTGGAACAAAGATCGAAGCGAGTAATTCTGGCCCTTGTACCTTTCTTCGCTTTGTGGCACAAGTTACTATACACCGCCTCCCCTGGTTCATACACCCAACATCAAGTGGTTGTAGTATGTGCCATGTGTGGGCTGGCAGAGTTAAAATTGCAATGTGGTCTTTCGCCCATTCTACTATAGTTACATCCGTGTCTGACTTGTGGCCATCAAGTAAGAGTTGAACAGGCTCCTGAGGGCCACCTGGGACAAACTTCGCTAGGTGAACTTGGAGCCACTTGAGAAAGACTTCAGAGTTTGATTACCCACTGTCTGTGACTGTTCCACTGGCACCTGGAAAAGAATCTTTGTGACTGTTCCACTGACACCTGGAGAAGAATCTTGCAGTAGATCCAAGTTGTTGTATCTTTTCCCCTTTAATACAAAGAATGCGGGAGAGGTCGCCTGGCCAGCTGCACTGCCACATCCCAATATCGATGGTCACAGATCTCCCTGTTGTGACCACTTGGGGAGAGGGCACTTTTTGTTCGGCTGTAGGTGACAAAGTGTGTAGGCTTGTAATTGGTCATCACACTCTTTTCATCCACATTAAATATGTGGTTTGTCTTCCAAACCATACTTCACCACAGCAGAACGCAACTTTTGTCAGTATTCACTTGACTTGCAGTTTTGCTCTTGCTTATTCTATACCCTTTACCTTAACAACTCTCACCTCTGGCCAGCACTTTACAAACCCTTTAAAGCACTTAATGGAAAGGACTCTTCTGTCTTCCTTATTCCCTGCTGGAAGAACCACTCCGTCACCATGGTGACGACTTCTTGCCTTGTATACCCATACCCAAGACTCGCCATTTCTTTTATACGTTTTACAATTAAGGCTTCCTGATGCGCATCGAAGATTGTAGACACAATCCTTGTGACGAATTCAGGTTCTATCCTCCAACTTACTCGATCTCTCAGTGTTTGGTATGGAACATTGCATTTTGCAGCTGTTAAGTTGATGGACCTGCAATCCTCACGTACTTTATTGTATGGCTCAAATAAACTGCATACATCATACTGTCTCAAGTTTCTGTATTGTGTTTTTACAAGCTTCTGTAATATAAATAAATGTTTTATGAACTGTTTCATTCTTATTATGTGCTCCTGTTTGCTTGCATTGTGTGTTTTACCATGTTTCTGCGCCACAGGGTAAAAAATACAAAGTAAAAATGCATACAGAATTTGTGTAAAAGTGTACATTTTATGTTTCGGATGTTATAAATGTGTACAGTGACATCTTTCGTGAGTCAGCGTACTTTAACCAATGCTAAGGACCCAGCATGAAGAAAATCTCTGTGCTTAGTTCGTTTGGCCTTTCAAATTATGGTCGACCCTGGGACATTTTGATACATTGTTTTAGTAACCCTTTGGATTGCGTTCTGTATCATATCTGAACCATGGTTGATTTCGAAACATGTTTTGAAAATATGCAAAAACTGCATTAGTAAAATGTGCTGTTTTAAATATAATTTTTGAAAACTAACTCTCAACTCACTGTTTTGTTTTGCATTATGAATAACTACGTATTCCAATACGCTTTTGACAGTCATAAGCACACAAATGCTGGAAACTTCAATGCTAGATGTCGTGCGACCTCGCAGAAACAGAAACGAGATGATTCATGACTTCAGTGCATTGCCGACTTTAGGGCCTCGGTTGTTATGTATTAACTGCTTCTTAGTGAACTCTGGTTGATGTTGACAAAATCGGGCTCTGCTTTGATGCTGAGGGCTTAAGTGCCTTCCCAGCTGAAGTTTTAAACCTGTCACGACAATTTTTAAACTCGTCATGCTTTGCCCAAACTCATCGCAGCAAAATCCAAACTCGTTACCGCAACGAGTCAGAACAGGTTGTGGAAAAATACTGGTGATCTTTTCAAAAGTTTGGACAAAGCTTGGGTGGAATGTGGGTTCGTAACGTTTTCCATTCCTGAAAGCCAACATTTTCTTACCGCAAATGTTTAGTGGAGTGTCAAGCAAATACAAAACATTGACCAGAAGCTAAACATTCAAATTGTACTTTTCAAGCATAAATTCACATGTTGATCAACAGTACTTTTGTATTTTAGGTTTAAAAGCCGATTTAGTTGAAAGATTACATGAATACTATGTACAGGTAAGTTATTTTAAACTTTTTGACTTCATCTCTACAATTACACTGTTTTGGAGTAGAGAAGAATGAGAACAGTTAACTATAATGTTCCAGTATTTCACCTGCGAGTACAAATCTGTGCGGCCCGCCAAGCTTCTTTTTGGCCCCGTCACTTGCAACCTTGCCCAATTTAACCGTCAAACATCTACCCTGGTGGGAAAACTTCACAGCTAAGCAAAAATCACTAGTTAAAACGAATACCCAATATTTATAAGTTACACGGCCACTGTCATTGTTTGTGAATTGAAGGTTATGAACTAAAATCGAATTTTAAACGTAATTATTTTATCCCATTTCCTTCCTTGCATTCACATAGGGACTGGCATTCAGCACTGCCTGGTAATCTGACAAATGTACAATTGTAAAATATTGTTTGGAACAAGGCAATGACCTTGACACTAGTTTTCTAAAATGGCGAAGTGCCAAAGAACACTGGTGAACTGGGTGGAGAAAAGGTAAGTTTTTAGTCATTTTATTGTGCCCATGTTTACAAAAGAAGTCATTCAACTACGTGAATTATATTGCGCGAAATAGCCCAGTAAGATGGGTGAATAAATCGCCTGATATGGCGGCTAGTGCCGATCCAACTGATTTTGTTGAACAAGAATATAATGAACAATATAAACGGAAGTTTAATTACACAAATTAGTTAATCAGGCCTGGAAATGTTCAAATATTTTTGTTTTTGCTGTGTACTACGTGCGTGGAGCCTGAGACTTTAATTGTAACTAGTAGTCTGAAGCCTTGTCCTGGCGTGTCTGCTTCCAAACACAACTTCAATTGGTGATTAAAACACCTTAGAATAAATAAATAAATGCAAAATTCTTCATACACAGAGATCATTGGCAACGTGTTTTGCGAAGCACAAAGATACCCCCACTACATACAGTAGTCTCATGCTCAGGTTGAGGTTTTGTCTATGAGAAAGAAGCTTGTAGAATGCACCAGACTGCACCAAATTACGATTTTTAAAAATTTTCTTGAGGTAGGCTGCCAACCACCCATGTCCCGTAGCTACGTGTGGTGGCGCGTTCTGCATCCTCTGGTAATATTCACCACCATGCTCCTTTTGATACCCAGGGGAAACACTCGTGTTCTATGGATTCTTCCTGATTTTAATTTGATTCTAGGAATGGTTTAAATGTTTACCTAGTGATTGCACTTGACACTGAAGAATGCTTCATACTCACTCTCATAGGGAAAGGTGTCTGTGCCTTCTGAGAGGAGAATGTCACGTGGTGAGAGGAAAATTCTACCTCTCGATCCATCAACCTAAACTAAACAATTTGGGCTCTTTCAAATTGTCACCTGTGTGAGTTACTGGTGATTCGAACCTCGAAGGGAATATTTAAATCACTTGTGGGGAATTTATGGACATCATGAGGGGACTCCCATGTGATTTTTCAATATTTTTCAGAGGATCGACCTCAAAACTGAGGGATTGAGGGCCCTGAAAGAGTTGAATATCTGTCTGGCTGTTAGTTGTTCTTTACAATGATGATTTGTGATCATATTTATGTCTGGAACTATTATATATTTCCAACTTTCAAAGCTAAATGAGACGCAAATAAAAATGCTGACTTTTATTAACCTTGCACGGTATTGCTGACAGAACATTCTGTTGAAAACATCTTCTTTATCCGACAACTGGTGGGGGGAGTAAAGGCCCCGTCTGGCCTTGACTGACAGCAGGCTGTCACTTCTACACTGTAATTATAGAACGAAGATTGTGATATCAGGATGTCCACATTCAAGTGCTACTCAACACAATCAAAGCTTTGTGTTTTACAACCTTTACCATTATCTCATGCTCATTTCTTGTTCATTTGAGCAGCAAAGCCAGGTTGCCATGGCGCCAGCAGTTGATCCCCAGATGCTGATGCTTGAGCAGCAACAGCAGCAAGAGCAACAGCAGAGAATGTTGTTTGAGCAGCAGATGCAACAACAGCAGGAGGAACAACAACGACTGATGTTGCAGCAACAGCAGGAAGAGCAAAGGTTGATGTTGGAGCAACAACAACGCCAACGTGAAGAACAACAGCGGATGTTGATTGAGCAACAGCAACAGGTACTGTAGACCGTGACCCGCTAAAGCAGAGTATGTTCTATGTGTAAAAATCTGGGTGGCCCGCCACGCTCCTTTTTGGCCCTTCTACTCGTAAATTGTACTCAAATTGACACATCTAATCGTGATGGTAAAAACTTCATTGCCATGCAAAAATCGCTAGACAAGTACAAATAGTCTAATGAATACGCACAAGTCACATGGCTACTTTTACCATTTTGTGGCTCAAACTTTGAATTGTCTCCCCCATCTATGGCCATGCATAGATGCGAAATTGTGATTGTCATACTTTTCTCGTACTCTCTGTGACTGCCAGTTTTCCACCACCTGGGTCGTTAGTCCGTTCACATCACTGATTCTTCAAACTCAATTAGAAACAATATTGAGCATAACTTGTCGTTAGGGTTTACATTCGTCACACCCACTTCACTGAGCGCATGTAGTACCTTGTTTCTTGGACAATTCCATTTTGGAACATGGGATAAACACTAAAAGGCTCTAGGGAGTAATGGGATTATTACTTTTCCGCCAACAGGAAGAACAGCAGAGGTTGATCCAGCAGCAAATGATGGAACAGCAACGGCAGCAGGAGGAGCGCCAACGTGTGTTAGAGCAGCAACGCCTTCTTGAGGAACAGCGACAACGAGAAGAGCAGCAGATGATCATGGAGCAGCAGCGCCTCCTAGAGGAGCAACGTCAGCGGGAGGAGCAGCAGCTGATGGAACAGCAGCGGCTGAAGGAGGAGCAAAGGATGATGGAACAGCGGAGGATTCAAGAGGAACAGCGCATGATGGAACAGCGCAGGATTCAGGAGGAGCAACGCATGATGGAACAGCAGAGAATTCAGGAGGAGCAACAGCGAATAATGGAACAGCAGAGAATTCAGGAGGAGCAAAGGCTGCAAGAAGAACAGCGAAGGCAGGAAGAAGAAAAAATGTTGATGGAACAGGTGAGTGGCTGGAGTTGTTAGAATGGACTTTGGAGGTTTGATAACGCTGTTCAATTTAGTTACATTAATTCTGCACTTACTTGTCGCACTCACCTCAGTTTGTACACCCAAACTTGTTTGGCTAAATAAAGTATGTTATTTCACTTTCACTCTAGACTACTTGACGGCATGACAGTAACTTCCAACTCGTGACTAATTCTCACATTGGCAGGATATTGCTGTGACTAAAGGGGTACAAGGGTACAGTTACTAGTTTAGGAGACAGTTTCTTAGTTTCGAGATTGTTCAACCATTAATTCAGCCTATTCAAAAGTGGTTGACAAGTGCATTTGTTGTAATAACGCAATGCAATTTGAACGTTTCTTTTACTGACTTTGTGATAGCTGTCACTTGCTGGCTCACACAAAATAGTTTTGGCATTCAAAAGCTCTGCATTCACTGTCGTTACAAAGTGTCTGTTCCACCTACGTGTCCTTCACAAAAGTTTGCGGTCCCTAATTTTGGAAATCTTTTGTTAGTAATGACAACTTGATAAGTTTAATGTCGGTTACACTTGCCTCTTAACATCTTGGGCTCAAAGTTAAAATTGAACTGTCTAGTAACACGAATCGGCCTGATTCCATGATGAAAAGCACGTGCGGACGCCATATTATACCGTTTTTTCTATTTAAATTTTACTAAAGATACATAGTCATGTGACCCAATCAACAAAAGATTGCTATTAAGTTAACAATCTAGGTCTACAAGCTTTCTACTTTCAATAGAAATTTGACTTGCCAATAAGGTCCTTCATAACCTGTTCAGCCGACCTTCTTCTGTAACGTTAGTGTGTTGTTTGTAGCAGCGAGTGCTGTTGGAGCAGCAGAAAGAAGATCAGAGGCGGCAGGAACAAGAGGCCATGATACAGAAGGCCAGGCAGCAACAGCAGATGTTGGAGATGGAGAAACGCAGGGTAGGTGGTGGGCAAATGGGCGACAATTTTGGGGTGTTGCAAAACCCAGGTTATGTGACGGGGGAATTGTGGTGTCGCTCAGATTTTGGTGGTGACGTAATGGCTACTGACTTGGGAGTACAGAAACACCCAGGGTTGGTGGTGATATGAATGGGTCCTGTTTCTAGGGTGGTTGGACACCCTTGGGGAGATGGTGCGGAATGGGTGTCCAGTTGCTGCCGTTCGTAGAATCTTTAAGGTAGATGGAAAGGGATTGGTGGCATTTCTGGTTAGTTGCAACACCCAAGGGAGATGGTGGCGGGAATGGTTGCCCACTGATTTCGTGTTCGTCATACCATGGTCTGTGCAGCACCTTGTGAAATATGGGTGCGTGTGATATCTTGGTGAGTAT
Source organism: Phoronis australis (assembly GCA_002633005.1). Lineage (NCBI taxonomy): Eukaryota > Metazoa > Phoronida > Phoronidae > Phoronis > Phoronis australis. The sequence goes on from NMRA01000001.1 coordinate 1,274,341, forward strand.
GAGACCCAGGAAAGGAGTGGAGAATCTAGTGCTTGTGTTGGGTATATTCTGTGTCCAGTGTAACACACAGCACAAGTAATTTAAAAGTTGTGTTTGTGTATAATTGGGTGTCGTGTGGTGTCTGTTAGTTTGTCAGCGCTCGTATCAAACCTTGCCGTAATTTATTACTTTGGAGATACCAACTACGAAAAATTAGATTAATGTTAAGCGTCGTCAGCCTTTTTTCATTTTTTATCTGTTTTCTCAGGAATGGTATTGATTGTTTTTTCTTGTGTAGGTTCTGTTTTGCATGCATTTTGTTTTGTTTTGTTGTGTGTGACACTCACATTTCTTGTTCACAGCAACAGATGGAGGAACAAAAACAGAGGGAGGAAGCACAGTTGATGCAACAGCAACAGATGGCTCTTATGGAAAAGCAGAGGGAGGAAAGAGAGCGAGCCCAGCAGCAGCAGCAGCAGCAGCAGCAGCAGCGTATGGAATCTCCGAAGATTCCATGTAAGGGATTATGACTTAGAGCTGGTAGTCTTCTCACAGTGTATTGTTATTGATCAGTCTTATAATAATTGAAAAACACGCAAGCCTACTGTTGCACTAGCGTTTGCTTATAAACAATCCCACGGATTTATATTGTTGCATGGTAGTTAAATTGTGGATTAGGGTGAAACATATTGTGTGTTACTAAAGCACAGTTAGAGCGATCCATCTCACAAATGTTCCGCATGTGTTGAATGTACCATACTCTATTACATCTGCACATTAGCTCTGCAGTATTTATTTCGGATTATTTATTACATTGTGCTGACAAGCTTAACTGTTACTCATTCTATGCCTTTCCAGCCTTACTGTCGCAAGACGTGGTTGCCCCCGCCTCCCGCATTGCTCCGCCTCCTCTACTTGACCCCAATAGACCACCATCCTTGATGACAATGGATGTCCCACCCCCTGCTATGATTGTGAGTATGCGCCATCAAAATGAAAACAATAAAAAAGTAATTCAATTCAAGTATTACTCGTTGACTTAAGAAAGTGCTTGTATTTTTGTATGGGTTCACTTTAGGTTATGTAGGACTTTATCGACAAGTCAACGTCTACAAAAACTTAGAAAGCTCATACACTTTGATTTTCAACTTTATACCAATCGGTATTTGATTAGTTGACATGACCATGTCTTTTGTAAAATTTAGCAAAATTGTGGCATCAAAAACATGACCAAATGCCGTTTGATATAACTTTACGAGATGAAATCTCAAAAATGTTATCACTGTTTTCTAATTTTTTTTTTCTGCTTTTCGTTTTATGTGACTTGATTTTTTCATAAAAACCATAAAAGTCCCTTTTGCATTAGTGGATCATTTTGAAAAAAGCCCTTTGGCTAACCTCCGTCTATGAGAACAGTGCATAAAACATAGCAACTGAAAATTTCACTTGAATCCCATCAGCCATTTCTGCAATGTTGCGTTGTGAAAATAGTCGATTTTCATGATTTGTCACATTCCTATAATATTTCATTCTGTCTGGTGTGTTTTTAAAAATGCACTGAATTGGAGAATAATTTTTGTGAAAAGAACTTTTGCAAAGCTTTTAGATCCTTAACCAATATTGTGTATGGTGTCGATTCAACTATTACCCACACCGTATTTTTCACTCTAGCCACCCCGTGCTGAGGAGCCTGAAATGAAGGACGTGAAGCTGCCGCAGGCTCTTGAGCAGGTCCTCGCCTTCAAAGGGGTGCGTGCACAGCAGGTAGGCATCAGCCCCGACGACATCGAGCAAGAGATTACAGAGCCATCAGAGCTCAAACAGGAAGTGGAAGAAGGTGACGAGGCTGGCGACATAATTCAGTATGAGGAAGACGAGGATGAAGATGAGGTGGTGAAGACGAAGGCGGCGAAGGAGTCGAAGAACAAGAAGAGAAAGAAGAAGAAGAAGAGGGCCAAACAACGCCAGATGGTGACCAAACCTATTGAGTCCGAGACGAAAAAAGATGACGAGGAGCCTGATGTAGAAATAGAGTTAGTGTCTAAAGTGTCCTGAAGGTGTAAACATTTTAGTTTTGAAATGTTCAGTGTTTTGTATTAAGATGCTCCTCAAATAATCTTAAAGCATGATCTGTCCGTTACTGCAACTAAAAAGTACAAATTAAAATAACTGATGGGTTTGCGAATCCATGCTATGTATTTGTATTTGTGTGTGTGACACATGTGCAGTGTATGAATAATTTGTGATCTGCAGGTATGTTCAAGAGCAGCTGAATCTTATGCCAGGTGATCCTTATTACCATACGTTCTCCAGAATATTTGAAGCCTTCAAGGTACGTACTGTTTTATATTGAGCTAGAATAATTTTAATGTGCTACAATGTTGAAGGAACACGCTCACTCCCCGGACACTAGCAATTATATTACAGAAGTTGATTCGTGCCACTCCAGATTTTGTTCGTCGCCCTGTTAAAAATCCTGGGTTGCCACGAGGTTGCCATGCACGCATCTGAGCATGCACTTGGAACACTACAGGACATAATCAGAAGGAAGTCAGAGTCTCAATCGGAAAAAAAATGTTTAATAATATGTTTCATGCATAGATAACATATGACGATGGTTTGTTTATTAGGAAGTGAGCTCGCGTGGGGATATTTGGCCTGAGAGTAGGAAACTGATTGTTGCTGAGAATGCAAGACACTCCTAATTTCCTGTTGGGTGCTCTGATGGAGTGCGTCTGTTTTTCAATAANTTTTTTCTCGCTACGCAGTATATATTTCGTATTTGAAGTTCCCCGAGAATGAAGATAAGGTATTTTGCTAGACACAAGTGAAATATTGTAAAAATGGACCATTTTTGTGAATAAGGTTGGAAATATCCTTAATAATATGTTTCATGCATAGATAACATATGACGATGGTTTGTTTATTAGGAAGTGAGCTCGCGTGGGGATATTTGGCCTGAGAGTAGGAAACTGATTGTTGCTGAGAATGCAAGACACTCCTAATTTCCTGTTGGGTGCTCTGATGGAGTGCGTCTGTTTTTCAATAATGGAATGTCAGTAGTTTCATTTTCGTCTCGAGTTGACTATTTGTCATTTGTAACGGCCCACCTGCTCCCCTCGTACGATTAGTAGTTTCGTTGTTTTGGTAACCTGGCGACTTGATGTCATGCTAAGTGTCGAGCCCTGCACTACACAGTGTTGCCATATTTCACCCAATAAGCTGAGACTAGTCTGAATAAATACACCCCCAACTATGAGCCTGAGATATACTACAAATAGTCAAAGCCATTATACATTTTCTTTTTTACGACCATCTTGCATTAGGGAGAGTATTAATGCTATCCTGTCATCTGGGTTATCAGAGTTCATTTGTCAGTGTTTGTTCTCAGTCATGTTAGGTAGGAAATAAAGCTTTAGTTGTATAAAAAATTTCTGCATTTGCTTCTCCAACTATGACATATTCCCTGATGATTTCTCTAGATAAGCGAGCCAGAGAGACCTAAGGAGGCCCCTAAAACTGATGAAAAGAAGGATGCTGACAAGGACGATGACGTGAAGCCAAGAGACCGGTCACAGGAGGAAGACGGAGAGGACTCGGATGAAGTGAGTTGGTCGGACATGTCTCAAGGAGAACTGCTGAACAAATACTAACAGTACAAAACAAAAGTATTCACTCAGACAGAATGACCTAGAATTCCCCACCATGACAGCTAGGTGAAAGCTGAATTCACAGTCAGAGTAGTCTCCCCTGATGACTGAGAATGAAGGAGAATTAACAGGAAAGTTAGTTAGGTGGCTACGCCATTCTGTTATTAGAAGTTTGCCACTTTGGCAGCTGTTACAAGTCATTTTTGCTGTTAAAAAGATACCAAAACCCGGTTTTTGGCCTTTTAGCAGAATATTAAACACAACGTTACCATCCAATTCTCTGAAACGAAATAATGTTCTGTAACCCTCAACAAACCTCAAAGGTGTAGAGGAAAATTTGAAAACTCCTTTCAAAGTCTGCTAAACGGGCAAGCATGACCTGCCATCTTAGCGAATTGCATCGCAACTGAGGGGAAAGACCACCCACTAAGAGCTGTAATATCCAATCTGTGATGTAAGGAGCATGAGACTTTAGGGCTGTTCCAGCAAAATCTGTATGGGAGGGGGGGAAGGCACTTTTATTTCGTACCCACCGCCCATAATTTTCATTTATTTCTCCAACCCATGACCCATAATTTTTTAATTATTTTTAATAGGTTAAAATATAAAATCCAACGTTTGCAAACAAACTGCCTCCAGGAGGACCTGTTAAGAACTTAGATGATTGACAGACAAGAACTAGTTGTCTTGTCCAATATTGTCAAAAATTAAAGTAGCCTGTGAACAATACTTTTGGCATTCACCAGGTGTCTCTGTTCACCATGTGTCTATTAATTTCAATGAACATTTTTTCAATTATAAGGATCTATGAATCTCAAACTGTCTCCACAAACTCTTTTATACTTCTATGTCAAGTGAATATTGGAACTTGTTTATCTTACTCCTCATACTTTTTATTTAAAAATCATCAATTTTCTTATATGTGTTAACACCAGTTTAGTGTTGCATAACTTCAATTCAATAGGACTGCAGACAAGCACTTGGCTCAAATCAAGTTGCCCATGACTTGATTAATGGCTTAGTGAACATATTGCACTCTGTTCACTGGCAATATGGGCTTTTTTGTATTGGGATAAGTTGGGATATATGCCAATTGTATTTTTTGAGTTTTGATTTCTTTGGAGATGTGTTGGCTGAATTAACCAACCCGTCAACGTTAACAGATCAAAAAATACCACCCATTTTTAATGCATCACTTCTTACAGGAACGACCACCCATAATTTGAGTTTTTTTCTGAAGACCACCACCCATGAATTTTTATTTCTACTGCCGTCCCCCCCCTCCCACACGGATTTTACTGGAACAGCCCTTAGCTGATTCGTGATTTTATCTTTCAAGATTGACGCCAGTGTCTACATCAGCAGGTGACAGAATGATGATTGGTTTAAATCATCAAGACAGCGTTTAGTGTCCTTTTAACAGAATTGGTTGTCATGACAGGGAAACAATTTTTTGTCGGATTACTTTTGTCTTGTACTGTACTTGGCCTATTGATTACTTTTGTCTTACATAAAAAAATGTAGAAGTTGTTTGTAGTGTTTTTTATCATCGTAGTCACCCATAATTTATGAATAAGAAAGGTCGACATATTCTCATTATTTTTCTACAGTAACTGTTTGGTGGGCCTTCAATATGAATGATCATAATTATTCTTATTATAGTTGGTACCCTGCCGCCAATATTGCCTGTGTACATGTATAACTGTTCGCAGGAAGCTGAACCTGAGGAAGACAAACCCAAGCTGTCGAAGAAGAAGCTGAAGAAGTTGAACCGACTGAGCGTGGCTGAACTGAAGCAACTGGTGACGAGGCCAGATGTGGTGGAGATGCATGATGTAACAGCACAGGACCCCAAGCTGCTTGTGCACTTGAAGGTGAGTCAGCTCTTGTGTGTGCAACTGTATACGGTGCAGGGGTGTTGTATGAGGATAGGTACTTGTGGGACACAATTAGAAATCTAGGCTTACGTTAAGGAAAGTGTGAGTATTTGAGTACAGTTTTGTGTAGGTATTCAGCACACTGGCACAAATTCCATTCATTTCTTGAAATTGAAAACATAACAATTAATGCACAATGCTTACAGAACATTTAGTTATGACGCGATATATGAAGCATTTCTGTATTGATGTCTAGATTCAACTGCTGCACATACATGCCGATAGCATGTCCATATTACAATGACTGTAATGTTTGCCCAGGCGCAGTTACAAATTGTCACCCTTGATGACATTTTGGCCATGTTTCTCTGCCGATAGTATTGCGGAAGAGCATCATATGTTGCCTGAATGTCTGCTTTTTGATTAACTCTCAGAATGTTTCTTGCTTCATTACAGGCCACCCGTAACAGTGTGCCTGTACCACGACATTGGTGCTTCAAGCGCAAGTTCCTGCAGGGCAAGCGTGGTATTGAGAAGGCTCCCTTTGAACTGCCCGACTATATTAAGGCCACAGGAATTATGGAGATGAGGGAGGCTCTTCAAGAAAAGGTAGAGTAGTCCTTGAAGAAACTGAAGTCTTGGTTCTAGCTGTCTCCACACTATTCACAAATTGTAGATTTTCTAGACAACATAAGTGTTCGCTGAATCTTAAAAATGGTTTGCCTTAGTTGTAGGTAAAATAAAGCACATTTTCAAATTCTTTGATCCGGGTTCCTAGTTATATTAACGTCAAGTGATTCTGGCTGACATCAGTTGCATTGCTTTGTTGTCAATGGGATTTGAAAAGAACACTTGCTAGACAGGTGCAGATTCAGGATTATGACCAGGGAGGAATCGGACCGTGGACGTATTTATGAGGCTCTTTTCATTGCAGCTATACAAAGGTGTTTGAACCAGGCCCACTGCATCTGTACCTGCTAGAAGTCCTGTTGTGCTATTTCATTGTAGCTTCCTTTGTTATGTATCTCTAGGAAGACCAGAAGACTTTAAAGTCTAAGATGAGAGAGCGTGTCCGTCCCAAGATGGGCAAAATAGACATCGACTACCAGAAGTTGCACGATGCTTTCTTCCGCTGGCAGAGTAAACCAAAGATGACAATTCACGGCGACTTGTATTATGAGGTATATTCATGCTAAGAACTTGCATTGACAGTTTTTCTTTGGATTTAATCTCTGTAGCGCGCTTAAGGTTTGCCATCATGCTGGATAACATTTCAAATTGAAGAAAAGGATTTACTAATGTTTAATCCTTCTAACAAGTTAATTTCCATTGAGGGTAAATTTAAAGTGGCTATAAACCTGCCTTCCTTCAGAATTTTTTTAATTTAGACCACTGGCCATTTTGAAATTGGTCTCAAATTGTTCCTTAGTCAAAATAAGTCTGACACCTGGACTTGTAAAGAACAGACATTCTAGTTTTGCTGGAGACCAGCCTCTACAACGTGGCTCGTCACTGCGTGTCACTATTCACTAAGCATGGTCTCAATGAATAACGGACTGTCCGTTCTGTGAAAGACCAAAATTCATTTCTCAACCAAATAAGAAACAATTGGAGACCAATTTTAGAGCAGTAAGTAATCTAAATCAAAATTGTGTTTCTTCGACATAGGCCGGGTTCATTGCGACTTTAATATTGATGTCAGAGAATTTCAGACGCTACTAATACATTCTTGAACTGTGTTAAGGGCTGTTCCAGTAAAATCCGTGTGGGAGGGGCGGGACGGCAGTAGAAATAAAAATTCATGGGTGGTGGTCTTCAGAAAAAAACTCAAATTATGAGTGGTCGTTCCTGTAAGAAGTGATGCATTAAAAATAGGTTGTATTTTTTGACCTGTTAATGTTGATCCCAATAAAAAAGAGCCCATATTGCCAGTGAACAGAGTGCAATATGTTCACTAAGCCATTAAACAAGTCATGGGCAACTTGATTTGAGTCAACTGTTTGTCTGCAGTCCTATTGAATTGAAGTTATGCAACACTAAACTGGTTTTAACACATATAAGAAAATTGATGATTTTTAAATAAAAAGTATGAGGAGTAAGCTAAACAAGTTCCAATATTCACTTGACATAGAAGTATAAAAGAGTTCGTGGAGACAGTTTGAGATTCATAGATCCTTATAATTGAAAAAATGTTCATTGAAATTTTAGACACATGGTGAACAGAGACACCTGGTGGCTGCCAAAAGTATTGCTCAC
>NMRA01000001.1:1286197-1308135 GCA_002633005.1 Phoronis australis
TATTTGTGTTGTTCTGTAATGAAGTAAGGTTTTAACCTGTCATGAAAAGGTGGTAGTGTATTTTTGATGAGTGGTATTGGATGTATATTAGGAAGTGACAAATACTTGCTTGTTTGTACCAATACTGTAGCGGTCTTGGTATTTGAAACTGAGAGAATAAATACCTAATAGTGTCGATGTGGGATTGTCCCCACAGGTAAGATTTCATGATGGGAAATCTGGTTTTTTATTAGTTTGCAGTTTTGATGTCCATTTCATATGAAACTGGCAGGGAAAGTTTTAGATTTAACCATGCCTAATTTTCCCTAATGTCTGGGCATGTCTGTAATATTTTCCATGTATGCACCGCTTGGTGTATCTGGACTTGAGCCTGTCTGCAACCATGCATTGAATACAGTCATGTAGCTCCATAATTACTTAAGTATTGTACTACTTTACTTACTGTTTACAGGGCTGCTCATTTGGTTACCATGCTGGTGGCTGGGGGAAGCCTCCTGTGGATGAGAATGGCAAACCTCTGTATGGCGACGTGTTCGGGACACAAGGCAGTGAAGTACAGGTGTGGTGGAAATTACTGCTCACTTTGTTTTAATCAGGAAATAAGCAACTTGAAAGCAATGTGGAATATAGTAAAAGAATATGGTTATGTAGAAGATATGGAATATCTGAGATTAGAAACATGTTTTCGTGGATGTCTGTTTTTCATCACTTGTCCATTGCTTATGAGATTGTCAGTTGCTTGGAAGTCTATGCTTAGACTTCATTTCATGTTTTTCTCCCCAAGACATTTGTCCAGCACTGCTGTTTGTGTACCTGTGACATTGTTTCTGAAGGTTATTGTGTGTAGTAAAGATACTTTCTCAATGCCCACATTTGACTAGATTCTCTCCAAAATTTTCAGGTTTAATTTCAAGTTTCCCATATTCTGTTGCTCATCCCACAGTTCTAAATTTAAAAGCCTGGGCATTAACTGATATAAGTGCTGCAGAGGATCAAGCAGATAATGAGATCTTTTAAGTTTAATTACACACAATGTAACATTACTATTTTTACTTTAATAAAAGGTTATGTAGGAGCATAGAAAACTGGCCAAATTTGACGATCTTTGTTACGTCTTATCTCAGGAATGGCTGATTGGATTCAAATGAAACTTTCAGATACTATGCTTTGTGCACTGTTCTTTAAAATGCTGTTAGGAATGTTTTTAAAATGTTCCACTTTTGCATGAGAGGCAATCAAAAAATTGACTTCTGATTTATGAAAAACATACAAAAGCTGCATAAAATGGAAACTATATAATTCTTTAGAAAATTGAACAGCTTGTTTGAGATTTTATCTTGGATATTTATATCAAACCAAGTTTGGCCATGTTTTTGATGTCATTTTGCTATGAATATGTCTTTCGTTTTTGGCTAAATTTCTCTAAAAACATTGTCATGAGACCCAAGTGGTTTTAGTAGAGTATGGTAAAAAATCAAATTCTCCAGTTTCTAATTTTGGAAAATACTTTCACTGAGTTGAATTTTGTAGTTTTGTAGATATTTGGCTAAGTATACAGACTTATTAATGTGGTCCAACATAACCTTAAATGCTTAGCATGTCACAATGAGCTTGTCCAGCATTGGTCTGTTATCTGTTGCCAGACTCCAGCTCAAGAGGATGCCATAGACAGAACTCTGTGGGGTGAGTTGGAATCAGAATCCGAGTCCGAGTCAGAATCCGAGGCAGAATCGGAGGAAGAGGACGTGGATAAAACTGGTCTCATCACACCTGGCGATGCGTAAGTTGAAAAATGTTTTTATTTCCTTAATTTTGAAAGAAGATAAGTTACAGTTTTAGCTGATGCATTGTAAATAAACCTAACGCGAATGAAGCCTCTGTGAATGAAATATTGAAAGGGCTATTATAAAAGGGTACCAGACCCTGCTTTGGTGATTTAAACTTTGAGGATTGATGAGGGTTACAGATTTATTGTTTCTTTTAGAGAGTTGGTTGGAAAGCCATTGTTAATATCTTTACTAAGGCAAAACCAGGTTTAGTATTCTTTTAGTACAGCTCCCCTGTTCCCATTATCACTTCCAACAATTGTCGTTTCCTTCAGCATCGCATCTTTCAATGCATATAAAAACAAACATCAAGCCAGGGAATATATACTGCTGTTTGCACTAGAATTCAAAGAATCTAGCATCTTGTTAATTTGAAGGATTTTAAAAGTTGTCCGCTTGTACATCGATAACAGAAAAGTCGGACTTTTTGTTGTCTCTGCAGTGGTCTAGTGACACCTAGTGGCTTGACGTCTGTACCAGCTGGCATGGAAACTCCAGACATGATTGAGTTGAGAAAGAGGCGAATAGAAGATGCCATGGACCAGGGTGGTGACACGCCTGCATTGTACCAAGTTTTACCCGAGAAAAAGAGTGCTGTAGGTGGCGCTATGATGGGCTCCTCTCATGTGTATGATGTCAATCCTGCTGTAAGTAGAAAGTTAATCTGTATCCCACATATTTCTGGCTATGTGCACAATTGAAATTATAGGAAAGTTCTCAAGATTGTTTTTAATTGAAGATACAATAATCAGGGCTTGGAATGACCAATGACAAAAAACGCGGAAACTTTTACGGCCCAAATCATCGCCCGACCAGCCTAGAACTGGTCAATGTGAACCTTTCCCCGACAAAAATCGGGAAGACTAAAAAAAAAAAAAAAAACGTTACCACCATCAGTAGCATGCGTCTGCGTCCTTTTGCTCGCCCGTCTACTCCCAACCCACACATTTTTGGCTGCAGAGCGGTAGTATTTGTCGCTGCGCTTAACAATAACACGAGACGCCATTGAAAATCACACCACGCTATCCCAGATGCCCCAGCAATGTTGACAATTTACATTCCTTCGAACATAATGAGCAACTTCCGCTTTTCGAGGTGAACGTCGTCTGCAACGCCGCGGTAAGAAAGGAATTTGCCGCGGAAATTTTATATCAAATCCGCTTTTTTTACGCGGAAATATAAAAAAAGCGGAAAGCACATTTGAAAAAAGCGGAAATCCGCGTTTCCGCGGAAAATTCCAAGCCCTGAATAATGAACCAGTCGAGGGTTTTAAACATCCTGTGTCAGTCATACGTAATTTTTTTGTACAATTACATTCAGCTGGTAACAAATTTTCTCTATACTATCAGTAGTGACGTATATACTCTTCAAGCAACTAGAAATGTTTCGGTTGCTATTAATGCATGATTTCTACAAGTGGCTTTCCAAGAACTCGATGTTTCTACCCAACTCCAAGTTACAAGCTAATTTTAACCACCAGGTTTTGCAATTACACAAAATGTTCCTCAAACCTTTCCATGCCATGATAGAAAATGACTTTCATTTAAATAAAAGTGCTTCGTTTACAAAAAAGGATATCAGAATGCTATTTGACAAGGTTGGTCAACACTTCCAGGACTTAACCAATTCGAATCAACCTTGGGTTAAACTCTGTTGATTGTGACGGTATGAACAAGATAATTTGAGACCAGTTTGTCCTAATAGCAACAGCTATTTCATGACGAGGTTTTAAGTAGGCAGGAAGTGCTCTGGTAAGTGAATGTATTAACCCTTGGTTTTAATTCCCTTGCTAAAATGTAATGTGACTGTTATCCACAGGCTGGCAAGAGGCCAATGGACCGACTCCAAAGTGAGGGTATTGACATTGACTTAAATCCTGAGGAGCTTGACCTCGATTCAGCAGCCATGCAGGCAAAATATGAACAGACGTTACGGGAACAGCAGTCACAGATTGAAAAGGAAGATCTCAGTGATATGGTGGCCGAACATGCCGCCAAACAGCAGAAAGTGAGTTATAATACAGTTCTGACAACTGGTTTCCATCTCGGGGCTGGTTGCTGTATTTTTTCTAGCTAGTGAACGGTTGTTAAATATAGTAAGTGATGTCAGAATATCTTATGCAGAGATGCACAGTTTAACCACATTCCAACAAACCCTGGCGAACTTTTTAAAATGTTAGTTGTAACACAATTTTTCAATTTAATGGAATTGACTCATATGCAATTCATTTGGCTTGGGACTTATACTGTGGATTGTCATAAACAAGCGAACATGATTAATGAAGCACATGACACAGGTTGGTTGTATATTGAAAATCGCAGAAATTATTGTACGAGATAAAGAGACTATTCAAATATCAATAGACTCATAGTAACTTAAGTTCAGAATTGATGTTGGCATTTGTAGTTGAAATTGGAGCATTCCCATTTGCAATAATTCTGAGCCAACTTGTGCATCACTGGGAAATAGTTGATAATGACAACTTCCAAAGTTAAGAAAGCTTACTATAAATCTTCATGTGTTTAGGTAATGTCAGTTGGTATTTGTCTCAGTACTCTTAATATTTTGTGTTTCAGAAACGAAAGAAACAACAGCAAGAGGGCAACAAGGCAAAAAAATACAAAGAGTTCAAGTTCTAGCTCTATGTTCATGTTGTTAAGACCAATCTACTTGTACTGGACATTGCAATTTTTTCTAATGGATGGTCATTAGTACCACCATACTTTTGATCTGTACATGCCTGTGACTATGTGTACCATTTCTAATGAAAAATGTTTTTAATAAACCAAAACATTTATTTCTTCCAGTTGTTGTTGATTCTCAGTAAATCAACGTTTTAACAATTTCATGTTCATTCCTACTTCAGTCTGAAACAAGAATTCAAAATTAAACCAACAGATGTAGTTTTTTTCCGTAATCAGAAATCAGACAACTCTAGTTCCATGGATTTCATCTGTGGCAAAATTTCCTCAGATTGTCTCACTGGTGTCATTTTCAAGTGCATTATGTGATGGTTGTCTGATCACAGATACATCCAGGGACATCACAGAAAACTTGGCGAGGTGTAAACAAAATGACAAAAAACGACACTTATCATTTACGTACACAAAAATGAAGCACAGGTCCAGTGCAACATTGTTTCAAGTGCGAGTATGACTGCGACCAGACTAAAAGTGAGCCACAAACTGCATCAAATTACAGACTATCAATGCGTCAAATCTATTTTCTGCCTATTTTGCGTTTTTTATCTTAATTTTCTTGGTACAGAAGATAACTCCATACACCCAACCATAAGCACCCTAAAATTTTGGGTTATTCGTTAACTTGTGAAACGTAAACAAAGTTTTGGTTCTGTGTTCATGAAAACGCCTCTCCATAAATGTTGACCGTGTGATAAAGCTACACTCGGGGTCAGAAGGTCACAGTAAAATGTTTATGCTTGTAGTTAAAAACAAACATCAAAACTGCAATTGCTGATAGTGCAAAATTTTGTGATGGACTTCAACAGCTTGTTCAAGACTATAATAGGGAAAATTTGAATGAAATTTGCAACTGTAGCACAAAAAATTACACTGAAAATGGAACACATTCATAGCCATAAATGTATAGAATAGAGCATATTTTGCGTGAAACATTCTCAAGGCTGTTCCAGCAAAATCTGTGTGGGAGGGGGGGGAAGGCAACTGAAAAAAAAAATTATGGGTGGTTGCGTTTGATTTAAATTCAAAATGGCTGGTGGTCATACTTCAAAAAAATAAAAATTTACAGGTCGTTGTTGTTTCATTGGGCCATAAATGTTTGATGGTGGGTAATTTTAGTAAATTTTATAAACAATCTGCACAGAATCAAAAACTGAAACAAAATGCAACTTGCAAAAAGCTCCGACTTTTTCACTCCCTCCGATCTCCTCATTGGCATGTCCATAACACCATTTAACCACAGGTGCTTGAATTTCTTGATGGCTAATAACCATAGAAACATATGTTTTCTTAGTAATGAATGACGTTAGTGGTGATGGAGGAACAGATAAACTCAAGCGCCTGTGCAGTCAACCACGAGAACAAAAAAATACGGGTGGTTGCATTTCAAACTTATAAAAAATTACGGGTGATAGGCTGAAAAAATGAATGAAAAATATGGGTGGTGGGTGCGAAAAAAGGTGCCTTCCCCCCTCTCATACAGATTTTACTGGAACAGCCCTCAAGGAAATTTTACCACCTAAAAGACAAATTACCAACTGGTAACATATCCACAAGTTATCTGTGATGTCACCTGATGTTTACAAGCAGACTGTAGATGAAATCTTCCAAGTCAATCGGTGGTAGGAAGTCGCTTCCTGTCCTTGGAAGCAATCTTTTTCCGTCTCTTGCTTAAATACTGCTCAACTTTCCCACTTTTCTTCAGTTCTCTGAATTTTTCTGCCAGTTCCAATGTTTTTCGATCAGCTAAAAATAAAAGGTTTGCGTCACAGAGTTGAACATTCGCCAAGTTTCTCAAACAGTAAAGAAACATACTGTTGCCTGGAAGGTGTTCCAAACATTTTTCTTTCCCTTACTGACATGTAATCTACAATCATTATTTGCTGCAGCATTCCGTCAGTCTTGAAAATGTTGCACAACATGGACTGGAAATCCTAAGAAAAACTATGAAACAAGACTTATCGATTTGGTCAGTTTATTGACATGTCACCGGGTAGGCTCCATCGCTGTGTTTCAGAACATTCTTTAATTATGTAATGACCACAATGGTCAAATTCTTATTTCTAACGAGACTGGCTGTCAGAGAACAGGTGACCAGAAGTCTCGGTTCACATCATCCAGGGGAGGTGGACAACTTAGTAAACTCAGCCTAGTGCAGTCACCCACTTACACTTTTTCAAGAAAAAAGGAAGTTTCCCGGAGGAAACGTGTTTGTTTTCCATCTTTTTCACCGTTCGGTTCAGAGCAACTTTCTTTTCCTTGTCTTTACGAACTTGTTCTTGTTGTGACTGTAACATGGCAAACATGAAAAATGCATGTATTCTTAACAAATCTACAAAATAAACCCTGATTGTGAACAATTTTGATGTCTATTTTTATCAGTAATTCAAAAGCAAATAGATAATCATAATTAATGTGCTGAAACCATAAAAAGGCAAACTAATATTGTTTCAAAAATACCATGACGACTTAGTGAAATGAAATGAGTATGCTAAAACTTCAATCTTTGTCGAAGGGGTGTTATGTTACCAAACACATCCTCAGGACAGCATTTGCTTCATGAAAGTGACGTTAGACTCATTTGTCTTAAAAATTCATTCATTCTGACAAGCTGTCCCACTTCAGTTACTGAATATTTTTCCCATTTAATTACTAATGCATCAGTTTGGAAACAATCAATATAGATCGAACAAATTTTAAGAGACCTTAGATGTTTGCTCAGATGGGATAAAAATTTTTTGGTTGGAAAAATTGGAGTACAATGAAATTTCTGTCAGACAATTTTTCGGTTATTTTTCTTGAAATGAAACCCTAATTTTCCAACACATGCAAGCGCAGGTAAATTGGAAGGAGGCACTGTACAAAGTGTTTAATATAATAAACAGGCAGCATGGAAGAAAATAAATAATTTCTTCGCGGCTTAAAAGCTGTCTTTGTGACGACAATGAGGTTCAGGAATAACCGAGTTCAGGCTTTAATGTAGCCACAGACACAACAGGTGAACTCCAGTCCATCCATAAGTAATTGTTAAACAAAGGAACATCAAGTAATGGTTCTGAAATGTACTGCACAGAAAAACAGGATTTACATGTAAACTTGACGAAGTTACCAGTTCTGACAGAATTGCTTATTAATAAAAGCAATCATGGCAGATAAGGAATAAACTTACCATTCGGTTTACTAAGTATTTTATCTGCTCTTTCTTTTCAGGGTCTTTTTCCTTAATGAGTTGTTTCTTTAGTTTCTAAATATAAACAAGACATGCTACATAATCATTATCCCACCAACTATATCCACAATGCAACTGGAAAAAGAGCAAGGGTAAGTCTCTGCTTATTTCGCACAAAAGTAATAGACAAAATTGTCAACAATTTGTCACTCTTCAGAGGCTGATTATGTTACTGTAAATAATGGAAACTTGACCAGACGTTGTTTATGACATCTTCGCAGCGCAAACCATGCTAGCAATGGACAATAAATATCATAGTCTTAATGTTTGTGACTAAAAAAGTTTCACTTGTCGGCCATATTGCGTGCTGAATATGTGAATTACTGAACAAATCACAACAAAGCCAAACCTTATTTTTTGCAAACATTTTGAAGAGACCACAAGTGGCATAGTTTGATTCAATACCCATGACTATGAAAAAAATCATTTCAGGGCGTCTGGTACTTGTTGTACCAGGTGTGCGCAAGACGCTCAGGTGGCCCATTGCACTAACCACCTGAAACCATTTTTCTGTTTCAAACCAGCTGAGAAGCTAGAGACCAGGCTCAAGGGTCCAGCAGTGTGCCCCAGTGGGACTCAAGGGTCCAGCAGTGTGCCCCAGTGGGACTCAAGGGTCCAGCAGTGTGCCCCAGTGGGACTCAAGGGTCTAGCAGTGTGCTACAGTGGGACTCCAATCCACAATGCTGAGTAAAACAAGAAGACATTAGCACCACCTGGTGAATGTATGAGAACTGAATATCACTAAGCATTTGTATTGAAAGGCTTGCGTTAGCATGTCAAAATGATTTCCCCAAAAAAGAGCAATGTGGGTATCATGAAAACATGAATTAGAATGTTACTTGACAGCAATTGTTTCTATTATAGAAGCCATAGCACTTCATCAAAAAAGTAACACTGCGTATTTCAAAACAACACCAAACTTTTCTAGGTTGCTGTTTGGTTGACAAGCGATGTTTATTTTGTTTCGATGAGAACTGACCCCCAATAAGAATGACCGAGTCGCAGAACGGAACGGTGTAGCTATGTTTAATTTTGTTAGGCCTACTGACTGTAAACAGTTGATCAGCTTTGCGTAACGTGTGATTGTCACATTGAGGTTGCTTCTTGTAAATTTATGTATTTTTTGCTATGGCAATAAAATGGCATCGGTTTGAAAAAAAAAGAAGACACTTACCCCACTGGACCACACTGCCTCCTCTACCAACAACTAGGCATAGAAACTAATAGTAAAGCCGAATTGCAGAAAAGGTAAATGGTTAACTGCTGATATCTAAAGAAGAGGAAATGATAAAGGTTAAGATAGAAAGAGGAAGACACCTGGAGATCTCTGCCCTTCACATCATTCAGAAATCCATAGGAGCGTTGAAAGACGTCTTCTTTGAACTCGCCAGACAAGTCATCAAAGCGTGGATCACGATGTACCTGAATGAAAAACAGTCAAGTGTCACCTTCAGAATGCTAGCAGCCACATAAAAGTGAACAGTCCCAAAGTGATGTCTAATTAAGAGAGGTCTGTTAATGAAATAAACTTATATACAGGAAAAAGTTTGTGTTTTTGAAAATAAAACCCCCAAAAGGTAATTGCATTGGGCCTTAAACTTAACACAGCGTTTTAGCACTTACTGCTACCTGTGGGCAGAACTCACTTTTTTCTTTGTAACTATAACATCTCTATGACGTGCAACTGGTACTTTGGCAGACATTTCCATCGGTCGGTTTTTGTTGGCTCTTTTAAACACTTGCTTCTTATGCTCTGACATGGTGGGCTTTTTTCCAAACACGGCTTGCTGAAATCTAATGCAACATTTCCACATAATACACATTTCTTTTTACTAGCTCTTGTCACAGAATGTCACCAGTTTATAGTCAAGTTAAGATTGTGTACTCGTTTTTCATGAGTTCTTCAGAACATAAGAACATTCTTATAATCCCTGGGTTATTTTATTCCACAAAAATGTTGACATATTGTATTCGGAGACGATTATTGCCAAGCATAACTGAATGCATCCATCAGCTCCAAAATAAGAATTGCAAACAGTTATTAAAATGTTTTTATTCATCTCATAAAATTTTCCACGGTTTTCCATATTAAGTTTTTACTTTTTCCATTTTCCATGGGTTTGCGTGGAAATTATTTTTATTTTCTAGGATTGCCATGATAAAACGCAACCACACAGTTAGCATAATTAGTGTCCCCTTCCACACTTTACTTGATGCAATTCACCACTTGCTGCATTCTCAAAATGCAGCCATACAAAAGAATCTTGAACGCTTTAATTATGCTTGAAACAGCCACTGGAATGCAGTAATGCTGAACAATGAACATCCAATCAACCGTAAAACCTAATGGTACAAGACTAGAAAACAAAGCTTCATAAAATGAACCATGACTGACCACAAAACACAGGCAGATACAGTTATGCCTTAAAACCGAATGTAGAGAATATCAAGAATGGCACTGGCAATGCAAAAACACATCTAAGAAACACTGCCACCTTTTGTCCAGGATAGGTGGTCTTTAAAGGTCTTGCTTCACTTCGAATATCAGTGAAAAAAGGTTGCGAAACCTCTGGCTGCTTGAAAACCTTTAAACCGGTTGATGTGGTTGCAAAGTTTTTAAAAGTAAACATTGAACATAGTACTCACACTTTAGTGCCCAATTTATCTTTCAACTTCTGGAGCTCGTTGAATGGCAGACTCATTAACTCTAAAATATGAAATAAACTTCGTTTTGGTACAAGAAGACTAAGAATATTGATGCACAACAACTAAATACAACAATGCCTGTAGGTATCATCTGACCTGAGAAACAAATTCAATTTGTATTATCCTTATCTTAAACAGAACCATGCAGATTAAATTAACATGTTGTTCATTAATAGACACTCATGCTAATTTGCATATTACCGCATAGGGATGAAAAGATGAGGTCATCTAAGAAACATTAGCCATGCTTACATCACTGCAACTACATTAAATGTTTGTCAAACTTACCTTCATGAATGGCATCCTGTAAACAGAGAATAATCCAGTCTATTAAAACTGATTGAAAAATTCAACACTAGGAAAAATACGACATTAAAAAAATATCTTAAACAAGGCAGCACACATTAGGACAAAAGTTTAAGAGTTATCATGGACTGGCAGCAAGACATGAAACTTGCACAAATGAGATCTGATTCATTTTACCTAGTTTATGTACAATTTTTCCAATTATTAAGAAAATTATTTTGTCACTCTTGGTCTATAAAACTGCATTTTTAACTGCTAACAAAGCTTTACCATTTTGTCCAGCTTTTCCGTTTTACTGTCTTCACATTTCCCACTGCTAGAGTTTGCTGCATCGCCCTCATCACTAGAACTGTTGCCACTAACATTGTCAGCATCGTCATCACTTGTGTCTCCAAGCTCATCAACAGACTCTTCATCTTCTACATCTTCTGAGCTACTCACCCTTAAAGCATTACCATTGTCATCATCATCATCATCATGTTCACTGGATTTTATATACCTGTCGTCTTCATCACTATCATCTCCTGGAGTCCTTGACTTTTTGTTTACTTTTGTTGATTTACTCGACTTTATTTTTTCAGTGAATTGTTGAATGGCATCCTCGTCATCAGAAGTTGAGTCAGAAGATTGTTCCCCAGAGAACTTGCTGGCTACTAATTTGGATAAACTGTCTTGTATGCCTCCTGAATTAGACAGGGCGTTTAATTTGTCTTTTCTCTTCTGAAAGAATTGTGACAAAATAATTAAGGTACATGACAGACACAATCTATTTTTGTGACAACATTCCATAAGACAGTTATCAAATATATATCTGAATACCTGCTATATGTCTTAGACTAAGTATTGCCTAGTTTGCAAGAATAGGCCATCAAATCAGCCTCCCGTTCAGTAACGCTAGGACCTCGCTAAAAAGCAAGACTTCGCGAGATTACGTGAAATATTGCCGTGAATTTTAAATGAGAGCATGTGACTTTGACTAGGTTTTAGCTGGGTCCTAGCGTCTACTGAACGCACGCCAGACAAAAGTCATCACTCAGCCAACGCACGTTCCACAAATTTGGTTGCAGAATAATGAATAGAAGAACGGAAATCTCTATCACCGTTAACTACACAGAGTGTATCTAAGTATTGGATAGAACAGGCTGTGAGGCTGAGAACAAGGGAAAGGGTGAGAATATTTTCTAATACTACGTTACCCGTTTATGTTTGCACGTGAACTTGTTTACATCCGCCATATTGGAAATAGGCCGCTTCCATAACAGTAAAATTGTTTTATATTTTAGAAAATTATCAAAATATTAACGGATAATATTCACAATTTCGAGACTACTAGAGCTACATATATTCTGCAATGCTGCAACTCACTTTCGTTATGATTGCTGCTCTATTTAAAAAAAGTTTTCTAAACTATCATTTTTATTTCACGAAGGAACATGCGCAATGATTCTGCTCACAAGACGACGAATAATGTCAGGCAACTGTTCTCTTGATATGCTCCGGCAACAGTACAAAGAATTACTTGTAAAAAACACCACTTTAAAGATTGAAATTGACAGAAAACAGCAGAGCATTGATAAACTAAAGAATGACGTCATGTGTTGTCAAGAGGTAAACGGGGCTGTTAAACAGGGTATCTTTTGTCTATCTTTTTTTCTGTCATCACTCGTAAGTCGTAAGCTCATTCATTGTAATGAAGCTCCAAATGGTTCTTAAGGAGTACCATTCTGCGGGTTGAAATGTACTTATTCAACGTGTATAATTGTCCAAAATTAGTTTTTAACAAGTAGAATTGGTTCTCATTGATACGATTATTTTTGTGTTCATTATTCAACACGCGGAATTAGATAATCAACGGAAATGCTAATTCTTCAAACTGCCGTCAGGCATCAATGCATAAGGTTTGATTTTCAAAGATTGAAGTTGGCTGATTTTTAGGTGAGCATGATAACTTATAATATATGCATAAAAATTCAATTAATTTTGACTGCAATGGCATTCATTCAACTTCGGAAGCTCTTGCTCTAACATAATTTAGGGCTGTTCACACAACCCTTGGTGATCCTTTATTCTAACTCTTAAGGCACCTACTAACTACAGTACATTAAGTGAAACCATTGTAAGAAATTGGGTATCCTTTCTGATCCGCCTGCAGTCTTTGAATGTGCATAATTCAGTGCGTGTTCATTCTGAAACAAAGCACGCGTACATCTGCAGTACTGATTAAAGGTACACATTGAATAACCAATTCAGAATGTTGAATAAGCACAGAAAGGTAACCATATAGGATCTAATTCTGTGCGTGGAATAAGGAACTCTGCACATTGATTAAGCAATTGTGTGCGCATTTCAACGCACAATAAAGAATGTGTTTCAGTGCATTTCATAGTGTCTTTCACTTGCCATTTTGTAGTTCTTTTACCAACTGTAAACCTTTATGTATGTGGTAATGAGATTCTGAGTTCATCATTTCAATTGGCAATTGAAAAGAGATCACTTCAGTTAATTATATTTTTGTATTTTTTGATTTCTTCTGAACTCTAGAAATACAGGATAGCCTTAAATTCAATATCAAGTCATGCCAATGCAACATCAGCCAAATATAGTGGTTCATTACTTATTATAATCAGTTTCATTCTGGTTCTCAAAATCAAGGATGGCTATATTTGACCAGTGTCCACCTGTGAACGACCATTTTTGTTACTACTCTCATGCGTGATGGACATCCACATATTCAACAATCACAAGACATGCAGGGCTCAATTTGCCCACCTGTAGGTTGCCAATTAATGCAACCTAGATTTTGTATTGTCATCTGGTAAAACTTTCCACAAAATCATCAAACCCAGAATACTGCAACAAAAAGTGGAAGGGTCTGTTTAGGGGTCCATGGCTCATGCACAGGTAATTTGTGCCGATCGTCTGCTTTTACCTTAGGTGATGAGCTTGCGTGGGATATTGGATCCGAGGAGGAAATTGGTCATTATCGATCATATGAGACATTCCTAGTTTTCTGATGAAGAAAAAAAATAAAAATGGAGAGAATTTGCTGAGTTCCCAGTTATCTCATTTATAAATATTCATTTTCGTCTATTGCCAACTGTGTGTCATTTGTAGAGGAAAGACTTTCACAGCCAGTGTTTCATTGATTTAGCGACCTGCAAATTTTGCCAAGTTGCATTTGGCTAGTTGACGTATGATTATAAATGGTAATCATCGATTCCCTGTTTAGTGACCTGGAAATTTTGCCAAGTGGTATTTGATTAGTTGACATAGTAATCGGTGAGTCCTGACATAAAAGAGCATGTCCACAAATTTAATTTAAAGAGCAGCACATAGTGTGATGCATCTCCTGGTCAACTCAGTTTCTTAGAACTTGTCCTCAGGTCAGCCTTCTCCCCATCTGCCACTCGAGGTTATGTGGGCTCCTCCATTATTTATTGGACAGATTGGATGCATCATTATTGAAAAATCATCGGTAGCAATATTTGGTCCAGCTGGGGATCGAACCCGTCAGCATCAAAGTCAAATGACCAAAGAACAGTTGCCCTTAGACAGATGTGTAAATGTAGACTTCACTTCAAATCGAAGTCTTAATATTTTCTCACAAATGCCTGCTGGCAGACCAATAGCGATGTTACAGCCCCACCAATGCTGTCTCAGCTAAGAATAACCATGGTATAACAAGTTGCAAAGTGCTTGTCATCAGTAATCTTTCACGTCATCCATGGCATTGTCCACAGCTCAAGCCAAGTTCCTGACACTGCCCTCTATTAGTCATCAGCAGAAGTTTCAGGCCTAGTCTACTGTTGTGAGAGTCCCCCATTGCAGTTTGTTTTTTTCTGGTGCACATTGTGCCACATGAAGTGCTATCAGAGTTAAAGGTCATTCGCCAGGGTTTAAGCCGTGCAAAGGAAATTTTATCAATATGTATGTGAATAATTTATGTATACTTCATACCACATGTGTACAGTGTCCAGCCTTGAAATTCTCATGCAAAAATGATGTTATTTTTTACCTAAGTACATTAAATTAAAACTCAACTTTAAGTGGACTAAAATTACTTACTGTTAACTCCTCTTGGCTATTGCACACCTCAGTAAGTTCAATAAAATATTTTATTTTCAAAAAGCAAAATATTACATTATATTATAAATCAAAATGGCAATACTGCTATTCACCTTTTCTGTCATTGTCAGTTATTTCTTTAAGGAATTAGAAAGACATTGGCTTGAGGAGAAATGGCTCAATGGTGAAAACAGTGAAGTGCAGAAATTAGCTCCGGAAGTGGAAGCTGACCATATTTGTCAAAGAATTGTTGAACAAGACCATTCTGATATTGCTGAAGGTTTGTAATTTCAATGCATTTAAACACTGCGATTCTTCCAGTTAAATCAGTTGCAACATGTCGTTCCTAGATTTAAGAGTGAGAGTCTTGACATGATTTGGGAACAAGAAACCTCATGATAAACTGTCTTGTTGTATGGCTTTGCGTAAAATTTTGTCAATAATCTGATTACCGTAATCATCGGAGTCAATCCCAGGGCATTAAAATTAAGATTTTCTGAAATAGTAGGTGGCATCGAGCTGAGCTTGGCCTTATAAAAAGAAATGTTTAAGTCAGGGTTGGGTGTTCACCAGAATGACAGAGTGCAGACTGTTGGACCAATGTCAGTTACTTCACATGCAAGAACAAAACCAAACAAAAATCATTTGAATATAGACTGTGTACAGCTTAATGGTTACAGCTAAGTGAGTTGCATGGGTTTTGCCTGTTGAGTCTTTGTATTGGTTTTTACGAGGACAAAAGTCACGAAGGTATAAATTGGGAGTTTAGCCGTATCAGAGATTTTGTTAAGCTCTTGCCATTGGAGTGGGTTCGATTTATTTTCAGAATGCCTGATTGATTTTACTTTTGTTCAGACATTTGCCCGATTCATTTCTGGAAATAGTGTTGTCATAATTCTCTCCTTTTGTCCTGAGCAATTATAGCAATTCAAGACAAAGAACCACTGTGTTGAAAAGTTGTTCATTTTCTCCACGGCCAACCAGTTTAAGCCAAAGTTTGGTCACCATACTCCAATGGCGAATTTTGTTCGCTTGATTTTCAAAATGTTTTGACAGATTTTGACACTTTGGGACAAATGTCCAGGACCTCGGGACAGAAGCAAATTCCACGGCGTATGACAGGCTGAAAACATGGGTCAACATTTACTCAAATGAGGTCATTAATGCTGACAATTGGAGTAATGTAATATGTTAAGTGGTCAAGTGTTTATTGGTATTGCCTCTCAAGATTTTGTTTGCATCTGGTCTTAAATTTTATTTCAGATATATTTTTGGCACTGAGACAGAAGAAGTCTGTCCTTGATTCACACTTGTTTGAGCTGCAAAAAGAACTGAAAAAACTGAAAGAAGAAGGTTAAACGACACAAGACTGGAAATCCACTCGAGATAATTTTATCACCAGAGAAATTATTAATGAACTATAACTACACTGTAGGAATATAGCTTTTCACTGATTGTTGTATGCTATTGATTCTTTCTTCAATCATCAGATACCCTTTGATTACTGCTACAGGACTACATTGATCCAAAACTTTCGTCAGCACACGTTTTCTTGCAAAACTGTCAGGATTGGAGTTTAATAGAAAACTGCATATTGTGTCAAATACTTTTGTACTGAGATAACATGTAAGCCCAAACCAGTCAGTTGAACAGTGTTTTGCTAGTCATTTTTGCAATATTTAGGTCAGTATGGAATTTTCGCAATTCACCGTGGAACTACAACCAGCATGTTTATTACAAAATTTGCCATTTCCTTGGTTATCTGACGTGTGCATTCATTAGGAAGAGATGTGAGAAATGCAACTCAAATTTCAGTTCTGGTTTCTGTAGTCGTACGATGGGCGAGTGGTATGATGTTTTCGCCACTCTCTTGTACTGTTGTCATCTGTTGCATTGAATATTTAATATGTTAAGTTAATAAAATTATAATTCAAAGACTTTCAAATGGTGCTGTTAAAAATGGCTGTGTTGTTAAATCTGTTAATGTTGTGGCAAACTGTAATGTCAAACCCACCAACTTTAGAATAGCATCTTAATTATACGACTATCAAACTGTACACATCTTGCACCTTACCAAGGTAGGAAGTCATTTCTGAGCTTAAAAGGAAGTGGCAACAGATAATTTCTAGGTACAAAACACAGTACGACGTCCAGGGTAGGTGAAAAAGGTCAGTATTGAAAGCAGTGTCACAGTGGCAGTCAACCACTCGAGGAATAGGTCGATTACCTGCTTCAATGCTAGATGGAGTTACTGTTACTGAAACTTTAAAGTGCAAATCCTGGGATCAGTGCTAATGAAATCAGTATTTCATTAGCTGCCTTACTAATTCCTAACACCACTTAACCTAGTAGTCTTCGTTTCTAAAAGTTCAGCCATTCACAAATCATTTGCTGGCCACTCTAAGCTGCTCCCAAAAAGTTGTAAATGTCACTCCAATGAGTTTGGCATTATAAGCAGTATGTACTACAGTAATTCCAAATTTTCCAAACAATTTTCCATGCACATGGAAGCGAAAAGGTCTGTTAAAACTAATGGAAGAATACTGTTATCTTGTTCGTAGCTCGTGTTTACTCGACCAACTTATCACACAGCTGGGTAACAGTTATGGCATGCTCATCAGGCCTAAGTGTTGCTATGCATGTAGACACTGGTATAGTTGATTCAACTAACCCTAGAGCTACTTCTCATTAACTAACATCCATATTCGTTCCAGTTCATTGTCATTAATTCTATTGACATTGCTATTGTCATACAAATCGCACTGGTCACTTTGAAAGCCTAACTTCAACCGAATTTTGTTATTTTAGATGTATTGGACTAACCAGGTAGTCCTAGCAAAGCCTTAACAAAATAAGAAAACGCGAGTTTAGTCACGCATATGTTGGCTCGTCTACTGATAGCTGAAGCCGCCTTTTCACGCCATGTCGAGTGACGGCAAGATCCCTGCACAAACAACAAATGGCCCATAACAGTTGTATTGAAAAGGGGTCTGAATAAAACACCATTGAGTGCAGTTGTTATTCGCAGCTGTTTGAATTAAAAGGTGATTCTCATGGTGATGTAGACAAAGGCAAACCAATACGCCCAACAGTTTGTTACAATGATGCTTTTAATATGCTGTAGGATCCAAATTTACGGGTGTTACAGTTCAAGATTGGCTTTAAAGCACTCCTAGCTAGTTTCTTGTAAAAGTTAGACATATCCTCCATTGATGGCTCATGATAAACTGATACATCTTAGCTTATGCTGCCATGCACTTCACTGCGAGAACTGAGACTAATTACAAAAACTTAAGGTAATTAATTGGGCATAAGATAATCTCACAACACTAAAAACTCAAATATCTGTACTTTAAAGAAACATTCCAAAGTATGAAAACAAATGGTCATGTGTTTCCAAATAAATAATTCCATATACTTTATACTTTTTATTGCATACAAGTTTCAGTAAAACTTATCACATAAAACAGTCACATTAAACATCCTTATTGTCTCTCCATGATTATTTGCCAGTTTAGACTTTTACTTTTATCACTAAAGACCACCTCATCATTTATCACATTGTTCTAATCTATGTTCTTTTTCTTAGCCCCAAGTTTCATGGCTCCACCAAAACCACTACTTTGTTTAGCAGCTCGTTTCTGCTCAATTTCCTTTTGTCGCTGCATTTTCTTTTCCTCTCGCCGTTGTCTGGCAAGGTCAGTCGTGTTTGAGGACCCTAGAAAAAAAAAACAGCACCATTTGGTCAAACATTGCTAACCATAATTTGAACATGCAAGATCCAAAAGCAGTCTGCTTTTTTATCATACCAAAGTAGGAACTGTTCTCATATGTTGTAAAGCAAAACGTTTTTGCTGACGAATTGGCACCATGAAAAAATGACAAATATTTCAGTTGTTGGATGGCTGTTGAAATATTATGATCACCAGACAACCCAGGCAAAGGATTGGACTTCACAAAAGCTGCGTAGCGTAATGCTAAAACATCAACATGACTTAAATTACTCCTTCAAAGCTACTTACTTTCTGATCAAACTTCAGGTTTAAGACACTTGCAGTCATACATAACATTGTTTACTTTGGCTGGAAGTGATTTCTGGGCTAGGAGGGAACTGACAGTTTGTCACTGCTCGAGAACCGACTCGATATAAACTGGCATGGTCCAGCAAGTCATTGTATACACCGAGCCTGGTCTAGAGCA
This sequence comes from Phoronis australis, assembly GCA_002633005.1. NCBI lineage: Eukaryota > Metazoa > Phoronida > Phoronidae > Phoronis > Phoronis australis. Next base: position 1,305,229 of record NMRA01000001.1, read on the forward strand.
ATAACAAACTTCTCAAACCCAGATATCAACTTTAGGCTGAATTTATAGCACAAGGAGCCTGAGGAGGAAGTGTGCTGTTATTTAGTGATGAATTATCGACGTTCACACTCATAAAGTTAAAGGTTCAAATCCCAACTAAACCATACTGCTGGAACCTTTGGGTCCTTAGCTCCCCAGTGTGTGTGCGCGCGCGCGCTAGAGTGTGTATGCACATGTGCATGTGTGTGCTTGGGGTTGAACTAATTTTCAAACCATTACCTATGTTGTCAAAAGATCCCCATCCATCATCTGCATTTCCCCACTCACTATCAGCAGTAGTCTCCGCCCATCCATCATCTTGGCTCCACCCATCATCCCATCCAGAATTTTGCTTCTGGGAAACTGCTGCCTTTGGTTTTGATTGTGACTGAGGTTTAGGGCTTGGAGACTTGGTCTTTGCAACTGGCTGTGGCTTAGGACTAGGAGACTTGGCTTTTGAAAGTTTAGGCTGTAAGAAACGGTGGGAGATAAACATAATACAAGGGTCAAATAATGCGGAAGATGCTGCTCTACACACCAATGAGGATTGACATATTTTGCGAAGCAATTCCAACATGTTATGTGGAACTGGTCATTCCTTCTGCTTCGTGATGAAAGACTGGACAACTTACCTGTGCACTAAGAAAGGTACTTTACGAAAAGTCCTATGCGCTCCCCAATGTCGTTCACACATAACTCTAGATGATAACATACAGGAGATGCTGATCCCACATGATCAGTTGCCATGGTTTCAAGAATGTCTCTTATAGTAAAACTTAGGTATTAAAGTGCTTGAAAACCACCATTCATCTTATTTTGACAAGTGACTACATTGTCGGCATCATTAAACCTTCCTTTATAGCACTGCATATCACAACCGTGAAAATGGAAGAAACGTGATTATAGGGAAAGTTTTTTAGCTCCGCGGACATGGGTGTGACGTATGAATGTACCCAGCACCATTGTGTCGTGTCCGCCAACATGCAACTTTCATGTGCCATAGCTGCGCTTCTTTGATGTCACGTGGGATAGTGACTGAAATAACGGGTACTGTTAAACCACTCGGTTGGGCTGCATAAGCTTGTTCCCCATTAGATAGGTTTAATTGTTGCATGGTGTCAAAAGCATTGTTCAACAATGACAACCTGATGCATGCTAATGCAATCTCATCATTATCCAGCATAGGACCACCACTTTCATGTAACCAGCAGATAGCCTTGTCCTTTTTCTAGTGAACCCAAAGACCAAGATACCACTGTTGACACAGCATACCTTTGTGTCACTTAGAGTGGAGAAGAAATCATCTGACGAGTCTCCCCAGTTGTATGAGCTGGTCTTCTCCAGACCAGGGTCCTCCACAGATGTAAAGTCGTCATTTCCAAAACTATCCCAGGCAGAACTAGTGTCAGACTGAGGTTTACTAGCACCCACTTTCATGACTTGAGAATGAGAAGAGGCCTGCAAGAGTCCAAGAATTTGGTGACATGAATAAATTATTATTAAACTTGCAAAACGCAATATGTGAAATACACAGTAAAACTAGCCCACGTGAGATTCAAGCAGACTGGAAGGTTATAAAGCTGAAATCCGGTGTGTGGTAAGCGTTCCGTGGAAAGCAGTAATGTTCTACTCTTCGCCGCAGAGTAGAACATTACTGCTTTCCACGGAACGCTTATCACACACCTCTGCGGTACCTGTTCTAATGTCCATGGTGAGGGTTCATTTATCAACCCTGCAGAGGAAAAGCCATCCCAATTCATACATCACCTGCTTATTGTATGCTGCACTCATTTTCTGTGTTGGTTCCTCCAGACTTCCCCAGTCATCGTCATCATCCCAACCATCGTCACCATTGCCATGCTCCTCCTCCTGCTGGCTTTGATCAGGGGCTGAAGTGTCCTAAGGTAATGAAACACGTTAGAAAAGACAATCCAAATAAAACCCTCTATGTCTGATGCAGATGAACTGGGTGACTTAAAAGTACCTAGTGCTAATGAATAATGGGCCTGCTTAAGTTTGTTATCTGAGAACAAAAAGCAATTCACCAAAAGCAAAGGTTTGTTACATAGGCCCAAGAGTCTCTTCAGCGTGAATACCTGAAGGTATGCACCACCAGATAGTGAATGTCAAGTCCTCAAATCCTTAAACAGGATGATCAAAATAGATTATTGGCCAGGATTTTGCTGACGTGGTGACAAATAACAATTTTATTAGCAGTTCAGTGCCAAGTACTAGAAAGAAAGTTTTTGTGGTAAGGCATGAAAGGGTGAAATTGTGTTACAACAATAAAAGAAAAGAATTGCTGTTAGTACAATCTATTAGCTTTAATTATTATCATAATACACTCAGCCAAAACCTGTATACATTATGTCAGTGTTCCTCACTGTACATCCATAAACACTGACTTCACTTACCTCAATGTCACCCCAATCGTCATCATCTCCCCAACATGCATCACTAGGCTCCTCCTCCTCTGTGGGCGTATCGGGCTGTTCCAGTAAAATCTGTGTGGGAGGGGGGGGGACGGCAGTAGAAATAAAAATTCATGGGTGGTGGTCTTCAGAAAAAAACACAAATTATGGGTGGTCGTTCCTGTAAGAAGTGATGCATTAAAAATGGGTGGTATTTTTGTCCTGTTAATGTTGATAGGTTGGTTACTTCAGCCCTCAAAACTCAAAACAAGCCAATACAAAAAAGCCCATATTGCTAGTGAACAGAGTGCAATATGTTCACTAAGCCATTAATCAAGTCATGGGCAACTTGATTTGAGCCAACTGTTAGTCTGCAGTCCTATTGAATTGAAAAGTTATGCAACACTAAACTGGTGTTAACACATATAAGAAAATTGATGATTTTTAAATAAAAATTATGAGGAGTAAGATAAACAAG
>NMRA01000001.1:1308147-1441151 GCA_002633005.1 Phoronis australis
ATACACTCAGCCAAAACCTGTATACATTATGTCAGTGTTCCTCACTGTACATCCATAAACACTGACTTCACTTACCTCAATGTCACCCCAATCGTCATCATCTCCCCAACATGCATCACTAGGCTCCTCCTCCTCTGTGGGCATATCTTTAACCCTGTCTTCTTGTGGTGTTCTTTCTGGTGTGGGAGTGGAGGCTGCCAAACTTTTAACCTGACCAGCAGGTTCTGAAATAAAAAACAATGACACAGAATAAATTTTGGTTTATTAAATAAGCTAACAGTATTGCCAAAATATTAGCAAAAACATGAAATTGTTGTTCTCAATAATTTTCGAAGAGACTTCAAATCCTTTAACTAATTTGCTTCCTACTGTCCTCAAATTTATGCTTCCATCAAGTTTTCCTCTCTGCTGTCATTCAAGACCACAAACCTATTCAAGCTTTCTTTTGCTTCTGTTTCTGTCAATAATTTGGACAATTGTTGCTTTGATATAAAACTGATGAAGTCTTTATCCTTTTCTCCACAATCTTCACACTGGCTACAGTGAAACCAGAGGTCTGTAGTTGTATCGCATAAATTGTTGACTTAAGAGTCATCAAGCATAGAATACAATAATTATACCTTACTCCTGACAGACGAAAACTTTTAAATCACATTCAAGACAATTGGCATACAACAAGGCAACAACTTGTGGCAGTCCAAGCAAGTCTTGAATTGTTTGACAGAAAACACGAAACGCTACAAATGGATGTAGGTTTTTTGTCATTTGCTGCCAAAGCTAAGATGGATTGAGGCAAAAAATTAACATTCAGAACTGAGGACAATCCTTTGTCGAGGCCTCAATATAATGTTAGAAATTCAAATGGAAAACTACCTTGAGGAGTAAGTCACCAGACTAAATAAGGTGACAGTTGACTGCAGTCCAGTGAAACTCAAATAATTTAGAAAATAAAAAAATTGAGCAACATTAACCACTGCTCAACATGCATCCCTGAAAATTTGACCAAGAATTACCCAAAATGCCATACTCTACCTTTGGAAGGTGGTTTCCCATCAGGTGGTTTTGTCTTCACAAACTTGGAAGTAATCGAGCTCATTCCTGTCACAGCCCAACCAGCCCAGCTAGCTGCTGAACTAGCAGCACTGCCGCCCATTTTCACATCTTTTTCTATAAGATAAGAATGCAATATTACAACCTAGATCTAATGATCAGGCATTACAGCAACACACAGATTCATTTCCAAAATCAAATTTTTGGCTGGAATACATGTCAGAGCGGTTTTAGTCGGAGGGTTGGTTTTTCCAAATTTTCACAATTGCCCCATGGACAGTATGAGATTAATGGCTTGCATCTGCAGACAGATTTGCACAAGTTTGTAGTAGACAGGATTGCAGGTTACAACAAGGATGCCAAAGAAGTTAAAAATAATGCAATTTATGAGCCAACATGTAAGCAGTAATGCTTAGGGAACATAAAGACATGTTGCCAAGTTAATTCCAAAAGTGGAAGCACTGAGAAAAGCTTTTAAGCAATGCGAATGCTATAATTATGACACTGATACTAAATATCTGTGATTAAGGCTAAACCACTCATTTAGTTGCGCAAATAGTCGATAGAGCAGTCAAGGGGGAATGAGTGTATTGCACTGCAAACATGTGATTTGCATGGAAAGCAAGAAAGTCTATTGGATTGTTCATGTTGATGGCCAGGAGGAAATAAGAGGCAGTTAGCGGGAAGTGGGAAGAGGGCTTGTGGTGCTAATTCATTCTTACACCCCACGGGAGGTCACTAGGTCTATGAGTAGGCGTGGGATACTTGCCTAGTTCGGTAATTGATTCAGGATCATCTGAAGCCTTTTCCAGCTTAGTGAGGAAACATTTGATAGCTTTGAATGCCTAGAAAGACAATATGAAAATGAACAGGACAAATAGAACACTCGCGATCTTTTAACCTGACAAGGAAAACATGCAGTTTGTTGGATAATAGTAGACATAAATGCATTCAAATTCAACCACTTGCATTCAGTATTAATGTGCACTAATGTATTATTATTCATGATTGGTAATTATCTATATATTTCATGCTAAAAATTCTCCACACCTAATAGTTTTGCTTTTATTTTCACTGCTGCCAGGATGTTAAATGTAATCCTTACCAGTCAATCACACATTTGTCACATTTTAAAGTGTCGCCATCTACCTTTACCTGTTATTATTCAACTGCTGGTATAATATCAAAATGAAAGGCATAAATTATTTTGCAAACATATATTTTAAAATAAATGTCCAAAGAGTAGCCCTTTCTAACACAGAGGATGTCTACAAGTGCCCTCAAATAATATTTGATTTCAACTTTACGGTGCCTCAAAATAATGATTTCATGGAAAACCAAAAAGAAATCCTTCTGGTTGCATAGAGAACAAAGCCAGGCTCAGACTGGGACTCCAATTCACAACATGACACGTGCTAAAGTTTAAGTGACACCTGACCACACAGAAATTAGATGATCATTAGTTCCTGGTATTCACTCCTTCTTTACTTTGAAAACATCGTCTACACTTCACAGTATCTCACCTGGTCCCTGACTGTTTTTTCTGGATCAAGCGTCATTGAACACAGAGTAGGAAGGAGTCGGGACGCTGACTCTTTTAATGTAAAATAGTTATTGCACGCAGTCATGGCCAGAACTGCAGCTTGACGGGCTGGGGGAAATGGATCTTTTACACCACGCATGAATGCCGAGGGGAGAACTCGCTGGCGAATTTGAGGGTCCAAGTAGCCACCGATTTTTCCCAAGCACACTGTAGTATTGGTACGAATACCTCCCTGAGACAATCAGACAGAACGTGACAATCCAAATGCAGCCAAATCACTACGCTGAATCAACTGTTATTAAATGATACAGTCTTACAATGCAAAAAATAAAGATGAACCACTAGTTATCAAAAACATAAGTGTCATTTCTATTCAGGCAGTAGCGCTCTTAAATTGTACTACAACATGGGTTCCATTTCTATGTAAGGACATTTTTTCAAACTTAAAACAAGATTAAGTTTATTCAAAGTCCATTTAGTGATAATCTTTTGTGAAAGTCAAACAAAAAGTACTAGAACTGTAAAATGACACCGTAGCCACAGAAATCTAATCATAGACTCGACACCCAGTAAACTTATTTTTAAACAAAATTGAATGAGGGAAATACTGACGACAGCTAACACTTCGTAAAATAGTAATCATGAAAAATTAGAGAATATAACAGCTGATTTCTTTACCTGGTCATCTTTAGACTGTAACCTGGCAAAATGCTTCATCAGTTCTTCGTTGAGATTTTTGTAATTAAGTTTTGGTGCCATGTGCAACATCGCCTGTAAAACGAACACAAAAAGGAGCATTATAAATAGTTGACACGCAATAAAAATGTTTAGTTTCAATAAATGATTATAATGTCCCACGTGCGGAATACAAATTCACAAGTGTCCAATAAAGAAATATGCACACATCTTATTAAACGCCAAAACTTAAAATGTTATCAAGTAACAGGAAACAGTTGACCCATAACATTCAACAAAAACATACAAGTCAAGGCACACAATGTAGGTCACTTCTTACATAATATCACAACGTGTCACAAACAGTTGGTATCAAGTTATCAGCATTATGATGTGCTTTGCTAGAGAACACCTGTACAACAATGAAACCATACAATGCTTCTGACCAGATATAAGGCCAGCACAATTTACAATACTATAAAACATCTACAACATAAAAGTCACAATTTTTTAACAGGAGTCTTAGGCTTCTGGAAATCCCGAGTAGTAATCATTGAAGTCTAACCTTTATAGTTTGTTCCCGAACAACAGGATTTGTGTCCATGAAACCTTGCAGCACTTGAGGAAATATCTGTGAATTGACCGTCGACTCTTGTAAGTGTTCAATAAAATGTTCTAGTTGCTGCAAGAGCTTCACTCTGGTTGACCGGTCAGAAGATGAGAACAGCTTGATAACACATGGGACTATTTTTTTCTGGTATTCGTTAGTATCCAGTAGCCGGCCCAGCTGAAGAAGGAATTAGCAGTAATTTAGATAAACGTATTCCATAACAAAACGGATCAGAACTTGCAAATTCAAAACAAACTCGCTGATCCCAGTGCACATATGCTTATTTAAGCAAACATCACACAGAGGTGAAACTCAACATTAGATTACTCACCAAGTGTCCACTACAAAATGCTTTAATTTTTGGTGAATGTGCAGCTAAGCATCACAAAGAAATTCATTCAACTGAAGTGAGCCACAACATTAATTCATACATTGACTACATTCATTAAATATGCTTTAGGTAAACTGAAGTTGAACACTTTAAAAATATCCAATAATATGTTTAGCCTACAAATGTGAAAAGCATACTGGCAAAAACACAGAAAAAAGTGTACATCGCCATTCCATTCCCCACCAAACACAGCGCGAATATGATATGTCACTGCTTGGCGGCGATGCACCAACTCTCTACACGGAGGGTTTAATGGTTTCAAAGAGGTTTTCAAATATGTTGTCCAATGGAAACAATCAAAACACCCTTGCATAGAGGAAAGGAATTACAATATAGGCAGACGTCTAATCAAATCAGTTTTGTACTGTTCATCTCTGACAATTAAAACTAATAGCCAAAATTAACTTTCTCCTTGCTTGTGGACACCGGAGTCTCATTAAAGTACCAAAGCTCAAACTACTGACATACACCACATCATGATCACTTCACCTTAAATAACGGTGCTAGTACAGCTGAGCCGGCATTGCCAAACTCAAATGCATTGATGAGCAGTGGTAAGATCTTGTGCTTGCAGTGACTTTGTGGAAAGGAGTCCAACTCGGGTGTAAGAAGGTTGAAGAATTTTGTCTTCTCATTTTGTTCTTTTATCTAAAAGTTGATCAAAGAAACACCCATTCATCAGTCAAGCACATTTCACTGGCAGGCACACTCCACCACCTGTAATCTGAGAAGCAAAAGAATAATATCCAGCAGAAGAGCTTCCTGATCATAAACTAGGTCTTGCCAATTAAAACTTCTGAACTGCGACAGAAAATTCAGTTAGTTTTAAATACAAGCTGCTAATGCTTGCGTAATGTATGCAATCTTCCCAAAATATTGCCGCTATAAGAACATATTAATTCCACTCTAATCATGTTAAATTTCTTCTCCACTGTTTTAACGGTTAAGAAGGTATCCGAAAATTACTACAACTGTCTAACCAACACAAAATGTTACCTGGAACTCTTCTAAGAACAGCATAGTCTTAACAAAGTTATTGCCCANCCAAAATATTGCCGCTATATTTAAAAGAACATATTAATTCCACTCTAATCATGTTAAATTTCTTCTCCACTGTTTTAACGGTTAAGAAGGTATCCGAAAATTACTACACCTGTCTAATCAACACAAAATGTTACCTGGAACTCTTCTAAGAACAGCATGGTCTTAACAAAGTTATTGCCCAAGAACCCTCCTGGTGATCGGCAGTTCTCAAGGAATTTGGCAGGATTTGGACGCACCTTGGGATTTGCACCAACTAACTCACAGTAATGTGGCGTGAGTGTCTTTGGAATCTGAAATGAAGAAGACGGAAAGAACAAAGTAGTTTTAAATATAGAGTATCAGTACAATGGAATAAGAAACTATTTACAACACAAAAATGTTTCAAGTAATAATACTCAAAAGTTGGTATGTGTAAAAACCGCCTCTGTGATCACATTTTCCCTGATTGAGTTGATTGCACTGTTCACACTTCATTTTCAGTGATGACAATCATCAACACCTGCAGCAAATTCTATGTAATACTATGCTAGTAAACGTGGGCCACATCAACTAATTAATTTTAGTCAGTAGACAAATATTCTGGTTCATGACACCAAACGCATTCAATTTTAGAGTTGTGTGATTGTGCAAAGTCATTATTACCATCTAAATGTAAAATCTTTATTCAAGCAAGTTCTAAGTGAAAGGGTGTTTTCAGAGTCTTTTGCAAATAAGTAATGACAGAAAATTCATGAACAGAACTTTTGATTTAGGCCCCTTACCAAATGTAAAACTCTTCACAACTTGTTTCTCAGTCAAATGAGAAGAGTCTTCATAAAACTGCCTTCGGGTGATGTGGTAACGTCATTTCTAAAATCCGCTATTATCAATACGGACTTTAGAAATACGTTGGTCTATTTATCATAAGCAGACCAATGGGTAATGGTACAAATGAGAAATGGTTTCTGGGTTTGAAAAAATGACAATTCTTTATTGCTAGGTACATAACACGACGGGTCGTGTCCACCCAACTCCAGCAGCCTTATCTCAACCAATAAGGAATAGTCAGTTCTTTACAAATTCAGAAAAAGCCTCCAATTTGACTAAGGAACAAATTGAGACTGATTTCATGTGGTAAGTGGATTAAGTCAATACTAAAATGTGAGCTAAGCTGGGTTTACAGCATTTTCAAGACTGTCCACTACATGACATCATTATCCACCTTTTAATCCTTCCCCTAAGTGTGACTGTCTTCATACCTTTCCTATGGACTTGAGTGACGAGGCTCTCGGAAGCTCTCCATTAAATACCTCCCATGTTAAACAACCCAGACCCCAGCTGTCTGTCGACCTAGACACAACAAAGAATGGTTGGTCAGACAGTGAGCAGTAAAATTAACAAAAAATAAAAGGAAACTACTTAACACATAAAATATTTCAAAAAAAAACAACCACAGTTTGATTAATGGATTGAATTAAAGAGACTACACTTTCTATGTTACGGGTGCAGGCTACCTAAACTGACGTAGCTCACACACTTTGGAACATGACTCATAGACCTGTAAACGCAGCTCATTATCTCAAAAAGTCGTGCCCGCACTTCTAAAACAAGGCTTATGCAGCTCACACATTCACAACTACTAACACCAACATGGATGAGTAGCGAAGAGTCAGTGGGCTGAGTTTGCCAGTGTCGGTGTTGCACTTGCAGTTCAGGAGCTATGCTTCTCAGCGGATGCGACTTTGTGAGCCATGTTTTTGTGTGCCTAAGCAATTGTTTGTGAGTGATGGCAGGAATTTGCAGGTCAATGAACTGAGTTTACGAGTCAATGAGCAGCACTCATAATAAATGAAGAGCCATAATAAGTGCATAAGCCATGTTCTTCAGGCAGTTGAATATAATCTATTTGAATATAATCTATTTGACAACAGAAGTTTATCACTCTTAGTTCACATTTTGAGTTATTTCTAGACTGGAAGCACGCATTGCCAAATAAATCATGGAGCAATTTATCACATTAAGATAACCCTCTTAAAAATTTATCAATACATAACATGGAAAACTAGTCGCATTGTCAACTCTACTTATTTGAGAACTTTGAATTAGTTCTTCAGGCAATCAAAAAATCAAATGAAAATAAAACAAGACTTGCCACAGATACAATTGTGTCCCAACACAATAGCCACATTAGTTGCAATTCCAGGATGAGTAGGCACAATCTTGCTAATGAGTTTTTGTAGTTTAGAAATAGATTCTGTTACTTGTCTGATTTAACATAAAGATTCTGTACACTGTTTGTGATGCAGGTGAAGAGCACCCCAACCCCTCATAGTCACCAAGTGAAGAGCACCCTAGCCCCTCATAGTCACATGGTGAAGCGCACCCCAACCCCTGAGAGTCTCCAGGTGAAGAGCACCCCAACCCCTCATAGTCACCAAGTGAAGAGCACCCTAGCCCCTCATAGTCACAAGGTGAAGCGCACCCCAACCCCTGAAAGTCACCAAGTGAAGAGCACCCCAACCCCTCATACTCACCACCTCTCAGTGCCTTTCCTTCCATGCCCCACCATGGCTCGCTCAGGAGGTTCATATTTTTCTAACAATGGTAATATTTTTACAGGAGGTATACAATCCGGTCCCTCAGCAGGGTACATGTAGTCGACGCCCCCTATCTTCCATTCACCAGAAACATCAACAAACACCGAGGACAGACACATGTTGTTGTGTATTAGTTTGCAGTCATTGATGAGAAAACTCAGCCCTTTCTGAAAAGAGCATTTGTCACAAAGTTACGACTGTTACAGTATTTAGAAAACATGAAAACGAGTTTGCGATAATTATAGAGAAGGCTTACACTAAGAGTGTTCTCCACTTCCTATTTCGACTGCGTGGAAATGAACTAGAATGGGATGAGTTTGGCAGATGAAACTTTAGCACAGCATAATGGAGCACATACTGATGTTTGGTACCAACTGAATCTAGAAACTCCAGGGCTTTATGTATAGGACCAACACACTCAAGCAGGAGAAAGGTAACACAGGACATTTTGTGAACTCATAAATTCCCGTAGCAATTGAAATGGAATTTTTCTTTTTTGTTGTACAGGGAATAAACATTAGCTTAGTCACAGGAAAGTCTAATTTGAATACAAAGTTAAGCCAAAAAATGATATTGCCATTGGTCCTTTAACTTAATGTGACAAAATACAACTTAAATACGGGCAACAAGAAAATGGACATGGAAATATGCAAATGAATTTCAAAACAAAACAGTCAAGAAGACGATGTTAATGCTCACCACAATCTGATGTAATCCCCAAGATATGGCCAGGTCATTCTGAGTCCCTCGCTGTCTTTCATTCTTCAAGTATGTCTCAAGAGGGACAACATGCTCAGTTGCAATGTAGAGAAATTTGTCGCTCTGAAACACAAAGCATCTAACAACTACATCACAGCTACTAATACTAAATATAAAGTTCTCAATAATTATGATTTAGAAATTTGTATACACAAATTTGCTCTCACAAGTTGATTTCAATGTTAGCTTTGCACTTCCAAACACAGGGATCCACTGAACCTACATTCAAAACTGCTTGGGGCTGATGAAAAGTCCCAAAATCATCAGCAGCACATTCATTGTAACCAAGAAAGGAAAAAGGTGATTGTCATGTTAGTTTTGGTTCTCACAAAAATTTCATCCAAGGCACGTCTTTTTAGTTGTGTTGGATCAACTGATGCAAAAACTTAGCCTTGGGCAAACACTTTCAATTGAAAAACGTCTGTTACACATGCAGGCATGCCCACAGAGCATCACTATAAACAAGAAGTGCTAAATCACAGCGCTGGAGTGAAGTCATTACCTCTAATCCATCTAGAAATGTGAGGATGTTGGGATGCCTCAAAGTTTTGATCCTCTTGAAAGAGTTCTTCGCGACCTGCAGCTGAGACTCACTGCCAGCTTTAACATCAAACACAAAGACAGATACTTGCTCACCAGTGCTCTGAAATAGTCAGTATGAAAAAATTGTCTTTAAAAAGGTTGACTGTTACATTGGATTGCCATGGCTAAAAGCTAAACGGCATCAAGTATACATGTACATACACAAGTTTACATGTACATACAGTTAAGACTGATAAAAGTGTGAGAGGAATACAGACCAATGGCACTCGGTCCAATCATATATCGCATCCAAGCACAGCAAATGCAGCAGAGCGATGAACAAGCGGCTGACTTGAATGGCTTGGTGAACAACTTTGCCAAATTTCTTTTGATAAAAAATAGCATCAAAACCTGATAAATTTGCATTCATAATAAAAGTTATTGAAGTGACTGTTAATTGCAAATGTCCCAAAAGCTTTCATGGCTCCAAACGATATCTACATAAGCAGCTATATTAGTATATGATTATATAAACATTCCCCGAGCTGAAGTCAAGAGGGCCAGATGGTACACTTGATCCATATAAGGGAGAGAAGTGTTGCAGTACGTGACATCCGGGTGTGATGTAGAGTCATATGAAGCATCCCTAAATTGTTTGCCAAGGGACACTTCTCCCTTAGCCCAGTGGTTTAGATGCTCGACTGTCAAATGAGGAACACCCGTTCAAACCATAGTGCCAGCAGATTTTTTCTGAAGTAACACAGTCTGATAGATGAGTCCGTCACACAGTGGCGAGATTAATCTTGCATGACGTCCATTCTACTTTCAACCACGAGGGAATATACAAGGTACAGGCAACCCCTTTCTTACACATGTATGTTCCAGTGCTAACTTCAAGGAGAAGTGGCCAGTTTACAAAACCACAAATATAAGACACTATTGACCACACCCTTCTAACTCGTATATTCACTGAACACAACAATATGTCCCCAAGACTCATCAGAAATTGACTCTGAATTCTGATCAGCGATGAGTCAAATGTCAGTCCGAGACTCAGAGAGCCGAAAGGCGAAAGGCGAGACTAGTTTCAGGTCAGACACCTTTTTCTTTCCATTATGCAAACTCCAGAGAGATCGGTCTTCCAGCCCGGTTACTTTCTCCAGTATCTCATATGGAAAGTCCTTAGTCGGGTCTCTGGAGAAAAACGACCACATTCTAAAACGTTATAGCCTGTAGACAGGTGATCAGACTAATAACATTCTCATGACACGAAAACACATCCAACTCATTCCACTTCCTGGTAGATGCAACAGGCATGTGCGAGTATTTGAGATAGTTGCAAAACATCACAAACAAAAGAAACTGCCAATGTATTTTTTACGTAGGCCTATATAAACTGTAATGATTATAATAAGAATAAAAGGTTATATGCTTATTATATATTTGCGTACTAGTGAATAAAACTTTTCAAGTGTTACGCGGGCTTCACGACTATGTGACCTTTTGTGGCAATCATGGCCGCTTCCACTTCTACCAGTGTCACCCCATAGATACCACGTCTGAGGTCGGTGCTGCGCCAAATAACCGCAGCGATTTGCTAGACAAAACAAGATATGGCCGCCTCCAGTTCTCCGCTTGTTCAAAGACTTATCTCTGCGTCCGTTTCTATTGCAAATCGGAGTGGGAAATTAATAAGAGACATTCTTAGCAAAGGAGATTTGGGAATTGTAGATAAAGCAAGTAGAAAAAAGTCTAAGCAAAAAAGGCGTATTTCGAATGAGGAATAAGCGGATCAGATCCAGGCTCAGGGTCTACTCTCCTGACACAGACTGAGACCATTCAGACAGTCAGGCTCGAAAATTAATCGATCACAGCATCATGATTTGAGTTCAGTGACACGATCTCCACAGTCTTAGCCCTAGTCGTAGAAGATGGTGACCATCCCGGCCCTTCATAAACCGGAAGCTTTTCAGTGAATTATGCCTCACACTGATTAAACCATCAAAGTGACGTTGCTATAAGTATCTTTTGCACTTAGCTTGACACCGATGTCCAATTCCTTCCAACTCGAACAAATGACATCACCAATTTGGGCAACTGAATGAAGGACTGTTCGAGTGTTTTTTCGAATTGGAAGGAATTAAAGACACCGACGGCCTCTTTAGATGTCTCTCTTTACGTAAAATGTACATACAGCAACATGATTTTGATGGTGTGAGGCATAATTTGCTGAAAAGCTTCTGCCTTATGAAGGGCCAATGGGATGGCCACAGTCTACTGCTAGTTGAGACGGTGACTCTCGAAACGTGCCATGTAGTTGGTCATTTTTAATCTAGTTTCAAGTACAGAGATTAGACTGCGGGCCCTGGAAATCTTTTCTTAGTCTCTCATAGTTGCTGGATTCTGTCTGATCAGTGATTCTCAACGCATATTCTGCTTCTTTGGACAGTCTATTGGTTTTTTGCTCTCAGTTTTGTGGTTAAGGTTATACACAGTCATAGATCAGCATACAAGCAAAGTCAAGTAAAGTGCATTGTTCTCCAACTGTACTTGTGTTTATGTGAGCTTCATCAGCTACTTTAAACCCCTTTGACAGCTGAAACTGGGTTTTGGTAATCAGGTTTATGAGTTGCATTTCAAACCAATGTTTACTGAAACCAGTGAAGGGTGTTCACATCCACAGTGAAATTGATTGGGTTCAGGATTTGAGATCCAAGCAGGCATGCATAATTTGGCCACCAATTTAACACGTTCATCCAATAACTCCATCGCTCGACACTAAGTAAGGATAATGCTAAATTGCACTTGGCGACTTGGCAAAATTCCCAGGTTATCAAGTGAAATCTGAGGTCGCCAAATCTGCATCCAGTTGAAATTGTTGACTAAAAAACCTACATTCTACGAATCTTACGCATTTGCATACCTCTCCAATTTCTCCCCGTAAATGTACTTCCATTCTCTTTCCCAACTCAATTGCTTCCGCCACATAGAATGCAGAAGATCGCATTCACTGTTGGTGTGGGTTTTACCAATCTTGTCCAGTTTTTACTGAACAATTTCGACTTCCATCTGTTTACTTCCTGTTGTAATGTAAGTGCGTTTGATGTATGCTGACTGCTGAGAGTGGAAAATGCAATGATTTCACGAAATAAATGGAACAATTGTGAACCAAAGGTAAAAATTTAGGAAAACTGTTACAGTAGTAATTTAAAATTTGCAAGTCAACACGAACTTTGAAATGAATTAAGGGGAATTATTTTCTGACTTTGATACTAACACTGGCAACCTTGTGGTGACTTGAGATTTTTTCCCAGGTCGCCAAACACATTCTGAGGTTGCAGTCGATTGCTGAATTCTTAAATTTGTCTTCCAGGGCATCAATGACCTACAGACAGAGGCTGATCGATCGACTCAGCGATGTATTGTGGCATCACTTTCACATCAGTTTCCTAATATCAAAATAATTGGTGAAGAGGTAAGTTCATGATACAAAAAGTAGCTGGTTCCGATGTAAAGCACAAGTTAATGCAAATAGCTGGTGATTGTGCAAGATAAGGAGAGGTTTGAGTACCAAATGTTTACTCTGACAACAAGAAATTATAATTTTATTATTAAAATATCCCACTACAAATGAATGCAAATCCCAATCTCATTTGGAGATGAAACAAAAGTAATACTATCACAAACAATATTCTATTGTATTTTTTGAATTAGTGAATGCTAAGGGTGATTACTTTAAAATCAGTGACTGGGTGTTAAGCCAAGCATATCAGAACTCGGGTGCTTAAAAGTAAAATTTTATTTGGGTATTGAAGTCACGTGTTAGCATTAACCTTGATGGATATTTCTTGATGAGTATTTGTTGTGTTCACAGACTCTGAAAGATACCGATGAACCTAAATGGGTCGACCATGGACAGACGGAAGCAGTACTAAGTGCCAAGTGCCCAGAGAGTCTCGCTGCTACAAAAGATGAAGATGTATGTACATGAAATTTTAGTATCAAATAGTTATTGTTGTGTCCGTGGGGCTATGCAGTCGTTGTTCTGATGTGTCCAAACAATAGGTGATATCGCTCATTCCAGTCATTTCCAGGATGCAATGCTAATCACATACACGCTCTGGGGATTTCCGAAAGAGCCCTCCGAGGGCCCTCCATTCAGCTGTGGGTTTCTAAGAGTGCTGTAAATGGGAGTAAGTGACATGCATTTTACATCAGAAAATTCAACTCTGATAGCAGCATCAAAAGCAGTGATTTGCTTTTTCACCTAGATTTGGTTGATTTGAAATACCTGCCAGTTGGCTACTATTTGAGTAGTCCGGCCACTCCTGTGTTGACAACTCATCGATATACTTGATATATTTCAATCATCCTTTAAATGGCTAAAATTTTGCTCCATTTTCCTTAGCTTTGTCCCAATCTAGGAGGTCATAATGAGCATGAAAGTGCTCCCATGGGAGCTTTTTGTTGCACACACACGTGTGCACACACACACAAGTGCACACACACATTCACATACAAACTCAAATCTTGTTTGGAAGGTTGAAGTATAGTAAAATTTCTTCAGTTTTGGATACTATGTGGCTGACAAGAAAAATTTTATTTTGTCAAATTTCTCTTCAAAAAATAAGTTTTCAGGAAATTTTTCAACTTGAATGATTTTAATTTCATGTGACTATTCTTATTTGTATACAGATGTTTGTCAACCCAAGACTTGGGGATGCTGATCAGTGCTTCATTTTCTTATTGATTTCTGTTTTAGTTCATTGTGTACCTGTCACTATTTCTTGGAATTTCTGATAAATATCTCATCTTGTTGTACTTTAGGAATTGTTATGTCTTGACCTAATTTATGAAATCAGTTGTATCATTTTATTTTAGGTAGTGGTTTGGGTGGACCCTCTAGATGGTACTAAGGAATTCACACAGGGTAAGATTTTTAAGTATGAAGTTAGAACAATGTTTTTATATGATTTTATTTGAGAATGCATTATATTTAAGTGTTTCCTAAGTCATTATTTTGGCTCTTGTACTATTTCCTTATTCGTGAGGTTTTACGTTCTGCAAGTACCAGTTAAGGGATGTGTGTCTTCTTCACATTTGTTATTCTTGCCAGGTTTGCTTGACCATGTGACTGTGTTGATTGGTGTAGCAGTCCATGGCAAAGCTGTGGGTGGAGTCATTCATCAGCCGTATTATAATTATCAAGCAGGACCAGATGCGGAGTTAGGGCGTACTATATGGGGAATTGTTGGCTTGGGTATGTAATTTAAGGATAAGTATTTGAGGTGACTATATACTTTCCTTACCGAAGGTCACGAGCTGGTTTAACCCTGTCTTCCATCACAAAATCTACTTTTGATTTATCCACTTACCATAAAATTGGTCTCAAATTGTTCTTTTGTCAAATTGTGGGTGATTTCAAGACTGTCGAAGAAATGACAGTTTGATTGTGCTTGAGACCAGGCTGTACAAGTTGAGGTGTCATTGAATGCACCAAGCATGGTCTCAAGGAATAATCAACTGCCAGTTCTTTGAAAGTACTGAAATGACTTCTCATCTGAGGAAGGAACAAGTTGAGGCCACTTTTATAGCTGTGAGTGGTCTGAATTAAAAGTTTGTTTATTGGATGGAGCGTGGGTTAATAACTGCTTTAAGTACTTTAGGCGATAATATTCAACTTGTGAAACTTTACATTAATTATTCTGAGTGATCGTCACAAAAACGTATTATTTGCATGACGTTTGTAGTAATGTGACAAAAAAATTTTTAAGAAGTGACTTTTTACTGTGATCTCAGTAACTTCCATTTTCTCACATACACAGTTTGGAACTTCTGTTTATCCATTCTGTGAGCTACAAAAGCTCATCTGGAATTTGCTTTCAAGGCATTTAGCCCAAGAAAAATGAGGTCTTTCAATTTTTTCACAATGCCACGGTCTCCTTCTTGATTATCTGATTTCCCGATCTAAAAGGTGTTAAAAGAAAATCCTTGGCATGTTATTGCAGCTACGTATAGAAAAAACAAATTTTCAATTTTCATGCAAAAGTTTTCTCTTCTTTGAAAATTAAAGCAATCTTCTCAAAAACGGAAAAGTTAGTAGTGACTCAACTGTTGAAGGTGAACTTTGACTTTATGTACAATTACTGTTTTACCCACAATCTTATTTGTTTACCATCTTGCGATATTTCCTCGCGTGTTTAAATGGTCCAATGCATGTAAGGTGTCAGAGTGAACAGTATCTTATTCTATCAGATTTTTTGTGCCATGACATTGTGAGACTTATAATACATGCAGTTTATGAATTACCTAATGCAGACGCATAATCATGCGGAATTTCACTTTACAGGCTCATTTGGTTACGATGCACAAGTGTTACCTAAGGACCAGCATATTATTACGACGACTCGCTCGCACTCACAGAAGTCTGTTGTTGATTCTGTGGACGCTTGTGAGCCAACAGAGGTCCTTCGTGTTGGTGGTTCTGGTCATAAGGTATACTATTGAATATTAAGTTACATCTACCGGTTGACTGTTATCAAGTGGGCTCTGTTTCATGAAGAGTAACTTAGAACTTAAGTCATAAATTTAGTTTTACACTCCACACAATTATTTCTGAAAAATAATTAACTAATCACTCTTGAGGTAGAGTGCAAAAACTCTGAGAATATCCACATAAAAAATGGCGTCGCATAGGACGTTTTAAAGGACTATTTATCACAGTATCAAAAAATTATATCAAGTTGATATTGATGGAGATAAACTGATAATTTTTAAAAAAGGTAACCCTGAGAACTACAGCTTAGCATTATGTTAACTTTCCTAAACTTTGCAAATGCTTTTCTGCCAGGTACTCCTAGTGCTAGAAGGTCTGGCCCATGCCTATGTTTTTGGTAGTCCGGGGTGTTGCAAGTGGGACACATGCGCTGGGGAAGCCATCTTAAGAGCTGTAGGGGGCAAGTTGACGGACATCCATGGCATCGACATTCCATACGACGCTGGAGCACGGCTAAAGAACCACACTGGAGTTATAGCCACTTGCCACACTGATCATAGTTGGTATGTTAGTAAAATACCTCAGTCGGTGCGCGACGAGTTGAAGGCCTGACTTGAATCGAAATTCTGATTAGACTAGAGGTTTGTGTGTATTTGTGACCTAGCTTGAAATAGGAATGTGCTGTAACTTCCGTCGCTTCTTTTCTTGATAGTTAATTGTTTTGACTATTTATTAGCCGTTAGTAATGTCACAATTGTGTTGGCTTGTTGAGTCAAAGTAATGCAAAGTGTTACCACCAAAGCCATGAAAGCATTTAATTTATTTTACGAAGTGAGTCTGCATCACAATGAAGGAGTCACTCTAAGGGATTGAACCATTTTATAAAAACTCCTGTCCAAGTACAGAAATCTACATCAATTACTCCACGAGATGCATGAAAACAAATATTTGTTGAGTCATACAGCAATTTTTGATCAGACAACGCGTTTTGTCGCTTGATGTATACGGACTGTTTGTACACGGAAGGTTTATATTATGTATTGATATCTAGAGAAATGATCAAATTTGAAGTGATCAAATCTTATAATGCTGTGTTTTAGCTCTAGTGTGCTTGCAGAGACGTAGCTTGTCTTAAGAAAAGAGGTGACTTCTTACTCTACATATACTGACTTGTAATCAGTTTATGCTAAGACTGTTTTTGGTGGAAAATGCGAATTAACCTGAGTGTGTGAATTTTTGGGTGCGTAGTTTACTTTTTGCATATAACTGGTCAGTGAACGTGAAGGGGAAAGCAACCATTTTTAGCAAAAATTCAGATCCCTGGTTGTCTTGGTTGTTTTCCATTTTTTGTCACTATTACCCTATCTTGTATTTACTATCCATGGAACAAAAGAAAGTGTAAAGTTGTAAACGTCCCGGTAAAAGATTCACATTTTCCTTCTGCGTTCTCTTCCATTGAGGAAATGTAATGTCCTGCTGGCTATTGCACAGTCTGTGGAGCTCACTCGTGTTTTGCTCAACGGAACCAAGATGCCGGTCCTACACCTGGCCACTTTACGTTATGCTCTACTGTTCTTTTAATAGTACATACTCGCCATGGGTACAGTAATTAACACGGAAAAATGACACTGTAAGAAACCAGGGATCTCCATCTTTAAAGGTAGCATCTAATGTGGTTGCTTTCCCCTTTAAAGCTGCAGTGAAAATATCCAGTTGTGCAACGACATTGCAATTTGGTATGAAAACCACAAACTGAGTGTTGATTTTTGTGGAATGATCGATAGCTTGTATGTGAGGGATTTTGCAGACATTTTCATATGAGGGTTTTCAAAGATTTTAGAAAATTGTTTTTTAGCCATTGTTTTAGATTTTTAAACTTAATTCTGCGTAGAAGAAGCTGACCAGCTGGTTGTACAAGCACTGCTGCACTACATGTGTTGTTAGGAGGCTGTTGTTTGAATCTTGCCATTTCAATGTATTGTATTGTCCAATTGTAAATGCCCACTGCAAACATGGACATGGGGTCACATTTTTTTTCATTAAGTCTAGCTATTAGCCCTTCATTAAGTAACCACAAACTTGTGCTTTCTGTTGGACAGTTTGATGTACATTTTGTTCATACTTTATGTAAAATTTCTGATCTTCCGGTGTGCAGGTGTAAAGCAAATTGCCTGAGGATGAAGCATGCGCTCCCGAATTATACCATCGGAAGTTGTCCAACAGAAAGTACAGCCATGTTTTCAACATAGTCTTCCTAACCGAAGATGTGCTTTCTTAATATTTTAACTGTTTCTAGGTCAATGAAAATCGCGGCTTGAATAATTTTGGTTAGACGTTATGCCATTGTGTTCAGATCCTTAGTTCACCAGTTGATTTCAAAAGTCTATTGGCTTGCTGTGGATGCAAGATCTTATTTCATTTTTAGATTTTTCTTATGGGGCATCTTCAGTGTTGCTAACTGAACCATAATTGTAACATGGCCCACGTGTTGTTACTAAGTCTGTCTTTCAAGAAGCGGAACCTTGACTTTTAGTTGAAGACATTATAGCTTTGATTCATACTTCTGCCAAACCAAGGTCCCGTTTCTTCAAAGTTATCAACTGAGTAGTAGCAGTGACATCACGATCCCCGACGCAAGCACAATGGAGCCATGCCTCCCCCCCTTGGTTTCAAAAATGTTCTTGCCTGTTCTAAACTCATTTCTGAGTTTTGCTTTTGACCGTCTGTTCATTGCGAAGTTTAAGTTTCTCTTGGTTGCTTCTCATTTCTAGCCCTCTGACAAAACCTTAATAACCAGAAAAACATTCCTTTAATCTCAACTCTTGTAATCAAGTTCATGAAATTTGCACTGTTTTATTGTTGTTAATGAGCAGTTAGTATGCTTCTGTTAATAAAGATGAAAAATAACATAGAGTTGTGAAATTCAGTAAATTACACCTTGGAAACAAAGTCAAAGTACATTATAATGAGCTCTTGGAACTGTGGATTGGTTTTGGCAAGCGGACAATTTGTCAGTGTTGCCATTTTTGTCTCGTGGTCAAGTGTTTACAGTTTGAAAAGAGAGTGAAGAACAAATGTCCGCTTAATTTTTTTAAGAATGTTGATAGAAATCGTCTCCAGCGAGCAAAGTGAGCATTTCTGACAAAATTGTGTAAATCATATGGAATAACTTTAATTGCTGTGTGTCCAGTGTTTGGTGGAACTCATTTACTGCAAGAGAAAAGAATAAGCTATGTTGAAAGCGTTTTAGTTATTCCCAGGAAAATGCCAGCAACATATTTCAGAAATGACTGATTGGGTTTAAATAAAATTCAAATACGACTTTCTGTGCCGATTGGGTCTATGGGACGTGTCATGTAAATTTCATGAAGAGGCGCCTTTCCGATTTTATCTCGTTTGCAAGGGTTTATTTCAGAATTTATAGGTTAGTAATTCTGCAAAATGGTCTCACCCCGGCGGCCTTTTCAACAGAACTCTATACAGTGACGTGCCGCATTACTACGCGCCCTGAAATAATGAGTTACGCGGCCTTATTTACCCAAGACGTGAAGTGCTTCGCATTTTGGCGCATACGCCTGAGTTTCACATACAAGCAAAGTTCCTTGCAAACGCCCGTGAGCCTAATGACGCGACAATAGTTTATTACTGTGCGATTCGTGTTGAATCTTTATGTTTAATCAACTTTCTTTCCCACTAGGCCATTTCACATTTCACTAAAAGTCTTTCACAACAGCCAAAAGAACTAGTGCAGTCGCATCCGCTAACCTTTGACAGACAAAAACAAGCGTGCATGTATGAACTAAGTCTACTGTGAAAACGTTAGTTGCTGACATATCTTTCGCAAGTTGGCTAACTGTGTTTATATCGAGCATGAGCTCCAACTCTCACTTCTTGCTGCCCCGCCATCAAGGATTCAGCTTTTTGTGAAGCCCAAAGAAAATGCTGCATGCGTTTTTTTTTTTTTTCTTTTTTTTGATAAGATCTGGAGAAATTGTGTGTTGAAGGCACATCAGAACGTGTCACGCGGCGCAAAACGCATGTTTACAATATTCCAGTTTGAACTCGTTTTTCTTTTCGTGCTGTCCAATGTGGTAAAAATTTCGACACGCACCACGAAAAACATCGGAGTACAACTGCATACCAGCGAGAACGAAGACTGTGATGGGATAAAAATCGATGAAGAAGACGAGGGAATCAACGGGCATATCAAATGCTTTCAGCCCCTTGCTGCGTTGTTTTGGGATGAGACTAACACGCCTCTGCAGAAATCGGGAAAGTGCTTCGTACTTGGCTTCTATGCCTTTCATAGACACTTTAAGCTGATACTAAAAACTAAATCAGCACCAGCAAATGATACACTCAGAGTTAACATTTTTGATCAGGATGGGAACAATGAATTTAATTTGACAAGAGAGAGATTAGTTACGGGTCATGTTCAAGGTGAAAACGAGTCAATTGTACAGGGATGGTACAATTTCAAGAAACACGAGTTTGAAGGGACCATTATTACAGAGACCATTTATTTCGTAGAAAGAGTACATCGCAAGAGCAAATATGTCAATTTACCATGGAACATTATAATTTACAAAAGCACTGATAAGTCCTTGACGAATCTGTTTCAAAAGGACGTCGTGAACGAGCGGAAAACATCAACAAAAAGACTCCATCGCCGCAAAAGATTCTTAATCATTAATGATATCCACGAAAACTACGCACATGGCAGAAACAACAAAGTATGTACGATTCATGTTCTAGCTGACCATTTGTTTTTCGAATATATTGGTTACAGCAGCGTTACCATGGCAATACGCGAAATTGAGTACCAGTTAAACAGCGCCGATGCCATATTCAGAGCGTCAGACTTCGACGAAGACGGCGACAGTGATAACATTGGCCTGCGCATAGCCAAAATAACCATTTACAAGAACCCTCGCCCTGATTTAGATAAGCACTACGCTGACCCGTACAAGTTTTTGAACGCTGCTTACAATCGGCACGATATGTCCGACTATTGTTTGGCTAGCTTTCTTACATACCGCGACTTCAAAAGCGGTGTCATAGGAATGGCATGGAGACCTGATCCCGGTGAAATCTTTTATGGAATATGTCAAAAACCAATCATCCAGGGTCTTACCAGCAAAAACGGAAATTTCGTCACTTACCTGAATTTTAACAAACGAATTCCACGACATCAAATAGCCGTGGCATTGGCTCACGAGATAGGTCACAATTTTGGAGCCTACCACGACACAAAAAACTCCCCACCGGATTGCGTCCCCAGTGGAGACAACGGGAACTACATCATGTACGAAATGGCAAGCTCAGGACTACAGCGCAACAATCGATTGTTTTCTATTTGCAGCAAAAGAGACATCATGCGCGTGTTAAAATTCAACGCTATCTGCTTCCTGGACGATTTCACACTCTGTGGTAACGGTGTGCGAGAAGCGAACGAAGAATGCGACTGTGGTGACACCGAACAGTGCAACAGCNTATTACTGCGCGCCCTGAAATAATGAGTTTTACGCGGCCATTTACCCAATTGCTTCGCATTTTGGCGCATGCGCCTGAGTTTCACATACAAGCAAAGTTCCTCGCAAACGCCCGTGAGCCTAATGACGCGACAATAGTTTATTACTGTGCGATTCGTGTTGAATCGTTATGTTTAATCAACTTTCTTTCCCACTACGCCATTTCACATTTCACAAAAAGTCTTTCACATTTCACAAAAAGTCTTTCACAACAGCCAAAAGAACTAGTGCAGTCGCATTCGCTAACCTTTGACAGACAAAAACAAACGTGCATGTATGAACTAAGTCTACTGTGAAAACGTTAGTTGCTGACATATCATTCGCAAGTTGGCTCACTGTTTTTATATCGAGCATGAGCTCCAACTCTCACTTCTTGCTGCCCCGGCATCAAGGATTCAGTTTTTTGTGAAGTTATAACGACAACTGAGCCCAAAGAAAATGCCGCATGCGTTTTTTTGGATAAGATCTGAAGAAATTGTGTGTTGAAGGCACATTAGAACGTGTCACGCGGCGCAAAACGCATGTTTACAATATTCCAGTTTGAACTCGTTTTTCTTTTCGTGCTGTCCAATGTGGTAAAGATTTCAACACGCACCACGAAAAACATCGGAGTACAACTGCACACCAGCGAGAACGAAGACTGTGATGGGATAAAAATCGATGAAGAAGACGAGGGAATCAACGGGCATATCAAATGCTTTCAGCCCCTTGCTGCGTTGTTTTGGGATGAGACTAACACGCCTCCGCAGAAATCGGGAAAGTGCTTCGTACTTGGCTTCTATGCCTTTCATAGACACTTTAAGCTGATACTAAAAACTAAATCAGCACCAGCAAATGATACACTCAGAGTTAACATTTTTGATCAGGATGGGAACAATGAATTTAATTTGACAAGAGAGAGATTAGTTACGGGTCATGTTCAAGGTGAAAACGAGTCAATTGTACAGGGATGGTACAATTTCAAGAAACACGAGTTTGAAGGGACCATTATTACAGAGACCATTTATTTCGTAGAAAGAGTACATCGCAAGAGCAAATATGCCAATTTACCATGGAACATTATAATTTACAAAAGCACTGATAAGTCCTTGACGAATCTGTTTCAAAAGGACGTCGTGAACGAGCGGAAAACATCAACAAAAAGACTCCATCGCCGCAAAAGATTCTTAATCATTAATGATATCCACGAAAACTACGCACATGGCAGAAACAACAAAGTATGTACGATTCATGTTCTAGCTGACCATTTGTTTTTCGAATATATTGGTTACAGCAGCGTTACCATGGCAATACGCGAAATTGAGTACCAGTTAAACAGCGCCGATGCCATATTCAGAGCGTCAGACTTCGACGAAGACGGCGACAGTGATAACATTGGCCTGCGCATAGCCAAAATAACCATTTACAAGAACCCTCGCCCTGATTTAGATAAGCACTACGCTGACCCGTACAAGTTTTTGAACGCTGCTTACAATCGGCACGATATGTCCGACTATTGTTTGGCTAGCTTTCTTACATACCGCGACTTCAAAAGCGGTGTCATAGGAATGGCATGGAGACCTGATCCCGGTGAAATCTTTTATGGAATATGTCAAAAACCAATCATCCAGGGTCTTACCAGCAAAAACGGAAATTTCGTCACATACCTGAATTTTAACAAACGAATTCCACGACATCAAATAGCCGTGGCATTGGCTCACGAGATAGGTCACAATTTTGGAGCCTACCACGACACAAAAAACTCCCCACCGGATTGCGTCCCCAGTGGAGACAACGGGAACTACATCATGTACGAAATGGCAAGCTCAGGACTACAGCGCAACAATCGATTGTTTTCTATTTGCAGCAAAAGAGACATCATGCGCGTGTTAAAATTCAACGCTATCTGCTTCCTGGACGATTTCACACTCTGTGGTAACGGTGTGCGAGAAGCGAACGAAGAATGCGACTGTGGTGACACCGAACAGTGCAACAGCATCGATCATTGTTGTACTCCGTCTGATTCACGCACGGGACAACCATGCACAATCAGGCGAGACAAGGGATACACGTGCACAGGCTCAGCCTTGTGCTGTGATTCCGAAACGTGTCACATCATAACGGCGGAGATGAAATTCGTCTGCAACTACGCGCTAGAATGCACTCAACATTCGACATGTGACGGCATCCACGTCCATTGTCCGCTTCCGTCTCAACAACCTGACGGCTTTCCTTGTGGCCATGGGGCTCACATATGTAGCAACGGACAGTGTAACCAGACAAGATGTCACGAGCAAAATAAAGTCGACTGCCAGTGTTCGGAAAAAGAAAACTTGTGTGTGTTGTGCTGCAAGGAACCGAATCGACAAGAAACCTGTTCACCTTACATTTCTCCAGCTACCGGGAAAGAGCTGCAACTGAAGCATGGAGAACTGTGTAAAGACTACAGAGGATTCTGCGACGCTAACTCACAATGTGTGATACAGAATTTGGAAGTCATCGACAGATTTCTTACAATAACTACGGACGAGGGATGGACACAGGTCGCCCTGTGGTTGAAAGCCAGTTGGATGGTTTGGGTTTTCTTCGCTCTTAGCATAGTCGTGGTTCCCGTTGTATTATTCAAAACTAAGCTGATGAGGAGGCAACTACAGATTCATCACATAGCTTATAAGACAGGCACATTAGCCAATGTGTGGTTCGACGCCAGAATTCATCAAGCACGAATAGCTAAGAAAATTAATTTCCTTGACCGTATGCGGTACACAGCAGAATTCAGGATGAACTTGCTAACCGCAATTGTTCGAATAAAAACGTTTTTTCCGACGTTGTCAAATAAAGCAGCCTGCAGAGTCGTCAACAAGTGTTCAAACGAGGAAGCTGCCGTCACTAGGCTGCTCTTAGAAGGTTATCCAGCTCGTAAGATTGGCAACGTAGTAGGACGAAACGAAAAATCGGAAATGCATGTGGGAAGATGACTTACAAAGTCAACGCCGTCAACAACTGTTGTGGATGAGGCTACCCACAAGCGCCACTACACAACTGCATGGATCACGACTTTCGGGTTACGTTATCTTTAACTAGTTGGTGATCGTCTTCCAACCTCCATCACTTCCGTCAGCGCGGTCCAAACATTAAAAGAGAGTATAATTGCTTCGGTTCGATAGAGCACAGCGGAGTTACGAACACGTAAACGAAAGCCGAGTTCAACCGTTTACATGGTCGCCTAGCCTCGCATTTTAAACCAATCGGCCAACAAGCAGGTGACATCCAGTCATCTCAAGCCAAGAACGCTAGGCTAATACCTTTAAGCTAAATGTGCAAAAACACCAACCAGTGAGTTGAGCTACTGTCATGGAGGTGTCTACCATTCACAGGCAGAATAAAAATAGATATTTTCCCTTTTAACACTGAGAGTCGCTTTTGTTTCGGTGGTTTTGTTCATTTGCATGAAATGACTGTGCCGGACTGGAATTACGTAACAGAGCCTACAACTCAATTTCATTGTCAAATACCGTCAAGTTGTTGGTCTGAACCTGTAAGTCCAGTTCCCACAACTTGGAGCTCATGTTTCGGACACTATGACGTGCGACAGTTACGCTTTCCCCGCGCCGTTATGAGAAAGCGACTTCAAGTACGTCACTTTGCCAGCGTTGACACAAACTCTTGATTAGCCAACTCTAGCTTCTTAAAAACGAAATTAACTCTGGAAATTGAAAACAGAACTACAGGTTCCAACACTTGTATTAATCACCGATCATACTTCTGGAGTCTGTGTTCCATGAAAAGTGATAAGACTTTTGAATTTCCCGTTGTCTACAAAAGACTACTAGAACTTTGCTATCAGTACACTCATACCTCAAAGTTGCTGAATAGGCAAGTAATGATCAGCACTGCACACTCTTGAAATAATTATGTACAACCAGTTATGTATGTATTCTCAGAGGCTGCATTTTTTGCTCCAGTGAATTTTAATCATCTTGTAGAAACTTTGAATGGTGCCAAGCATTAAGATCATTTTTTTACTTTAAGTGTTAATATTATAGAACTCAAGCCAGATCTACAGTTCTATGATCTTATGTGACCTTTCATGAAGCCGGGCCCAAGTACTTTCCGTTAAGTTCTGCTGGAAAGATGGTTTTGGTTTATCATTAAAATTGCAGGTCTTTGCTCCGATAGTTTTGAGTGGAGTACCATAGCGCATCTTTAGTTTGCTTTCCTTTTATAGGGAAATTGCATTGCGGCACAGAAAAAATACAAAAAGCTTACACGCCATCTGCTGTATGAAGCCGAAGTAGTCTCGGGATAATTTCCTCGTCCCTCAGGCTCTGCCTACGCTTCCCAATCTTAGCAGAAAAGTGGAAAAAGCACAATCTTGTTGGATAAGCTCGCATAGGATCTATAGTCATGCACAAGGAAATGCAGCATCTATAGACGAGGTCTCAGACTCAGCCAAGCGTGATGTGAGGTACTGGGGCACCGTTCCATAAATCTAAGTGGCAACCGAGAGAAAAAGCAATGAAGATTTTGTTAGGCGCTGCAAAAAAAAAAACAACCACTGATGTGACCACACTCGTCTAGTTTATTCGCTGGCTTCGAGAGAATGCATATTTAATACATTGATTTACTCGATTTTCCATCCATAAGAACCAAACGTGGACCAAATATAATTGTCAGACGCAAGAATTAGAATAACATGCCCCTTTATGTTTCTTTTTCTTTGATAGGTATAAGGAATGCGTGTTTTTCCATTACACATTCGGCACCTGAGCATCAAAATATCACCCTTTAAACCAGAAATCAAAGCTAATGAATGGGGAAGCATCAAAACCGGGGAACATGGTGTCTGGATAATGTTAAGACAGGAGAAAATAGCACCCAGGGAACATCTGTATGGGGGGAAATAGGGTCGAGCTGACCCCATTAATCTATAGCAGGGGTTAGCATGATGACGCCAAGGGAAGCAGGACAAAATCTAACTTGTTTCATATTTGGCAAAAAAGACCCCAAAAATATTGAAGTAGTAGCAGTGAAAAATGGTACAGGTGACACCCATCCAAGAGATTTGGTGAGAAATTTACATAACCTACAACATAACCAAGCAGTATTGTAGAATTATAACGATAAATAATTTATTAGTAATTATTCATATGATATACAACAAATATGAACGTCAAAAAATTCCACCAATTATGTCAAATAAACTATATGATAAAAATAAATATTAAACAACTTCCAGTTTCCGGCTCCATCACGGAAGTCTTTTGCTTTTTCTTCTTTCTGGTTGGGTCCTCACTTTTCCTGCACCTCTTGACGTTTTCATATTTTTTGAGTGTTTGAAGGAGACCAACCTGGCAATGGACACTTCGCATCTTTCACAGCTTTTTAAGGCACCTGCCGAACCTTTTGGAAGGAGTGCCTGTCCCTGGCAGTTCCTGAATGCAAAACAAACATTCATTACGTGCAGACCATATGTGTTACACACTCAAACAACGATGATCACAAATTAGCAAAACAAGGGCCTGTTTCGTGAAAAGTGACTTACTACAAGGCACCTAAACTACACGGTTAACGCACTCATAACACGGTCAGCTGACATCTACATTTTGTCCGTGAACCATGTTTGGCGGTCTGTTAACCGTCTTTCTTCGTGAATGTGAGTCCATGTCCCGTGTATTGGGGTGAATGGATCGTGTTTTGCGAGTCCGTTCCCCTGCTAGTGAGTCACTGAACGGTGTTTGCAGGTAAGTGAGTCGTGTTCATGCATCCGTGACCGTGTTTATGAGTCCCTTAACCGTGTTGTTTAGGTACCTTGTAGTAAATAAATACAGACTTAAGTAAGAAATTCAGTCTTAGGCTCCCTCTTCGCAATTACCCACTAAGGGTACAGCCTAAAAATAATTCATGCAATTAACTAGCAGCTGTGAGTATATTCTTAGAGATTTTGAGCTTTTGCTAATCGAAAGTGAGATACAATTATTTTTCAGACATAGTTGTGTAGTTCAAATGTCTGTCTTAATTCACTTTTATGAAACAGGCCCCTGGCCAAATACATTCGTGATAAAACCTACCCATGCTTGAATAATATTCAACCAAACTCCAGATTGAAGACCCGTACAGTGGTGATAAGGTCAAGTCAAGCTTGTTAACTTCAAACAAGAAAAAACATTTGCGCAGTGGGATTTAGTTAAATATGTTTGGAAGCATTCCGTCCAAAGTGTAATTGCAGAAACTCAAAATATACAGGCACAATAGTATCTCGACCAATTTGCACTCGGGTGTCTCCTTGAAGCTCTCCTCAAAACACCAGTTTAAATTCATGACAAATCTTTTGTGGATACAACCGCCAACACCCCACAATCCACACTGATATGGCTACAATGTTCACACACACATGTACAAGTGGCTGCATAACATGTAAACCTGCTCTTTGCTAATAAAACAGAAGCAGTGTAATGAGTATATCCCAAGTGTAAAAATCTGGGCGGCCTGCCACGCCCCTTTTTGGTTCTACCACTCGTAATGTTGCCTAAACTAACCGCCGCACACATTATCCAGACAGAAAAACCTCACGGCTACGCAAAAATTCCTTGTAAAAATGAATGCTCAATACACAAATTATTATTCTGTAACTTACTGCAAGTGGCCTGTGATCTCCCATGACCAAAGTTCAGCATTGCACCCTTTGTTGGGACACTGACTAACTCCCAGGTACTTCTGGATGGCAATGTTGTCTTCTGGGATGATGGGCCTTCAAATTGAAGAGATAGATTATGAAAGTTCCTAAAACCCATAAGAGAACTAAATGCATTGCGTACCTGTGCTAAGCGCTGGTAGAATGCAGCTGGCCCTGATTTAGAGAACCAGGCAACTACTGAATTACGGGACCATAATATCCGACCAGTGCCCATGTTCACTTATGCATACGACACATAACATTGAGCAAACTTGTTTCTAAGTTGAAAATTTCAAGGCCAACATACTTTTGCTCCACTTTCACCATTTGGCGATGTTCACCATTGTAGGGGACGTTTCCAAAATTCCGTAAGACTTACCTGATCAAAGGAAAAGCATCCTTCAGTTGACAGTAAGGGCAGCAATCAAAACTTTTCTTGCGTAGTCCATCCTTTGTATACAAACAATCTTCACATAAACGATGCTGACAAGCTCCATAAACCATACGCAGCCTTGGGTTGTAACACACAATGCAACCAAATCTACAGGAAATCAGAGAAAAGATAAAGTAAAACCTGCTACATAAGCCAATGCACATGGCCTTGTATTCGAGTATGGTCTTACTATTCCTTGTATTTGAGCATGGCCTTATACATTCCGGGTTGTTTATATTCTGGCGTTAAGCTGAAAAGAAGCACAATCATTGTTAACTAGAGACCACTAGGAGCTTCATAAGACACAAGATTTTCAGCAAATTATGCCTCACAATGATTAGAACATCAAAGTCATGTTCTTGTTAGTACCTTTAGCGCATAGAGGGTCACCTTAGGCGGCCGTCCTTGTCTTTAAATCCTTCCAACTCGAAGTCGAACAAATACTCCCGCTCTTTCTTTGAGCAGTCCTTCGTTCAGTTGCCCAAATCGGCAACTGGCCATTTTTAACACTGCGCGCGCTCCAGGCGGGTGTGGTAAAATAGGAAAACGTGCAGAGTAAAAATAGCCAGTTGCCTATTTGGGCAACTGAACGAAGGACTGCTCAAAGAAAGAGCAGGAGTATTTGTTAGACTTCGCTTTGGAAGGAATTACAGACATCGACGGCCTCCTAAGGTGACCCTCTATGCGCAAAGTACTAATAAGAACGTGACTTTGATCTTTTAATCAGTGTGAGGCATAATTTGTTAAAAAACTCCCAGCGTATGAAGCTCCTGTAGTAGAGACAGCTACACTAGAGATGGTGGTCACTGTCCAAACTGTAGACAGTGACTCACCATTTTTAACACTGCACGCGACAAGTGGTATGACGTCATATCCCCCATATGGCAAGTTACCAATTTTGGAACTAACGAGGGACTGCTCGAAGAAAAAGTTTGATAACGGGAGTGTTTGTTCGAGTTGGAAGGAATTATATACAATGACGGCTTCCTAAGGTGTCCCTCTATGTGCAAAAGGTATTTATAACAATGTGACTTTGAAGTTTTAGTCAGAGCAAGGCATAATTCACCGAAAAGCTTCCGGCGTATGAAGCGCCTACAGGAACTCCACTATCTATACTGGCGGTGCCAGTAGTAGGGAGGACAATCAAAAAGTAGGTCACAGAGATCCATATCTGCCTCCATGTAAAACCCACATCGGTAAATTACCCGATTTCAGACTTCAAAGTTAACTAGAAGACAATTTTTGTCATAAATCGTTACCTTGATCTTTATTTGTAAGTTTGTCATCTTTTTGTCACGAATTATCGCTGATAAATAATTTTTTGTAAGCTTTTTGTAGCGCACAATTTTCCACCATGCGTTCAACTTTCGAAAAAGTGCCTGTTGTTCCTCCAATCCAAAAGAGCATTATACTCTCGATTACAAACATGAAATTTGGACAGGATGTAGCTTAGATGCATGCGCACCTCCTCAACTTCTTTTCTCAAAGTCAAGGCCAAGTTTTCATGGCGAGTTTTCGATTGTCCGGAAAGCCTAATTTTGATCAGTCAGGAGATTGATGTTTTTGCAGTTGCGCAATATGCCCCCCCCCCCCGATTTTTAGATGAAGAATTCATCACTCTTTTAATTGATAATTATTTCATTTTCAGAAATTTTGTCAAACTGCTGCGCATTGGCACTTTTCAAACAGTAGTCGTTAGTTCACTAAGTCGCCGCATGTCAGCGCCACCAGCGGCTACGTTGAAGTTAAATGGCATTGGATTTGCAACTTCACCATTCAAAATAAAGTTGTTACAAAGAGTTTTTGTTGCGTAAATGATGAAATCCTTCATGTTAAGAGTGATTTGTTTTCCCAAATGATCTTTTGTTTACTGTCTGATGTTTTTTGCCATGATAAGATCTAATAGTACATGAGTGGCACTGCAGCACTGAAAAATGTGGGGCTATAGCCTCCAGCCTCCTATCGGGCTATGATGTGCTGCCCATGTAGTAGTACTCAGGGGCAGATCCAGGATTTTTAGTTAGGACGGGGGCCAGGGCAGAGTATTAGGCAGGATTTTACCCGTAAGATATTTGCACCCTCGAACTGCTAAATAAAATCTGGGAGTTTTAGGGGGGCCATGGATTGGCCCCCTTGCCCCCCCCCCACAAATCCACCAATGTTATCTTGTGGTATGATGTGAAATATCCTCCTAGTTCGGATGTATTTATTTCTAAGCTGATGTGTTGTCTTTGCTCTTTTCCTTTTAAGCTGTGTAATCCATTGTTTTCACCAAACATGGGGTTGATGCTGAGCCTGTTCCATATGCTAACAACACACTTAAACATCAATATCTCTGTAGAAATCGATCCAAATTTTATATAATACATACTACTATGTTTGTTTCAACGAGACGAATCTTTTGATATGAAGCACACTTCTTTTATTTTTTACAAAATTATGTAAAAAGGCAGATATTTTACACATAATCATTGTGTTTCATAGGCAATGACCATCGCCTCTGTTGGCCTGAACCAGAGGCGATGCAGCTCCTATAGGCGATCTGTACGCCGGAAGCTTTTCGGTGAATTATGACTCGCACCGACTAAACCATCAAAGTCACGTTGTTATAAATACCTTTTGCGCTTAGAGGAACACATTAGGAGGTTGTCGATGTGTTTAATTCCTTCCAACTCGAACAAATACTCCCGTTATGAAACTTTTTCTTTGAACAGTCCCTATTTCAGTTCCCAAAATCGTGAAATCAACATTTTCATTTTTTTAACCAGGCCGAAGGTCAGAAGTTGCGGTCCTACCGGCGAACTTTGAAAGCTGAAGTTCCCGCCCTTTGCTTACGTGCTGCCGGGAACCAGCCGTGCATTTGCCGTGTTGTTAAACATTAAAATGTCAAATATGTGCACAAAGACTATTAAATGTCATATCAACAGCATTTATTTTTATCAAATACAAACAATAATTCATTGAAATTCAATCAGTTTCAAGTAACACCAATTAAAGACAAGTATAAGTGGTGGCATTTTGGAAACGGACATTTGACTGACAAGACCGCAATGGCTCACCTATGGCCTATTTAAAGATTGAGGTCATGAAGTCACATCACCTAGCGAGCGCAGTAAAAATTGGAGCGTGCGCAGTATAAAAATGGTGAGTTCACGATTTTGGGAACTGAAATAGGGACTGCTCGAACAAAAAGTTTCATAACGGGAGTATTTGTTTGCGTTGGAAGGAATCGACAACCTCCTAAGGTGTTCCTCTATGCGCAAAAGGTATTTATAACAACGTGACTTTGATGGTTTAGTCGGTGCTTCCGGCGTACAGAGCACCTATAGGAGCTGCATCGCCTCTGGTTCGGGCCAACAGAGGCGATGGTCATTGCCTATGTGTTTCAATGCCAATGCCCATTTTCTCGGTAACCACTCACCCAATTTTTATGATTTTTATACCATTTCATTTCTCACACCAAGGGCTTTTCAAAAATGTATAGCACATGGGCATTGCTAAAAAAATTAATGAAAACGTTATCCTCCCTAGAAATAGTTGCTGTGACGCCCCATGCATAACAAGGCTACAAATCGTTCACAGTCCGCCATTTTTTTCACGGTGTTGTAAAGCTAACCACTGACTGTTGAGGTTCCATCAACCAATGCTAAAGCGCGTGCCACTGCGTGACACCTGCGTGCTGGCTAGGCACGTAAGTCGTAGGGAACAGGCGAGTAGAGCCAGTGCAGTGGTCACCGCAACCGTAGTAATTCAAGAACTTGTTTGCAGTACTCAGAATACTCATTATCTACTTCTTGTGTTTTAAAAATTGAAAAGGAGATAAAAATATTCACCTGCTTTCGAAAGATTTTTGGATAACCCCACTGTAAGTCTTTGATGAACAGGATGGTGTCGACATTTTTAAAGAGGCAAAGCTATATTTGGCGCCAAACGCAAAGTCTACTTTGACCTATATTTAAGACACGGTATTGGTCAATCAAAACTTTTAGTTAAGCAATTATCTCAAACTTCGCAACTTAAAAACATCTAGATTTAATAATATGCCTTATAACTTCATTTTCAAAATTTATATCAAAAATTAATTCGAAAAAACAAAAAATATATCTTCATTGCTTCAAGCCTCGCTTTCGAATGAGAGGTGTTCCGGATTGAAAACAACAACTGTCCTCTGGTTATGGCATCCGACAAACATTTGGTGCGTTCTAAAAGCGGACTTAGGTTTGTCTCTAAGAGTGGTTCAGATCAAAGCCCTTTCCACTTACTCGAACCTCCTTGGATTCCAGACAGTCAGGTATGTTTTCGTTTCACACAGCTTTCATTCGTGGAAACTGCCACTTGTCCGTTGTGGTTTTGGTAGCTTGTGCACTAGGCCTACTAGTCGTGTGCGACGCGACGTGAGGCGCGACCTTGGGGGGCGTGAGGTTCATGTTCTTGTCCGTGTTACTTCTATTTGTCAATGCTTATCAGTTGTTTATGTATTTGTTTCGAACAGTGCTAGGGATTTTCTTCTGTGTGATTTATAAATTTTACTCTAGTTATTTGTTTATTATCTATTATTATATTGGCTTGTTATTTTCAGTTTTATGGGTATCCAATAGTTATGAATATTTTGTAGCTTTTCAAAGATTTGACAATACAAAATATAACTATCTGCTTGGTGTAAAATGTTTGTGCAATGTTAGTTTTGGTCTTGAAGAATTATTTTTATTACTTATTAATTCTTCATCCACATATGAAGTATGGCCATTGTTGTCTCATTATCATCACCTATTATGCTGAGGCAGTGGAACATGCTATAATACATGCTTTCAAGTGTTCATAATTTTTCCTTCTCCTTTGGCCTGTTCCTACTTCTCCTATTTTTTCTGAAATTCCTAATATTTCCTATTTTTTTCTTATTGTTCTAAATTTTACGTCTAAGTTATGTTTTTGGAGTATTGAGTATTCGTTTTAGATTATCAGGAAAAGCACACGGAGGACTTTCTCCAGCACAAGCGATGCTATCCAAAAGACTGTAATTCTATTATAAGTCACCAACCATTGAAGGAAGATGGCATCTTAAGTTGCCCAATCTTGGGCTTTGGTCCCTGGTCCCAAAAATCCATTTAAATAAAATTTCAAGTACAACATCCATTTCAAGTTTATTTCACTCAAATTAAAATGGTGCAACTTGAGACGTAAAAATGCCTGACGTAATTAATGACCAATTAAAGATTAATTTCAAAGTTTAAAGGCAACAAAAATGCTTTTTCCAAACGATAGTTGAGTAATTTTTGACTCCATATCCACAACTTAAGACGACATTTTTTCTGGAGTTTGCTGGTAAGATGGCGGTGTTTGGATCCTAAGGGATAACAAAGCCCCCCAAAAAATGAACAAGCATAAAAGAGGAAGTGCGACAATTTTGATTTTTTCTATAAATAAAAAATTATTTGAAATGAATAAAAATACGACTTAAAATATAAAAATTCTTTGTCATTAATTAAGTCTCTTATTAATTAATGACCAATTAACGATTTATTTAATAAACTACTCATGAATGTCTGCTCTTGCTGGCCTGCAGAAAAGGTCCAGCCCCAGCCTATCGGTTAAAGATATGATATAGATGGACAACAACAACAAAATTGTTGCAGCTAGTAGTAATTTTGAATTTGCAAATAATGACTTTACACCATAATATAATAATTACTGTATATAATAATTACTTTACGTCATAAACAATTATTTTACAGTGCAAATAATTACTTTACACTGTAAATAATTACTTTATGCTGCAAATAATTAGTTATGCCATTAAATAATAATTAATGTACGCCGCAAATAATTACTTTACACCTCTAACAAGAATTATCATGTGCACGTAATTTAACGGCATAACTTTCACCCATCTGGCCCACAATACACCATTGGGTAACAAGATAGTCTAGTAGAAGTAAATGTCTATAATTAGCTAAGCTATAAAGCAGTGAAAGAGCTCCTAAAAAGTATTGTGCTTG
This sequence comes from Phoronis australis, assembly GCA_002633005.1. Taxonomy (NCBI): domain Eukaryota; kingdom Metazoa; phylum Phoronida; family Phoronidae; genus Phoronis; species Phoronis australis. The sequence continues at coordinate 1,342,429 of NMRA01000001.1, forward strand.
AATGCCTTAAAATCGATCAAGAAACAAAACAGCAGAAAATATATATATTTTTTTGTTATCTGCTATTTTGGTATACTTGCTAGCATATTATGTTAAGGTGCTGGCATTTTCAAATTTCGAATTGAAGGTGATCATCAAATGATTGTTGTTCATCCAGTGTCCATTATGATTTTTGATTGGTGGATTGACATGCATAACCGTGAACGCATGTGTGGGTTTCCATTCTTTTAAATCCAGTACAGGCCGACAGTAAGTTCACTATAGGCAGTCCTCGTTGTTGCTCAAACAAAAACCAGACATTTAACTTCCATGTGTTCTTTCACTGAGAAAATCTTGACGAGCGTGTTCACAGTATTAGGGAAAAATAGGTCTAGACCTAATAAAAAAATTAGTCAATGAAGAAAAACTAAGTATTCTCTTGTCAATTGGTGTCAAAGGTACACAACCTCGCAGACTTCATACCAGCAACAAATTTGATGGAAAATATTTCCTAAGTTACATGTCACTATTCCAAAGGTTCACTACCCCAAAAGTCCACTACTTCAAAGATTCACTACTCCCATGGTTCGTTACCTTCGAAAGTTCAATATTTCGAATGTCCACAATTTCAAAATCAAAACTCCGACAGTTCATTGCTCTGATTGTCTGCTAATGAGAATGAAATGTTGTGAGTAAAGTATTGTATTTGTGTCCATCATGTAGTAATCATTTAAAGGCTGTGCAAGAATTGAATAGTCCTAAAACATTGCTTACAAATGAGCTCAGTTCCAATCACTGCAAATCGTGATTTTCGGATCTCAAGCAGGAGCAACATCTGAGGCACAGGTCAAAAAATCTGGGCCACAGGTGAGGGTGCGGCTACCAACTACTGTTTTCAATTTAAGAAGACTGAACGTGACTCTGACTTTGTGGAGACTGGCAGGGACAGGGTAAACTTCTAACTGAACTACATTTAGTTTCGATCCGGCCATGTGCGCGGTTCCATTGGGTGAGATTGAGGTGCAGCTGCCCTAAACTAGCTCAGTCGCGTTGTGAAATGATGCGACCTTGATATGGATTGGATAAATGTAACATGACTGATAATTCATCACTATTCTTCATATTCCTTTAGAAGGGTACCATAAACCCTGTTATGATTATTTCCGCCAAAAATTATTCTGTCGCCTGCTAATGCTTCACTGGCGTAGTTAAAAGCATACCAAACCCATTCTGGCCTATTAACAGATACCAGAAACGACTTTTCTATCCAGTTCTCTGAAACAAAATAATGCTCTGTAATGTTAATTTTAAAGTTTTGAGTTTTAGTAAACTCCTTTCAAAGTCTGCTAAGGGGACAAGCATTGCCTACGCTTTTAGCAAGTTACACCTTACACGGCATCTGTGAGAAAGGCCTACCTACCAATGACCATAATGTCCAATTTGTGAGATAGCGGATATGAATTCTTAGTTGATTCCTGCTTTTATGATTCACGATTGACACCAATGATGCATCAGCAGGTAAGAGTATGAGGATTGGTTGAAGTCATCAAAACAAGGTTTACTGTCCGTTTTAAGAAAGGAATCTATTTAAAATCCATACAACCCATGTCACAGTTAGAACATTATGGTCCTTGGCGGATGGTCTTCCCACAGTCGCTCTGTAATTGACAAAAAAGCGTAGGTCACGCTTGTCTGTTTAGCAAATTTTGAAAGGAGTTTTCAAATTTTCAGTAAGCTTTTGATGGTTATCAAGAGTTACAGAGCATTATTCAGAAAATTAGATGGGAAAGTCATTTTTTGTATCTGTCAATAGACCAAATCCGGGTTTGGTATCCTTTAAAAAATGCAAGAAGGTACTCATTTTTCCATATTTGTAAGACGTGGGCAATTTCGTATGCGCATAAAATCAACACTACCCGGATGTTGTTTTTGGTCTAGGTGCATCTAATAACTGAGGTGTTGTTTACTTTTGCGTGCAAAATATAAAATTAATCCAGAGTTCGAAATTTTAGTATTGAACCTTCGGATTAGTGAACCTACAGAATAGTGGGTTGTTCCCATTTTCAGCAATGTAAGTAATGTGCAAAAATACAACCAAATAAAAAATTTCGTTAAGTCATTCTCGGACTAAGAAATTTCCTCAATCATTTAAGCATGCCTAATTTGAAAGTTTGGTGGGAGGTAACACGACAACGTTCTCTTTCTGGACCACACAACTATCCGAATTTAGTTCCATTCTCTACAAGCAATCTTCATGGCATCCTCATTTCCATCTCATCTCAGGAATGTAGAGCTGAGAGTCCTCATTGTGTATATGGATTCCCCTTCCTCTAATTAAGGTGCTTCAAGGGCCTTACTGAAACTACAATGTCGACCTTTTCAAAATAACAAAGGTACACCGTTCTAGAAATCTTACCCAATCCCGCACAATGCTGGCTATGGGCCTGTCTTGTACCTACTTTTTCGTACTTTTTGCCTAAAGCTGCTTGAAAGCCTGTATAATGTACTCTGTACTTAGTACCCCTTCTTCTTCCAGTTTTCAACAAACGATCGAAATACCAATCCTTATATGTTGGCGCATGTTAGCGATAAACTGAACTGTGCATAACTGTGAAAATAACACAAAACAAAGTGTTCTAAAAGCTTTTCAGCAAATTCAGCTCCTGGAAAACACTAGCTGTGTTAACACTGAGAGGTCACCATTTCCAAGTTGTCTCCAAACTTTTATAATAAATTAATACAACATCATAATTTTCTATAGATGTCTCATTCAGTGTTCTACGTGTGCCACTGTTGAGAGGGAGAGGGGGTTTATTTTCAAATAAGTTACTACCCACCATGGAATTCTATAATAATATCTAAGGTGACACAACAGTTTTGGCCGATTTGGACTTGAAAAACTAGGTCTTGGCGGCTCCCAACAGTCTGTTCCACAGGATGTACAAAACCTGAAAATATGAACAGTATACTAACTGGGCTTAAGACTTCAAAAACCTTGCACAAAGTCTTTTGAAACTGATTCTTAAGTCAGTTTTCCCATTTTTATGACTACTGGTAGTGCAATGGCTGCTCAGAAATCGAGCAAAAATGCATGAGATGAGCAGTTCTTACCTTAACCACCATTTGTGTGCAATTGCTACCAGCTGAAGGGCAGTGCATTTAGGCTGCCAAAATTTCATATTACAGAAATCGGATAAAAAGTGAGTGTCTACTGGCCACATTTTTACAAATCAAGGGTTTGAAGGGTACCTGAATTTATTTCCTTCTAGATTTCAACTTCCTGAATGCAAACAGTTACAGGTTTAAGAAAAGCCATGACTGAGCAAAAGAGTGGGTTGAGGGGTCAACAACTGGCAATCTTTCACTCAAAACAGACTCAACAACCAACTGAACGCTATCCGTAGCATTCACATGCAGCACATACGCCCACCTAAACCAGCAGATGCCAATTTTTAATGAATTCAACCGTTGATGATGAAAACTATTGAGTGCCACCAGTGTCGAAACTTATTTTTCAGTGACACCTGTTGGGATGACCCAGTTTTGTGTGTATTGCCAGTAGTTCCCTAGTGCCACTGTTCAACACCAGCTGTAGCTCGGATTTCATGATATTTTAAATTATGTTTGATTGCACGCTCATTTCCAAAGTAGCCAATTGGCTTGGTTAATGACATGGGACATATTGTAAGGGAATAAAGGAACAGCACCTTTCCATTCTGGGACAGAATCGACATATTCTACACATTTTTATTTAATATGTAGGTTAAGATATTTGTCATTATATGAAATGACAAATTCACACGGTGTGTTGTTTGTGATGTTTCTGTCCAGTTTTAGTCAATAACATTATGGTAAAACCTCACTATTTTAGAACACAATATGGTGTGCAAGTAAAATTTCATTTTTTTTTAAATTTTGAAAGATATATAGTTATAAAGTAAATGTTATTATATGTTCAAGGTTTGTACTGTAGCTACCGCCAGACAACATTTTGAAAAATTGCGGACTTTCACAACAGTGTTAGGAGCCCTAAAAAAATTGAATATTTTCGTACAAATTTTTGTCCTAAAATGGTGAAAGTTTACCGTACGTCACATGCTGATCATTAACCAATTACTGATTTGTACTTTACAGTGCTTAAACTGTCAGAAATGTAACAGCAAGTTCGATTTCCTGAACAGAAGGGTAAGTGTATGCAGAAATTAAATAATCGGTCATCTCTGAATCTCAAAAATTAAAGACTGAATGTTGCACGGCAAGTGAATAATGATTATCTTGGAACCTTACTGTTGTGGTAAATTAAAGCAAGTGACTTTGTATCATTTATCTGATGACTCTTTAACTGTGAACATCACTTGTTGTCTATTTCAGCATCATTGTCGACGTTGCGGCCTAGTTTTGTGTGGTGCTTGTTGCAAGTCAAAGGTACCTCTACCCCGCATGCTGTTCGTGGACCCAGTGAGGCTGTGCGAGGAGTGTGCCCCTATCACCAGAAAGGAGAACGAGTTCTTCGACAAGCACCTTAAAAATCTACAGAATGGTAAATTTTTAATTGAAGTTAGTGAATAGGTAGTCCTGAGGACCGACACATAATGTAAGGTGGGAACATGCACGAGCCTTGTGGGTGCCTCATTTTTTATTAAATATTACACACGCACGCACACACACACATGTATATGGTCTCATATTGTCGTCACTTTGTCTGGGTGTCTAATCGATATCTCGACAATTCCTGCTCTGTTTTTGATGAAATTTGGCACAAGGATGTAGGGCACCACCAGAACAGTTCGTGCAACTTTTCAGTCTGTTCCACCCCTTTGGGTCAGAGGGGCATTTGTTTTTCAGTATTTTTGGGATGATATCTAGAGAGGAATTTCGATGACGTTTGATATCAAGGTACATAATGTCAATGCAACGGCACCATTAAATTTTTGGGCGGATTTGACTACTGCAGCACCTCCTAGTGGCTTTTCAATTAGTGTTGTTTGGGAGAAGGGTGTTTTGGATGGTATCTAGAGAACTGATTGACGAATTTTAATGAAACTTTACAGAGTGGTATATGACGACTATATGCCGGAAACATGTTTTTGACAAAGGGCTTTTTATGTGTTGTTTTGGGGAAGAGCCTTTCTGGATTATGTTTAGAGAATTGATGGATGAATTTCAATGAAACCTGACTAGGAGGTATGATGACAATGTGCCGGCACCATTTGATTTTCAGCCTGATTCGACTACTACAGCACCTCCCAGTGGCCCTTAGAAACATACTGTATGTAAAGCACCATGGGTGCATGCCACTGCTCAAGTGTTACTTGTGTATTTTGTGTGATGTGGTCCTAAAGAGTTCTTTTGACCTATGGAAAATTTAATTTGCAGTGATATTTCACCAATCTGACTAACCCATCAAAGCACATTGTTCCTGATTGTCCTCTGTCGGAAATATATCAACACTTGTATGGATTAAAAATTAAGAACATTTTCTTTGTGAACCCATATTACTAGTTTGTCCTAACTAGAAAAGAGTTATTAAAATCCACTTGTAGCATAGACGAATTTTTGAATTTCAGTCTTTCAGGTAAAACTGCGTAAGAAAGTATATTGTACATGACCGATTCACATGGAAAGTACTTAACACCAAAGGGCTTTGAACAAAAGTGCTTGACGTAAGTCTGTGAATATCGATATGCATGTTCATGAAGGAATCGCTAATTAGCCTGACATGTTCAGACGTATTGATTGCTTTTCAGGTGGCCATTTTCTTGTCAAAAGCACTATGTTCTCAGATGATAGCCGTGAGGAGCCATACTTATGCAAGATCTCCAATGACCACAGGTAAAATACCTGGGACACAGCTTCTGTATTGGCAGTTTGTGTCCTTGTGTGGCTAGCAACAAGATACCAAGGCCACTCGGTCTTTTGAGATCACTCTGACCACTGGTTGAGACCAGTCTCACTGTCCTCAGTATTACAATGTTTGACGTTTAAAATTAAGCAACTTTCCGGTCGGTGTTACTTAATCTCGCCGTGTGGCTGGGGAGTAGCTTGGTGCGTAATTTTTCAAAAAAATGGAAAAAATTCCAGGATAGTTGTAGTTCTGACTGAATCGTCTTCACCATCATCAGTAAATTGTATAATCTACAATCGCTTCTTTTTTAATTTGCACTTCAATTCTGGCCAAATCTCAACAAAAATTGTCATACACACTGGTAAAATGGAGACAACTATGCAAATACATTACATGAATAAATAATTAATGGCCAGTGACATAAGTTCAACAAATGCTTTTTTATTGTGACAAAAATTCACTGTGTGTACATCTTTAGCGAATTACATTAATTTACTTTGCAGGACCATCCAGTTTGACGGAACTGCTACAGCCCAGCATGACCCTATTGACCTAGTTAACGTTGGATCTGTGCAGATACTGACGGCTGGTGCCGACACGATGGGTATGTGTACAAAATGACATTCATGTGGTAATGATTTTTCGGTAACCAATGAAGGGTTGTCTATAAATTTTATTACACATGAAAAGTGATTTGACAAAAAAGACCTAGAATTCATTTTTATGATGGTTTAGAAAAAATGAAATTTGCTCTCTTGAGCGGTAATTTACCAGAAAATTTATGAGGTGAACACGCTATTTTGTAGTTAGAGTTTTTGGACTTTGTCTTAACAATACCTAATCTATTTTTTTTTAAAAAGAATTGGTCATCAAAATAAGAAAATGGTGTTTTGTCTAGAATTTTATTATTGCAATCTTCAGAGCAAAACTACATGCATGTTTTCTCGTAGTTTAACAATTTACTATATTGCATTGCATTGCAACAATAATAGATTATACATTGACTCAACCATAGATTTGATTATCAGAAAATTTCTTTAAATTAAGATGGTGAAGAAACACTGAATGTGTTTTTGCATCCAGGTATCTCCTTTTGGTCATTTCTATTCAATGTAAACCATTATTCATTCGGTAGCAGTTCATGATAATACCAAACATTCTATATTAAGTGGCGAAAGCAAAGCACAATGTTTCTGTTTGTACAACACTGCAGCTGGAGAGAACGGTAAGTTAGGTGTCAATAAACATTTGGTGCTCTGTCTTGAATGTGGTCTTCCTCACTGCTCGTCTGTTGTATAATGTGTGCACCTTCTGCTGTATTTTTTTGACCATGCATTAAGTAAAATCAAAGAAATTTATATCAGTGTTGCGGACAAGAAATTAGACATTCTCCATTAGTTTAAAACTACATTTGCTCTGTATTTAGCTACCAAAAATGAAAAATAAATTAAGTCATTTTTATAGCTCACATAATCTGTCTCATATTTCTTACCGTGACATGACTCGATTTCAGAAATTGGTATTGATGATGGTATACAGTATGAAATGTAGGAATTACTCGGACTGCTCGGGCTGTACTTTCTTTGAGATGTGGTATTCCTTGACTGCCGAGTTTACGTTCAACCCAAAAAGTAAAATAAACCTCGAAGCAGTTAGGGAAATCGCACCCATCCGCCCACCAACCACCACCACCATTATGTCAGCAAAAGGTTTAGATAGGAAAAGAGGAAACTAATGTCAACCTCTATTAAAAAAATGTGTGACCTGGGGGAAATAGCACCACCAGGTGGCTATAGTGGTAGATTCAGAAAGCTCAATATACAAGAATGCAGGAATTCAGTGGTCTGTTGAAAAAGCATTTAGTTTTTGTTAATTTATAACTTAGGACTGGTCACACAAGTACTGTTGTGTCCTCCGGCAAAATCCAATTCCAATGTTAGAACCATGGACATTGACATCTTGAATTAAATTTGTGGTTGTTCAACAACTACTCGAAAAACATAATTGACAAACAAGCTTGTCACCCATTGAATGAAAATGATTGTCGGAGTGTGGGACCACTATATCCAACCAAATGAGTAAATCATGCTTTGTGTGGGATTTGTGCCAGACATGATGAGTTGTGCAAGAAGCCTGTGTGGATTCGGGATGGGCAAGTTTTTTCATGACGAAGAAACTTTAATTAAAAGTAAGAATATCTTACCTTTCCGTATTCTTAGGAAAAATAACGTCCAGAGATTTTCTTTCTATTCTTGGTGTTAGTTAATTGCTGCGCAGTGTAGGTGCAAGTGGGTACCGTACTTGGCAGCAGTCGACATTTTTCCACTCAGTTTTTACTCTTTCCCTATCCTAACTTTTTGATGTGCGTATCCTTTCAAGATCATTGCTGTACAAAATTAATTGCTTGCCTTGCAAATGAGTAGTTATTGGTTGTAGCTGTTTATTGCCGTTGTGGTTATTTTTGCACTGGGTCACTGTGGTCTTCAAAAACGTTTTTGTGCCAATTCTGTATTTTTATCATCCTGTATCAACTTAGTTATTTTGTTTTACATGCTGTGGCAAATTTTGGGTTTATTGTCATGGTTTTGGCCATTTCCAAGATTTTTGTCACTGTCTTTAAGTCTTCTATTTTTGTAAAGTTAAGGTGTTTAGCACTCTATTTGCTCTTCAAAATTCAATATTCCAGTGACACTTTAGCCTATTTTGCTTTGAAACCATTATTAAACTACAAGATTGTGCACATTCCTGCATAGCTTTGCATTTGGTCATTCTTGTATGCTAACAAAAAGCATTCTATTGATTTGCATTCGCAGGTAACACAGTTCCTAGCGGTATTGCAATACAGTACATTGACTCGTGCGGGGAGACACAGAATGTCAAACTTATCGCTGCCTCTGTACCAAACAAGAAACAGTCTATGGTTTGGGTGGCTGCAATGCAAAAGGTATGAACAGTAACACATTGTTGAAAATTCGATCTTCAGTAAACATTTCAAGCTGCGTGTCCTGAAATGTACTACCATACTGTATGTGGGTATGAAAGGAAAATTTTGGAATGTGATTAAGTGTTAATTAGCATTATCTACTAAGGCTTTATCTAAATCAGGAACTTGATGTCATGCGCACACCCAGGGGGGCTCGGGAGCTCAAACAAGTGGTTAGTTATTAATGGAAAGAATGTTCCCGCAGCCATCAGCCTGCGAGCAAAGACGGCTATATGTTTCAATTCTCTCGCAAGAGAGACTTAAGAATGCTGATTGCAACCATTTATCTTTGTATGAACTCCAACTGTAATGACGGGGTGTATGAAATTAATCTTGGCACAGAATGTCAAAACTTTCAGAGAAGAACAAAAAGTAGGTAGAAAGCACTTCAAGGTATACTATGCTACTGGTAACACACACAATTTCGGATTCCAATTTGGGCGCTTGATCAGTTTATAGTCATTTATTGAAAGATCTCGGATATAACAACGGCAAAAATCCCAAAAATCCTCAGTTAGCAGCCAAAACAGTTTCACGACAAGGATCTTCTTAAACAACTTGCTTAATAAGACAACACAGGTAAGGAAATTAGGAAAATGGTATAAAGAATGCCATGAAATAAGATGACGGTTTCTGAATGCTCATATTAAATGAACTACAGTTTTCCAAAATATGGAATTCAATTATCAAGTAAGTCATATTGAGCATTAACTTTCATTGAATAGTCCAAAATCCTTGAACTTTGCTTTAATTTTCTGTGTAATAGTTATCCTAGAAATACAGTTTCTAAATATTCAATCTTATTTTCAGGCATTCAAGCTGATTTATGAAAGCAGAAAGCTGTGAACATTGTATTCGCTGTATGAAGGTTACAACTGTTGCTGCCCTTTGCGTATGGTCATGGCATGACGTCTACTTGTTTTTGCTGCAGACGTTCTTGAGGAATAAATCACGAACTATATTTCAGCCAGACAACACAAATTAATAGGTTCTGTGTTATTAAACAAGGGTATTGTTTTTGTGAAAACAACCAGACTGTCTGATAGTTTTGCAAATAATGTAACTCTTATAATCTGTAGGAAAATTTCAGATTATCAACAATTACCTGAGCCACGTTTCCTGAAACTTTGTTTGTTATGTTGATATAAATGTAGCTTTATTCTTCTGAACTTAGATCGACTTTTATCCCATAGTTCTCAAGAAAATTCAAACTAGGGTTGAATTTTAATTTAAGGTATAGTGTGGTGGAAATGAGGATTTGTATTTCATCAAACTTCTCCACAAAAATATGTACTTTAAATTGAACTTTACAACTGCCCTTGAACAACACTCGCTAAAGTTTGGAGCATTTGCACAGTGTAGCAAGCTTTTGAATAATTTGGCACTGTTTTTGATATGAGTTGATTGATGTCTATACTATAAGTATCTCTTCATGCAACGAGTGTCGTTATGGTTTTGGACAAACTGTGTTTCTTGATACAGGCCCCTGAGCAGGTGGAAAGTGATACTTGCTTTGGGTGTAGATAGATGTATCTTATTGTTGGACGGGTGAGCGTGGATTATCTGCTTCTGGCACTGGTGTACTCATGATGATGATTTAGTAATTAGGAAAGTGATCTTGTCTAGACCAAAAATAGCATACTCGGCCCTGGTTGTTGTTTTTTTTTGAAAATTGATGCGGTGACGTGTTTAGTTGTCCATAGTTTCAAAAAGAAAATCATGCTGGGACCTAAAATGGGTCGGGATCCTGCTTTTGTTACCCAGCGCCACCTGGTGTCAGCCTTGAGGTGCATGTTTTAACGAGGATGCACACCAGAAATAATTGTGCTATTTTTGGCCTAACATGATGTATCGCTGGAAGGTGGACCAGAAAGTGTCTGATTAATAAAAAGTATAAGTTTATTTTCGTATTTATTGTAGGTGTCTTGTTTATTATATACATAAGGTTGTTCAACCATCATTTGTATGAAGATATTTAACCAAACTGTACATAATACGTTGAGACCAAGTTAATCCATAGGTATGGTGTTTGATGGTCACGTGCTGCATTCATTTTGACTCAATCAATTAATAAGATACGTGGCTAATTGTCCTTTTAAGTAAACTGTCAGAAATAAAGAAGTCACAGAACTGATTGAAGTGTTGGACCATTGTTCTGAAAAAATGTTGTGTTACAAGTTTCAACATTATTCTCAGTGCTTAACTTATGAAGTGCTTTGAAATGTTATAAAAATTAGCTATTTCAGAATTTGTTTTTATGCGCTTTGATAAAAAATGAAAATATGAACTTAGGTAGTCGAACAAAAACATTGTGTTTATCATGGTACTTGAGAGGAATCACAAAGCATTTCTTTTTTGTGTTTAATTGTGGACTCTGTCACCGGTTTTGACACTACACCGTTATTTCATAATTTTCTGTTATTCCACGTTTGTCATCTTTTGTAGTTGGATGTCACTAAATTGTAATTTCTTTGTATACAGATTACGACAAAGATGTTTCAAATGTTATGGAAAAGGTCTAGTACTCTAACAAATTTGTGCTTGGAGCGATTGTTTCCTTTAAAAAGTGCTTTAAATTATTATGATTCTCTTGGATTAAATGAATTACTTATATTTTGTTGTTGAAATAAACCTACTGTTATATTAATACTACTTGGTGTCTTTACAAATTGGCTGTGCTTGCATTCTCATTCCCAGGTACAACTGGTAGATGTTTACTTAGAATTAATTATCTTATTTAAAATAATAATGTAAACACTACAATAGGTTAATATTAGGTGTCCACTAAATTTCTCATGTGGGATAACATGAAAAATGGCATTACCGGTTTTGACCACTTTCTCTGTTTCATGAAGAGTGGTTTAAGACTCCAAGACAGAAATTTGATCTGGTACTCCCACTTCACAATTGACCTATCGCCAGGATTTTGAGTGACGGCTTAACTGACCATTTAGAACGCAGCATTATTGACACACCTTCGTTTTCAAGCCGCATTTTTACCCGACAAACAACACGTTGCCGAGTAAAAGCTATTTGTTAGTCGACATTACACAAGGGGCGGAGCTTGCGATAGGTCAATTGGTGAATAAAGGTCTAACCAAGAAATTATGAGCGCATCACTGCGTAGAAAAAATTCGTAAGGATTATTTGAGTAACTTGCACTGTGTGTATATTCTCAGAGACTGCACTATAGCCCAAGTGATTTTTAATTATTTTTCGGAAATGGTTATGTGGGACTAAGACCAGATAAAAATCTTCACATTTCACTATTGAGATCTCTGCCTTTTGTCTCAGCTCTTTGGGACAGTTGGGACTTTGTTCTTTTCACACAGCCCAGTTGTCTTTCTCACAATTTGCGGGGGTATTTCCGGTCATTTGCAAGGTATCAAATCTTGACCCACACAGCGCCAATTCATGGACTTCGTAGCACTGAAAACAGTGGGGTTCTATACCTCCCAGCCCCCCACCCCCCCGTGGTGCACCGCCCGTAGACCATAGGCGGCGCAGCACTGAAAAAGTGGGTGGCTCTAGCCCCCAGCCCCCTATGGTGCACCGCCCATGCAGTTAGGCAAAGTGGAACGTCAAAGCGGAACGCGTAAGGCGGGTTAGCAGCTGTGAATCTTTGAGTTGAACGCAACCAATGAACTCCTTTCGGTTCACGGTTTTATCACGTGTAATTGGGAACGCTAATTCGCCGTATTAATATAGAACATAACAAAGCGTTCACCCCAATCTGTGCTTTCGATCTATTAAATTTTCAATATGTAACCAAAGTAAATAGAATATCCAGCTGCTGCTCAATATCTCATTTTCAATTTGCAAAACGATAGAAAACGCAACCGTTGTTCAATACCGAAGTTTCAATTTTAATTTTCGTGCTCCAACTAGGATATTGAACAACAAAAATCGGATTTTCATTTTATGTTTTGCATCTTGACAATTAAATGAACATAATGCACCTCAGTTGATTCACCCAAACGTGAACCAAAAAGATGACTCTTAATGGTATTTTATGCAGGTGATACCTTATTGTCTTTGACTAGAATGTGTATTTGAGCAAGTATCAACAAAACTACAGATCAAAACCACAAGTATATATTCTGAAATTTAAAAAGTCTGTGTAATTTTATTTTTTACTTGATAACAATATACCATTAATTAGGTCATGTGACAATGACTATTAAAAGCTTCAATAGCAAACCAGCTATGGTCCGAGGACCATAAATAATAAAAACTAAAATTCGCAGTTTATCCTTATACTTGATTCTCCAAGTCAGTCTTCGACAACAGTCCGATCATAAACTTATATGACTGACACAACTACGTACCCTACCGCTAGAAGCAGCGCTAAAGGACGGTAAGTAGTCGGCATGCACCAATCCGCCATCCGATCGCAGTACATCACCATCATCCAACATCGGCTTCAGATATAAGAGCTAGGTCTCTCGACGAAATGAGCTTCTTAGCAGTTAAAGCTTGTACTCATTGAGAAATGACGCTTGCTGTGCTTCAGTTATGATTTCTAGTTCTGTTCCTGAAATCTCTTAAGTCTTCAACTCTTCGTGACATCGAAGTTGCGCAGGCACCTGGCAGTTGTTCAGAAAACAACGAACCCACGCCAGAACTCGCACCAATCTTTGCCAGCAAGAAAACCTCCCGGGCTGATGTCTCCAAGTGCTATCTTCGACGACCGATATTATGACATGGTTGCTTCTCGAGTCATCAACTCCAAGGATTCTCGACATAACTCTCTTTCTAATTTCTGGCCTGCTTCTGGGTTCGGGGAAATCTTCGTCTCAGGCCAATCTGACTGTTGCAGCTCCAAGAACTCGAGACCATTCCACCAGAGCATACTCTGTTGGCTATGAAAGGCTTGAAAGCTGGACCCTTGCCGCGTATCCACTAAAGCACGTTCATACTGTCGGACTAAAACACCAAGAGATTTCTGTCAAACTTTAATCTATCAGCAACTGACAGTCCTAACCTCAAGTCCGTAACTGCTCCCATCAGTATCATCCTCGGGATGCTCTACAGCGTCAAGGTTGCTACTCTGGTCTTGCTTGCTACGAGTCGTGTCGACACTTGACCGTTGGTGTATTCATACATGTACCTGGCATAAACAACTCTTCATAGGCATCTTCAGAAGCATACACAAACACAAACACAAGCAACGAGCTTGACAAGACTTCAACGTTGAGCTGAAGGCACCGAAATACCTGTTGGTGCAACTCTTCGAACCACTTCATGGCCTTAGCTGCATGATGGTGCTCCAGCTCATCGTCCCATTCTATACCTCACGTCTAAAGTTCCTGCAATAATATCTTGGCTCTGATGACAAAGGGTGCTGAAAAACCCATCGAGTCTAACATGGACGCTGTCTTGGCAAGAAAGCAGCGTTTCGTCAAAGGCTTTTGGCAATCAGGAGCATTTGCCCTAAATGTGAAAACATCTTCTTGAGCAACCCAAGTCACGCCTAATGTTTTATAGCCGACAAGATTGGTTCGTCTAAATCTACTTCTGTAGCTCTATCTTGTGGCGGAATCTCTCTAAGGACGTCTTCGGAGTAGCGAAAGCCATTTCCTGGCACTCATCACAGCAGACCCCCATACCGGTGACCCTCCATATTTTCTCTCAAAGGTATCCTTCGCCAAGTCGCACGCCAGTGCTGAGTGGCCCAGGCCCTCGACGATTCTCAGTGGGTCACTGGACAGGTATTTCTTAAGTTGTAACGGTTTGTATTCAGCAGTCGCCGGCGTTTTGTCTACGCAAGCCAAGAAAGCTGCCTTCGAGCTAACGTACGTCTTTTTGTCGCTGTTGAATGTAGGAACGGAAACTCTTGTAAGCTGCTTCCACATGTCTCTATCTATCTCGTTGTCAGCGAGACCTTCATACAGTTGGGTACGTTCAGTAGCTGCAATACGACTTCCGCAATGATGGGATGAAACCTCTGGGACGGAGGTAATATGTTATTTTCTGTTTCATTTTCAACTTTAACAGCGTACGTGCTGCAGAAGGGCATTACAGTGTTCTGCTTCCTCTGACACTGATAGGGTTTCACCAGCAAAGGACTCGCACTGCCTCTCCGCCCTGTCAAATTCTTCTTCGATTTTTCAGTCTCTTTGTTTATTTTGTCTACGTTTACGTTGTAACCACTTTTGACGCACGAGTCCGTCAGGTGGGCCAGAGCGTCTACTACGCTCTCATATGCGTCGAGGAGATTATTTTTCAGTGTTGAAGTTCACTAAAGTTGGTGCCAGTGTCATACAAAGTGTCTGGCAACGGGTGACGACGTCTGGCGAATAGCGATTTGCATTTGGCTATCGCCATTTTTAACTCCTTGATTTCTTTGTCTGCGTCCGGCGGAACGGAAACCTGGCGCTTGCGACCCATTCTCGATCACAGTAATGTTTCAACTTCAATCACAGTTCTGTTGTAACCTTGCTCTGCTACCAAAGCTATGGTCCGACGATGAACATGTATAATAAAAACTAAGATTCCCAGTTTACCCTTATATTTGTTTCTCCAAGTCAGTCTTTGACAACAGTCCGATCAAAAACTTATGCGGCTGACACAACTACGTACCCTGGCGCTAAAGGCAGCACTAAACACTTCTAAAGTAAAGGACAGTGAAGCGGTGGAGACTCTTGTAACTAGGTAACTAGACTTAATTAACTCAAATGAAACAAACAAAAATGATTAGGCAGTAGTAATAACAATCTTGATTTGAGTCTCATCAGTAATATAACCAATTGTCGTTTGATATCAATATTCAATTATAATATTTAATTATTTGATTTTCGTTTGATGCAGAATTTGATTTTTTTCATCAAAATCATAAAGCTCTATTTGATAGCCCTTCATGCAAAAGAAGTACTTAATTTCTAACAGCGTTTTCGACAGTAGTACAAAGTTTATGAAAGTTTAATATCAATCCGACAAGTCGTGCATTTCTTAGACATAACGTTCCAAAGTTAGACAAATGACATTTCCTAGGTTCCTACAAAACCTTTTCTTATAAGAACCATCTGAGTAACTGGAAACAATCCTAATCGGCTTCACAATTTCACACGAGTCGTAGTGTGCGGACGCGTAAGAGGAGTGACCGGTGACAATGAAATGGAAATAGCTACATTGTAATAATTAGCTTCTTGCTTTCATTTATCTTTAAAGGCACTCTTTACGCTTCATTTTAGTAAAACATTTTATAAAAGCAAGTTAGTTTAATCGATAATGCTCATTCAACCCAACTCCAAATATTTTCAAACTTAATTGAATTCAATATGATTTCTTAGTTTAATTTCTATTTTTAATGGTGCGCCACCATTTAAAATGGCCGCCTGCTGGTACTATTTCCATAGCAATGATATTAAATTTGTTTCAAGATAGTTGTGCCGCTTCATTTTAGTTTGAAACGGATTTTGGCGCATGTTCGGCTTAATCAAAACTTAAGCCCAACTAATGCTAATTCAACATAACTAAATATAATATCTTAAACTACGATCTATCTAAATCCGAAATAGATGCTCAAACAATTTTGGTAAATAAATTTTGTCAATGTCTCAAAAATTAACAACTAGGGCTATCATTGATGTTATAATTAGATAAACTTAAACTTGCAAACTACTTTCATCCAAAAATACTTCGAAAAACCGAAATTATCAGCAGATAAACTATCGTGACGTAAGATGCACGTTTGGTGGGACCACCTGCAATATAAAATATGATAGTCATTGTAAGTCATATATTATGCTTACTTCGGATCGTTAAAATATGTTTCGCTTACAACCATGGAAGTCACTTCCTTCAATAACGTTAAAAAGTACTTTTAGAGCCTTTTAAAATGTTACGGTACATTGCTGACGAGAAAGGTAGTTTCCTTAAATAGAAGCCACAACACGGATTCGCATTCGTAGACAAACGCTCTGCTGTCGAGTTAGATGAACGACAGAGTAATTTAAGCGTATTTAACTTGTAAAGTGACGGGCCCATTAATTTCAGCGAATGCCTGGCAGACATCAACCAGAACTGGCGATTTGTAATAAAAGCACAAAAACATGAATTATTTGCTTATCTGGTTCTGGTCAAAACTCGGATAATTTTAAAAAGTGTGTCCCATTCCACAATAATCTCAAAAATGCGTTTCTCGGCCAGTATATTCAACATGGTGGACTAGATTGGCGCCTGCGCACAACTTTTATACAAGATTTACATTTTACTCCGGACTTATCACAAAATTTACCTGAAACGTTATTTTTGTCCTTAGACTTCTCGTTCGTTTTAGTCATTATTGCGTCAAACTCTTCCGCCGAAAATGTGAAGTCTCCACAAGTCTTGAATCCTTTAGGGGGCGGAGCCACGGAATCATCATCACCAACTTTTAATAATAGAGCCATGCCTTCCTCGGCGTGGTCTTCCACGTGACAATGAAAAAACCACCATCCTAAAAATAAAAGTAAAACCAATTGTCCAGTATGCACGTCTGCTGTGACATATATTGTCGCATTCGACGCATGTTCTCGCTATATATGCCGAAAGCGGTAATACATGCCGTCAACATCGACACATGTTGCAGTCATCCGGGCGGCAATATGTATCGGGTGCGGCAATATGTATCGGGTGCGGCAATATGTGCAATGAACAGACACATATTACATGACGCCCTCAGTGTCTTCAAAAGGTAATCTGATTATCAGTGTTTTACGCACGGGTAGATCCAGAGTCGGATTAGACCCAGAAAATTTTTAAAAAGCGCAAAAGGAAGTTGTTACTTAAGTTGAATGGGGAAGATCCGGGATTGGATGGGTGGTCTCACGCCAACCTCTAATTGGCGGGGAGCATTGATTTTGCAAACATCAACATTTGGGATACTAAAGAGTATTTTACTCCCTCCAACTTTGGGTATTCCCCTCTCCCTAACACGAACTCTAGATCCTCATTCCGACCACCAGAAACATCCTCCCCATCTACGGAGATAGTCGTTCGTCGTAGTTTGGCCTTGTTCATACCTTCGCATAGGCTTGTATACAGAATAACAAACTTGAAGACCTATAGATACACAGCCTTGCCATTTGGCTAAAGATGGATGCCTTAGGTGGTGACAGTATTTGCCAATATCATGTAGTCGCATTGGTCAAACATTATCGGCCAATGGGGGTAGTGACAACATGTGTCATCATCATATAGTCGCATTCTTCACATATTATCGGCGCTTGGAGGCGGTGACAATATGTGCAGGATGCGATAATATGTGCCCTGAACGCCGACACATGTTGTCGCCCGGACGACGATATGTAGAGAGCATCAATAATTGTTACAACAATGATTATATGTGCGTGTATGGCAAATAAACCGCCACCGCCGCCGCTGCTGCTGCCATGGCTTCTGCTGCTGCTGAAAATCATCCCGAATTCTCTTTACAGCATACCTGGGTTGTCTGCTTTAAATCTGATGACGACATAGCCACCTGCCGCAACCATGACGGTGTCTTTTTTCACAGGGTTCTTCGTGTTGAGTCCAACCGGGTGACCCTCCGCCCAAGCTTAAAAATGACAGTGGTAACTATCGTGAGATCGCTAATATTTCTTTGTTCCATATGTAATTCAGAAGTAAAATAAAACATACAGCATGCAATAAATCAACACCAATATCAAAGTGGTAGTTCAAGATGTGAAATGCCCGACAGAGCAAAGTTTCACTTTAATTTGATAAATGACCAGTTATACAACTAACCTTTTCATTGTATTTCGTATAACACATCATTGCCAAAGATTTTTCTATTTTTCATAAGAAAAATGCCTTGTTGCAAAAATTGAAATTCTACCAAATCTTCTTTCTATCAAATGTGCAGTGCTAATGACGAAGTGGAAGTTTCTAGATTGATTTTATCATGGAATGTTAAAAATGAATGTCCGCTTTTCCGCCTTGATCGTGTGCTGCCTATCGAACACTACAAAAAATTTAGCTGGAATGGTTCACCTGCATCGATGCATGCTCTCGTGCCTTTTCTAAGACACTTCAGGTCGGGATTGTGGGAGATAATTTGGCCATCCTCATTGTACACCGGGTGTCCTTCCTTGAGCACGTAGAAACTGTAACCGTGGAGATGGACCGGGTGTGGCATACCACCTTGTAATATTAAAGTTTGGCATTCGTTAACAAGTAATGTATGTTCATTTTCGTTGTTAAAAGACCAGACACCAACAGCATCATAATAGCATCCAAGGACATAAAATTTAAGTGTCCAACTTCTCTGTCCATTGCCTATGTATTCTTTTCAAAGGTAAAATGTAGTAAACAATGTAATTTCATAATCAACCATCAGGTGAATGAAATTTATCAAGGTTGAAAATTGTCAAAACACATATGGTACGTAGCTCTTCTTGAGATTATGGACTGCATCACAAACGGAACAAAATGCAATTCGTCTTCAACAGAGTTGCTCGTACAGAACAGGCGTATTCTATCACCATAGTCAAATTTTAAAAACCTAACACTCTCAACTAGTAAACCATGGTTTCCATAACGAAATTTCGAGGTAGTTTGGATGAGTACACATTGCAAACTAAATTTTAGGCATGGTTCTATTGCGAAGGTTTCCTTAAACTTCATAAAATAGGAAAGCTTTCTGATATTCTGAATATCTGAGCACCAACTACGGTCATTTATTCGCTATGAAGAGAGTATTAAAAAGTATTTTTTTGTCAAATTACACCCTGGTTCAGCAATACTTTATGGAAAACCTATTTTGATAAGCTTTTTTAACTGAAGTTGCCCAATATTATATGCTTTGACCTCCCACAGCTGTCTAATTTATAAAGCATGACATAAGCTGTTTCGTGTATTTCAGGTGACATCTCAACAATTTTAAACCGGAATTTAACCAGTGTTACATAACACCTAGTGTACAGAGGGAACCTCCCGCAGCATTGGAGCAGGCGGTTCTTATTCCAACAACCGTTCTACAAAAAAACGCAAATGAACCTTTTCAATGATATCGTACCAAAACCCCTTGGAGAATTTCATTTTCATTTTCAGTGACGACACCTTTCAGACACGTTGAGTGGCCAGACATCTACTTTTAACCTGGTTTCTGTAATCTAGAGAGTTTTACAGACTCAATGCACTGTCCCTCAGTACGTAGCAATCACGCTCAAATGGTTGCTTAGGGATGAAATTTGCTCACGTGGTGTATTTTTGTTCGTTTTAAGAGACCGGCTGCACTTCCGTTACTCGTAAAAGATGCAAAAATTGACTTTGGGATAAGCTTCAAAAGTCTTTGTGCAAGGTTTTTGAAGTCTTTAGCCCAGTACACTGTTCATATTTTAAGTTTTTTTTACAACCCGTAGAACATACTGTTGGAGCTGCCCAGACCTGTTTTTTTCCAAGCCGAAAACAACAAAAACTGTCGAGCGCCCCCTTGATCGGCAAGCCTCGGGATTTTGACGAAAGAGGGTTTGCCAGTGTCATGCACCTGAGACGAGTGTAGGATTCTCTATTTTCGTCCTACAACTTTCACCGAATATTCATAATTTCATTCAATTTATCCCATGATCAAAAAATATTGTCAGTCATTCTTTCGAAGGTGACCTGTTGACCTAAAAATAACTCAATCCACCTGCAGTGAATTGCGTGATCGGCTTTCAACAATGCGCTTCGTCAAATTTCAGTGTTAAAATATACTACTTCTTTCCACTTTGATAAATTTAGCATTATTTTGTAAAAATTAAACTGAAAAGGGAAACTTTAATACATTACTGCCGCTCCCACAACCGTAATGCGTAGTTTGAAACTTAAATCCAGACGAAAACGGTGACTGGTGATTACAAACTTCGGATGTTTAAATTTTCTGACAGTAAAATGTCTTAACGTGAAAACATATTTTTTATCAAAACTTTCGTTTTTATCCATATTTAATTGAGAATGAAGTGTCATTTGAAGAATACGGGTGAAAAAGCTTATTCCCTCTCAATGTCCCTTTCAGAAAATGACATTTTTGTCAAAAACGCAAGGTCACTTAACCACGAGACTCGCATGAAGACTTTTCCAGACTCCCAGTTTCACAAAATATATGCTTTTATGGGTTGGAAGTCGCTGGTTAGAAGAAGACACCGCTATTGAAAGGTGATGAGTCGGGTGCTGTGAAATGCTTAGTTATTGTTAAAAAGATCCTTAGCGATTTCCACGCCAAAGCAAGCATGGAGTGCCCAATAATTAGTTCAGTCCAACGTATCGATGGTTAACTTAAGTGAACGCGACCTAGTTTAGGACTACAAAACGAGACAAAAACCTTTATCAAAGTTGTAGAGCACCATCTGTACCACTTCGTTTTCCTTGATAGACAGCGTGTGTGTGCAGTTACAATGACCGTCTTCTTTACACACCTTCTCGTTACATTCATGCTTTAAGGGTCTTCCGGGGTTGGTCTGATGAATAAAATAAACAGTTATCATACATGCAGCGGAACAAACTAAGTATCATGGCACAGGTCTAATCTTTTTACTCGAAATCTAACTCAAAATTATTTTTGGCATTTTATATTCCACTTTTGTGCCAGCTCCAGATAAGTGTTTATTAGTCTATGCTCGAGTACGTAATAGCTTGCCACAATAACTGGCTAACCATAGCTTGCCCGTGATGGTCCCATCATTAAAGAGAGCCTCCAGCGGCTAAAACACCTTTTTGACACCAGAAATGCAAGTACTGTTCATGAAAAATATTGTTTTGCTTCTTACATAGGACTACCAAAGAAAGTAATTAATTACGATGCACAAGTTAACACCGCTCATAATTCGTAGTCCCTTCGAACGCCTCAGAAATAATCTCAACCAATCAGCGTAAAGTGATTCACATGACATCATCGTGGCCACGAAACTATTCGGAAGCCACACTGCGTAACAGCCGAGTGCCATTTCTTGGACGCTCTGTACTTGTCCATGTCTGGGCTAAAATTCCGCGTGCGTAGTGTACGGATGTAGCAATGATAGCGATAATGGCATACATTTTCACAACTTCCCCACCGTGCCGTGCGTGGAATAGATTCATATCCACGACAAGGACTGGCGACAAAATTCCTGATCAGCAAGATCTGTTCTAGCTAGGTGCAAAGCTGTATGCAAAATCTACATCATCTGTTCTTCGCTTCCACGAATTGTCGGAACTGGTTTCATTTCGTTACNCAGTGGTTAACAATCGTGAGATCGCTAATATTTCTTTGTTCCATATGTAAATCAGAAGTAAAATAAAACATACAGCATGCAATAAATCAACACCAATATCAAAGTCGTAATTCAAGATGTGAAATGCCCGACAGAGCAAAGTTTCACTTTAATTTGATAAATGACCAGTTATACAACTAACGTTTTCATTGTATTTCGTATAACACATCATTGCCAAAGAGTTTTCTATTTTTCATAAAAAAAATGCCTTGTTGCACAAAATTGAAATTCTACCAAATCTTCTTTCTATCAAATATGCAGTGCTAATGACGAAGTGGAAGTTTCTAGATTGATTTTATCATGGAATGTTAAAAATGAATGTCCGCTTTTCCGCCTTGATCGTGTGCTGCCTATCGAACACGACAAAAAATTTAGCTTGAATGGTTCACCTGCATCAATGCATGCTGTCGTGCCTTTTCTAAGACACTTCAGGTCGGGATTGTGAGATATAATTTGGCCATCCTCATTGTACACCGGGTGTCCTTCCTTGAGCACGTAGAAACTGTAACCATGGAGATGGACCGGGTGTGGCATACCACCTTGAAATATTAAAGTTTGGCATTCGTTAACAAGTAATGTATGTTCATTTTCGTTGTTAAAAGACCGGACGCCAACAGCATCATAATAGCATACAAGGACATAAAAGTTAAGTGTCCAACTTCTCTGTCCATAACCTATGTATTCTTTCCAAAGGTAAAATGTATTAAACAATGTAATTTTCATAATCAACCATGAGGTGAATGAAATTTATCAAGGTTGAAAATCTTCAAAACACATAAGGTACGTAGCTCTTCTTGAGATTATGGACTGCATCACAAACAGAACAAAATGCAATTCTTCTTCAACAGAGTTGCTCGTATAGAACAGGCGTATTCTATCACCATAGTCAAATTTTAAATACCTAACACTCGCAACTAGTAAACCATGGTTTCCATAACGAAATCTCGAGGTAGTTTGGATGAGTACACATTGCAAACTAAATTTTAGGCGTGGTTCTATTGCGAAGGTTTCCTTAAACTTCGTAAAATAGGAATATCTGAGCACCAACTACGGTCATTTATTCGTTATAAAGAGAGCATTAAAAAGTATTTTTTGTCAAATTACACCCTGGTTCAGCTATACTTTATGGAAAACCTATTTTGATAAGCTTTTTTAAATGAAGTTCTCCAATATTATATGCTTTGGCCTCCCGCAGCTATCTAATTTATAAAGCATGACATAAGCTGTTTCGTGTATTTCAGGTGACATCCCAACAACTTTAAACAGGAATTTAACCAGTGTTACATAACACCTAGTGTACAGAGGGAACCTCCCGCAGCATTGGAGCAGGTGGTTCTTATTCCAACAACCGTTTTACAAAAAACGCAAATGAACCTTTTCAATGATATCGTACCAAAACCCCTTGGAGAATTTCATTTTCATTTTCAGTGACGACACCCTTCAGACACGTTGAGTGGCCAGACACCTACTTTTAACCTGGTTTCTGTAATCTAGAGAGTTTTACAGGCTTAATGCACTGTCCCTCAGTACATAGTAATCACGCTCAAATGGTTGCTTAGGGATGAAATTTGCTCGAGACCGGCTGCACTTCCGTTACTCGTAAAAGATGCAAAAATTGACTTCAGGATAAGTTTCAAAAGTCTTTGTGCAAGGTTTTTGAAGTCTTTGGCCCAGTACACTGTTCATATTTTAAGGTTTTATACAACCCGTGGAACAGACTGTTGGAGCTGCCTAGACCTGTTTTTTTCCAAGCCGAAAACAACAAAAACTGTCGAGTGCCCCCTTAATCGGCAAGCCTCGGGATTTTGACGAAATTTCCAAGAGGGTTTGCCAGTGTCATGTACCTGAGACGAGTGTAGGATTCTCTATTCTCGTCCTACAACTTTCACCGAATATTCATAATTTCATTCAATTTATCCCATGATCAAAAGATGTTGTCAGTCATTCTTTCGAAGTTGACCTGTTGACCTAAAAATAACTCAATCCACCTGCAGTGAATTGCGTGATCGGCTTTGGACAATGCGCTTCTGTCGTCAAATTTCAGTGTTAAAATATACTATCTACTTCTTTCCAGTTTGATAAATTTAGCATTATTTTGTAAAAATTAAACTGAAACGGGAAACTTAAATATTATTATTTAACATTACTGCCGCTCCCACGACCGTAATGCGTAGTTTGAAACTTAAATCCAGACGAAAACGGTGACTGGTGATTAAAAACTTCGGATGTTTAAATTTTCTGACAGTAAAATGTCTTAACGTGAGAACAGATTTTTTATTAAAACTTTCGTTTTTATCCATATTTAATTGAGAATCAAGTGTCATTTGAAGAATACGGGTGAAAAAGTTTATTCCCTCTCAATGTCCCTTTCAGAAAATGACACTTTTGTCAAAAACGCAAGGTCACTTAACCACGAGACTCGCATGAAGACTTTTCCAGACTCCCAGTTTCACAAAATATATGCTTGTATGGGTTGGAAGTCGCTGGTTAGAAGAAGACACCGCTATTGAAAGGTGATGAGTCGGGTGCTGTGAAATGCTTAGTTATTGTTAAAAAGATCCTTAGCGATTTCCACGCCAAAGCAAGTATGGAGTGCCCAATAATTAGTTCAGTCCAACGTATCGATGGTTAACTTAAGTGAACGCGACCTAGTTTAGGACTACAAAACGAGACAAAAACCTTTATCAAAGTTGTAGAGCACCATCTGTACCACTTCGTTTTCCTTGATAGACAGCGTGTGTGTGCAGTTACAATGACCGTCTTCTTTACACACCTTCTCGTTACATTCATGCTTTAAGGGTCTTCCGGGGTTGGTCTGATGAATAAAATAAACAGTTATCATACATGCAGCGGAACAAACTAAGTATCATGGCACAGGTCTAATCTTTTTACTCGAAATCTAACTCAAAATTATTTTTGGCATTTTATATTCCACTTTTGTGCCAGCTCCAGATAAGTGTTTATTAGTCTATGCTCGAGTACGTAATAGCTTGCCACAATAACTGGCTAACCATAGCTTGCCCGTGATGGTCCCATCATTAAAGAGAGCCTCCAGCGGCTAAAACACCTTTTTGACACCAGAAATGCAAGTACTGTTCATGAAAAATATTGTTTTGCTTCTTACATAGGACTACCAAAGAAAGTAATTAATTACGATGCACAAGTTAACACCGCTCATAATTCGTAGTCCCTTCGAACGCCTCAGAAATAATCTCAACCAATCAGCGTAAAGTGATTCACATGACATCATCGTGGCCACGAAACTATTCGGAAGCCACACTGCGTAACAGCCGAGTGCCATTTCTTGGACGCTCTGTACTTGTCCATGTCTGGGCTAAAATTCCGCGTGCGTAGTGTACGGATGTAGCAATGATAGCGATAATGGCATACATTTTCACAACTTCCCCACCGTGCCGTGCGTGGAATAGATTCATATCCACGACAAGGACTGGCGACAAAATTCCTGATCAGCAAGATCTGTTCTAGCTAGGTGCAAAGCTGTATGCAAAATCTACATCATCTGTTCTTCGCTTCCACGAATTGTCGGAACTGGTTTCATTTCGTTACAAGTTTTTAGCATTTTTAATACCAACAAACCGAATTTTAGAACGAACTTTGATGCTGCGAAGCTGTCATCGTGTCACAGGAGTTGTCGTAAAATTTTAGGACGGCGGGTGTGCGTCTCACGAGCGCATTGTTTTCAAGTGACGAAAAACTTTCATTGTTACAAAGCTCAAAAACGTAGAGTTATGCTAGAAAATGACGTTTATTAGATTGTTTTTCACTTAAACGACAGCCAACGGGCAAGGTGAGTGTCGGAATTGTACACCAGATTTTGTATGCACCCCGTCGGTCGTTGGCTCTGCGATATAAGTTTCACGACGAGGTGACTAACAGAACTCCATATCCGGCCTGTGTATGAAATTTCGTGGTCTAACGGAGCTTAACTCACAGTGTTACCTAGCTGCATCATGATTCTGCCGATAATCTTCAAAAGGCTATCTGGTTAGCTTCAGTAAAGATCTTCAGCGTGCACTTAGACGTTTCGTGTTACTGTTCCGATCCATCGTATATGGAATCCGGCCCAAATCAGAATATTCTGATTTGGGTGGTTCCCGTAGGCCTAACGGAATTCTGAGACTGGAGGCCCATATCGGAATAGATTTTTAGCTTGAATTTAATCCTTATAATTCGGTATGTTTTCATGCAATCCACACTTCATTTCTTAGTTTTAATTTATTGTTGCGGTGGGCAGGACTGTTCATTCATGAACAACCCTGCCCATGTGGCATATACTGAGCTAAACACCACGTTCGTTACAATATCTCTTTTTATCACTCCGGCTGGTCTGCTCACTCAGCTTGTCCAAAATCTTCTTTGCAAGAAGGTTGTTATAGCCCAATTGGCTGTTTGGTGTACCTACTTGGTACTTTATACGATATTTGCCCATTTGGCAGTTTGTATCCATTTGGTACTTGTCATTGAATTTGCCGTTTTGCTCGACCCACTTGGTAGGCAATCGGCCAATACCCATTTTTTATCATGTACCCATCTGGTACTATGTTAACATGTGCCACTTAGTATGTGATACTCAATTACACATTGGGTATCGTAAATGTGTGTTTTATCTCTTGTAATTAAGGAACACATCTGGTTCCTTCTGTGAAATATTTATTTGTAGAGCTGTGACCCTGAAATTCCCATTACAACTCCAAATACATAATATTCATGTTCTTTTATTTGTCCCCAATAATTTATTATAGATACTCACAACGTTGTATTTCTATTAAATTTTAAATCTTTTGAAATTGGCCGAGTCACACGATTACGGGTTGCAACATTTCAAGGCGAATTATTTTGAAATTAAGTTTCTAATATAAAATTTTCTATGAATTTGAATACAATTGCTTTGTAGGAAAAGATCAAGCTAATATGTGTTGTAAAGTTTCCGCGTATTTTGCGCCAAATTAAACGGCCTATTGTTGCCGATTCCAATACGCACGCTCACTCCACAGCGACCCGTATCGGAATCGCGCAGCGTTCATACCTTCGGCTTCAAGAAGACTCGAATGCAAAGTTCCTAACATCAGATTTTTTGTATCAAGCAAACTACACTTTATAACAAACATATGATTGTGAAATTTCCTGATAACAATTCGGACGAAGCGTTTAGTTTTTCCAGCTGTTTCGGCGACATCAGATTAGAATGTGTGCTAAATAATTGAATACAAAATTCTAAAGGTAATGTTTTTTTGATCAATTTTAATATTAATTGACATGAAATGAACAAGTAATGTGTTTCCTTGATTTTCCACGTAGTTTGCACTAAATTAAAGTGCCAGTCATCGCTGATTCCAATACGATGGAGACACGGTGAAAGGCAAATTCGTTGTAACGATGATATCATAGACTTCGATTGGTGCAAGCGCTATCTCAAGTTTTTTTTTGGTTCTAAAAGCAGTTCGTGATGGGGCTGCTCTATTGTGAACGGCCTACTTAATTAACGACTGGGCTATGGTATGACACCGTATGTTGATGTTTTTCACCAATACATGTATTTCAAATATAAAAATAGTCATCTTAGCAATATATTAGGCCTTTATGGCTAAGAGTTCTCAAGTTTTTACTCGAGTCTGTAGCTCGAATCTAGGGGTCATCAACTGCAAGTTTGGACTAAAAACTCATTTGAATAAACCATAATGTTCTCGAGTCCACTAATAGAAACTTATCTTGAGTTCAAGAAAAAGTAGTATAAAAATAACTATTATTTCTATTTCGTGTACAAAGATTAGACCCCGGGCCCTGAAACACATAGATAATTCTATGTTAAGGTATTTTCTAGAAATAACACGTGATGTGAGTGAAATAATCAGGCTTCATTGTTTGTTAAGAATTTATGACTACAGTACGTTGACGATGCGGTTTTTAACGTATTGTAAAACCTGGGAACCGTGGTTTAATCTCGACTAAGCATGCACGCACCCAGCCTAAATTATACGGGGGCTCAAAATTTTGAGAATGTGGACCTTTTACTGAAAAAACGGGGACCAAAAACGGAGTAGTGCGTCTAAGGTGTGCTTTGTGCATTCGCGCCGAATTCCTGCCTTTTTAGTGGACTTTTGTTTCGTTTTCTTGGACTTTTTGTTTCTCTGAGGCGGACACTTTTGCCCACTTCGCCAAATGGGGGGCTCCTTGGAGCCCCCCCCCCCAAGTCCCCCTCCCCCTACCTGGGTACTCGAAAAATGCAACATAATTCGAGATTGAGTCTGAGTCGAGTCTCAGTTCGGAAATTAGATTGTGGGTCGTGATCAAATAAGCCTCACGGAAAACCCAAAAGAATACAACTTGTGTTGGGAATTTCAACTCATTGGTTCATGCCAGAATGCAAACTACCTCAATAAATCGAACATAAGGCCAAACTCGAGTATAAGGCTATGACTTTACAAGTTTAGCGGTACATGATTTTGTGCGTCAGAACATGCGCTTGTTTCTGAGGCATTTGAATTTTCGTCACGTTGTTAATTATACACTTGAGATATCTTTAGGCTACATTCAAATGTGTAGGCCTATATGCATAGACGACATTGTGAAAGCCTGTAAGTGTCAGTAACTGAATTTATCTTGAGTTTTAGAATAAAAATGGAGACTCTGTGAACTCTCAGAATACATAAACAATTACCTCAAAATTTTTATAGACTTCCCAAATGCCTTTGACATGTTAGATTGATTTAGAAATTAAATAAACTGTTGAAAAATAAGCTCAAAGATTTCGTGCCTCCCAATACATTCTACACTGCAAGACAACTCATTTAGTTACGCTTAGTAGGTGCTCCTTACGTCACAAAATGCTGGAATGGAAAAGTTTCTTACCAGAGGAGGTGAGTCGGGAAAAACAAATCGTCGTCCGTTGACAGTTGACCTGGTGCGTTTGTAGGTTGGATTCACTAAAAATTGAACACGTGATTACTCTCTTGATCATGTGCAAAATCACTATCCTACACGCATGGTGATGCGAAATCAATCACGTTATATTTGACAAATGTCCTGATGTGTTTTGCACACAATTTCAAAAATTGTTCGAAATCTGAAAATGACACTAGATTCATTTTTGTGGATTTGACTAGTACTGATATAAATACTTTAGTAGCTTCAAAAGAAAAACGTTCTTCCAGGGGCCTCGGTCGACGGGAATTTCATGGGGCTAAGCTTTTGTTACTCTTGTCGATTTATCAAAAGTTGAATGGACTAATCAACTTCGCAATAAACTTGTTTCAAAGAGGTGTGTATTCTAGTCGATTTTTATAGTTGAGTTGATTACACCGGATTTAGCTTTTAAAATAAACCAAGGTTAAATTACAATGCAATCCGAAATTCATTTAATAGTAAACTTCAACACTTTTGATATCAAAGTGATATTGATAAGCATGCAATAAATAATGTAATGCATTTGGCCTAAAGATTTTGACTAAACACATTCCATGTAGCATATATAGGTGTGAGGCCCACGCACCTTTATTCCAAACTTAAATGATTTTTCAAAAAAAAATTTTTACATGCGCCAAAGTTTTACGTGTAGGCGCAGTCGGCTATTCTTTGTATGTGTGCACGAGTTACTGTAAACAAAATCTAAAGGTTCCTTCTTGAGACATTGCGCCAAAATTTTCTAGCAAAAACTTGACTATCACGTTTTGACCTTGAAAACGACGTCAAGGTCATCAAAATCACTGGCTACTGGAGATGCTGCACCTACACCTTGGTGCAAAATATAAACAAAGTCTAAAGATTCCGTGTTAAGATATCGCACCAACAATATTTTCTAACCAAAAATTGATTTTATCACTGTGAACTTGGAAAAGAGGTCAAGGTCAGCAAAAGCAACTGTCGTCTGAAGATGCTCTACCTACACCCTGGTACAAAATATGAACAAAATATGAGGCTTCCTTTATGAGATATCGAGGAAACGACAATTTCAAAGCAAAAAACTTGATTTTCTTAAGGTGTCCTTTATGGTGTTGATGTCAAGACCACTAAAATTTGCTGGCACCTGCAATGCCCCCCTCACCAACGTGAAAATTAAGAACATAATCTAAAGTTTCCTTCTTAAGATATCAAGCAACTAGCATTGTGTGACGTTCGGACGTACTGTTATGAATAGTATGTCCCCCACTTGCACTAGCGCCCGGCTGGGGGCAGACATGGTGCCCAAACGCACAACTTAAAACACAATGTGTTCTCACTTGAAAAGACCCAGTTCAGAAATATATCGTCACCATCGGACTCCCCGATTTCATGGTCTGCGTCTCTCGTGCGGTTTGTGATATGTACGCATTCCAAGCCAGTCTGCGGAGGATATATCCTATAAACGAACGTCAAAAGTTGGATGTCGTGTAACATTGAAAATATACCAAGATCAAGGATGATAAAAATAAACGCATCGTTTTACAGCAGTTGAAGGAGAATGCCATCCAAAAAACAACCTATTTTGTATCAGTTTAGATCGAGTAGTTCTATATACTCGATCGGCAGGTTCGGTTGCGTTACCTGACACCTGACGGCAGACGGAGGTGTTGAAATTATCCAGTGACGTAATTGGTTTCACACGCAGTCTGTTCAGCAGTTCACAACACGGGTTAGTGGTGTCAGATTATCGCTTGAATTCATCGTTTAACACCAATAAATCATCAAACTTCGATGTAAAACCCTTAAAAATACACCGAGTTCTTATAAAAACGTGTTGTTTTATTTCGCTGTTACGGATTTATTGGTATTTGGACACCGTAACCTACAAAGTTCGGCAGGCCAATTTACCAAGGTCCGTAGCAGGAGTTTGGGGTCTGTTCGGAGATAAATTCGAAGTATTCTTACGTGAAATACAGACAAGAGAATCAAGATCTGTGTTGTTTATACTTGTGATTTTTTTAGTTCTAAACTCACAAAACGCTTGTTATCCCCGCCAGTGGCTCGGAACCCGATCAGGCCCGTCGCGGCCGGACTGACTCGTTATCCCGGCCAGTCTGAGTGGCTCGGAACCCGATCAGGCCCGTCGCGGCCGCCCGGACTGGCACAAACATAAACCAGCTTGAGTTGGAAACTAAACTTCCAATCACGAAAAGACTATAATAGTGAGCCAAAGAAATAATGTGCACTTAATTATTTATGTGAATTGGCTACGAAACTCGGAAAATCTACTTATTTGTGGGGGGCCGAGAAATCGGCCCCTTCCACAGACCGTCGGGACAAAGGTTTTCCCCTAACATGTGAAAATAGCATATAAAATCGAGTATTTGTTTTACAACAGCTTTCTGTCAGCAAACACTGAATTAGCATGCGCTCACACGGCCTCGGTGCCCGGTCAATTACCTTTGTTGCCGGCATCAAAAGCCGGTAACGCCGTGGTTTATTCATTGCTGGCTTCTCAAAACATTTGCACTCACGCGGAGCACTCCAAGGCATTACAAATTGTATCTAATGAGACAGACTTTGTTTCAGTTCATATAAGCATTGGTTAGGATTATTTTAGGGTGAGAATAATTCATTTTGAAACAGAACGGAGAATAATAAACGTCTAGTATGGCAACTGCCCGGCGCCAATCCAGACTTTAGTCAAGAGCTCATCCGACGAAGACTTCACGGTTCGGATCGTTAGGATTCACAGGCTATTAGTTCGAACCGGAATACACTGATCAAGAAATACTAGAGAGGCGCCGTGAACATGCATAGGCAACGGAGCGTATGGATAGTTCTTTGGTAAGCCGGAATTCGTCAGAGAAATCACTGTCGACGTAATCCGGCCACAGACACGGAGATGTTTCACGGCCTCATACTTGCTATTAACAGCATACCTTTCATTCTTCACTACCGCAAGCCACTTCCTAAGCATTTCGGGCTATCGAGGAAGTCGAAAAACCGATATACCCGTTTTCTTCGCAGCTTCATAGTTCGGACAAGTGGGAACCGATACACCGCAATATAGCGGCATTCACTCTGCAGACGAACCACTGACGTCGCTGCGTCGCTTCTCACCTTCCTCTCGGCAAGGTGAGGTCGACCGTATAAGAGGCGATGTGGATAGAGACGGATTAAGACGGTAAAAAAGACTAATTAAATCGGGTGGCATTCTCCTTTGACAGGAATGCTAACCCTTGTTTTTGTGATTTCATCTGAAATTGGTTAAGTAACTTGCTACTATGGATCGAGACGAGTATTCCTTACTCGCAGAAGCCCGTGTCTCAAGTCAAGGTGGTAGTCAAGCGTGCCGATAACAAACCTTCATCAAATATTCTTCAATACTTCTGAGGATTTGCGGGGGTAACAGAGCCGTGTTTTATTTAACAATAATATAAATTTTCAAGGGGTAGTTTATCTCAGGATATAAAACAAGTCCAGTATCTGTTTAAGGAAACATTGTGACTTAGGCAATAATTGTGGCAAAATGAGCACACAAATAGGAATCCGATTTCGTCATAAATGGACAAGAGGGGCTTTTTTTAACATCAAGTGACTCACCCGTAAGGACAGTTGAACACTTTACGTGGCAAGTTGGATGAGCAATTTCTACTTGAAGTTGTCAAGTTCTTGTCGTCCGCGTTATTGTAACGAAGAATACTAAAGTGCTTGATGGGCTGAACTGGTGTCTAAAGTGAAAACATATGATAACATCGCTTTAGTGGCAATCTTTGACATCCATACTTTGAAGTTACATTTCGGCCTTTTCAGCTGGCTAAAAATGAAAATCGAACAAGCTCATCAAATTGTTCTCACAACATTCTTTATCGTGATGCCAACATCAACATCGAAAGCGTCAGAGACTTGAAGAACACGCTTCTAAGTTTATTGGGGTTAAGCAACCATAAAATTGTGAATTAAAATTCATTTGGCGCATGTAAGCATTCCCTGGGACTTGATTTGCCGGTTCATTCGGCAACAATTCAAGACCGGTGTAAAGTATTAAACCCAAAGAATTCAATATTCACAGCTAAACAGCGGTGAAATGTCCCTTCAAACCATATTATTGGATGTAGATGTAACACGCTACCAGACAAGACGCTGAGAGCTATAAGGTCCATTTGAATTTTAATCCGAGTTAACTGGGGTACATATCACAAAAGAAACTAGCTGAACGAGACAAATCTTTGACTCGAAAGTCATGAGCCAATACTGTCTTTTAATTTCAAACAAATCGCAGCCCTTTCCAGCTTACCTTTGTACTAAGTGTCATGACCTCGAGCGTTTCTGATCGAATCCAGTACTTTCCGTCTTTTTGCGTAGCGTTGATATAGAAATCAAATCTCTCGCCAGGAGTGATGATAATGTATTGAACTTTTATTTCGGAAAACTCGTAGCCGTCACTCGCCGTTACAAAAAGGTCGTGCTGAAAATTTTGACATTAAATAATTAATTTTTACGAATATTATCTGAAGATCACAATTCAAACACTTCTAAACAAGTGTTTAATGAAGTCACGCAAAACCTACCGTTGCTATTGCACGGTTATTGCCCCCACGTCAACACAACGTGGCCCCCACAACACTCCACTCACCCAAAGCCTGAGCACGCGACTTAGTAAAGAGTTCTGAAACTTGATCAAAATATTGCTGGTTTACTAGGGTAATAGCGCATTATTGTGTTTCAAAGCTGTATAGTGACAGTTAATTTCTGTCATTAGGCTAAATAATGGTTTAGTTTTCTAAAAACGTTTCCAATGTAGTAAAGCCAATTTCCATTTTTTATTAATTAAAAAAGTTAAATTAGGGAAATTCTTTATGACTTCTTTGTCCATACCTCGTCAATAGAAACTTGGATAGAGTATGCAAAAGCAGCATTAATAACCCTGAACTTGTAGCGATTCCCCGATACAACGTCGTATGTATCAAATGGTTTCTTTGGGTGCTCAGCATTCATCCTGTCTGGAAAGTAGTGACCTGTTACGAGAAAGTATTTTGGGTAAATAATATTTCTGCGAAGATTCCCTTGTCAATGAAGATCACTTTTTCGGCAATAGTCTGACGTATTGTGCCTGTATTTTGATAAACAGTTTGATGCCCGTTATTCAGTGGAGAAAACTGGTTCTCACCATTTGGGCACGTTATATTAGACCATTACCATTTTTTCTATGACGGCCCTCAATTCATCTCTTCAACGTACACTCTTTCACGGCCTCAAGACCAAACACAAAAAGAGGGAAGAGACAACAATTTGTCCAAAGTCCATCCGCGATTACTGTGGAGTAATTTCCGAGACAGCAGAGTATTACTGAGGAATAGCTGTGGCGCATATTATCCAGTGTAGAGCTGCTAGAAGGAGAACAAAATGTAATGTCACAGCATTTGGAGGCTTTAAAGTACTGTCTCCATTCACAAAGCAATTTAAGATCAGTCTACAACCGGGTAGATTCGGCTGGGAAGTTTCCTAGGGTATGAACAGAAAATGGAAAATTCGTCAGCACGTGAATAACTTTTACAGCTGAGTCCATATCATGAAGGTCATTTATGAAGAGGAGGAAAAGCAAAGGACCCAGCACACTGTCTTGAGGAACACCGGCATTCACAAAGCCTCTGCGGGATTCACCCGAGAGCTACCAGCAACTCGTACTTTGAATACAGTTGAATCAACTTCCCAGATATACCATATGTCTCCAGCTTTAGTAACAACAGTTGACGAGACACAACTTCAAAGGCGGAGGTTTCGTCTAAAGACACGTCTCTAATATATTGTTTCCTTTTGCAAATTCTGCGTGTATGCCAAGAAAAAATTCAATTAACTGAGAGGTAGTGCAGGAGGTAAAATAAATCATTTGATATAAGATGTTTACAGAGATGAGAAAATTTTATTTTCTCTAGAAGTTTAGACAAGGTACCGAACAGAGTAATAGGTAGATAGTTGTTTATATCCAAAAGTGCGTCCTTCTTATTAGGCGGTATTACATGATGCCAATTTTCCAAATACTTGAGAAACAACCCGCGGAAAGTATCTTGTTAAATAGTCTGGTTACGGGAACAGTCAAAGACTGCGCCAGTATTTTGAACATAATACTCGTTAGCTGTGGTCAGAAGTACCGCTTTTACTAGTGTCAATATTCTCTACAACTTTTCTCACTTATGCTGGCGAAGTTTGAATGTAACAGATTTCCACATGCGGTTCTTAACTTAATTTGAGTAAACGACTGGCAAGATTCAACATGACATCTGCTGGAGAAGTATTTAGGCAGGCATCAATTCGGTTTTTTCCAGTTTGGTTGAGAGTCTCGCAACTATCACCAAGCTAAAAACAGGGAAAGGAGTCCATATTTAATTTACTAAGAAATTCTTTAACAAATCTCCAATACGCCTTGGAATCCAGTGGTTTACTTGAAATAGCATAAAATTTTCATGGTGCTTACCTTTGTAACAGGAAATGAGATTTTCAACGTCAGCACCTTAGTCCTTGTGGCGTTGAAACGTCACTGCACAACCAGATATTTTGAACATCCGATATTACATGTACCTGGCTCTCCGTTTTAAGTAATCTTTTATGTGACTATAGAAACAAGGCTTGTTAGGTTTACTGAATGTCTTGAGATTGATAGGTATGTGGCATTTGGCTATCTCAAGCCTAGTGCTGGTTCCTAACTCAAACACAATTATATTAAAGTAATTTACAATTTAGTCAATGCATTCAGAGAAGAATATAATGATTCCAGTTCAACACTGGCCTTTAATATCTCCAAATCGTCTTGTTTATAGGGGTTTCTCTTCACATTTCATTGTCATGTAACGAAGTTCGAATTGCATGATGATCGGAACCTCCAACAGGCGACCTGGCCTCAATGAGGTTGATCGTTGTGATGTCATTTGTAATGAAAAAGTCAATGCATGTTGAGATAGATCCGTAACTCTGGTGGGCTGATCAACATCTTGAATACATTGGCGTGAAAGTAGAGCATCAAACAATTCAATTCCGACCTCGTTGTGAAAGTCTTAACACACCCAAGCTTTATTTCTGACACTAAAGTCTGTATGGACCAGGATACTAGTTAACTAGAAATGAAGATAAAAGATTTGTTCACACAGGTACTCAATATGATTGCAAAAACTTAAATATTTAGAAGTAAGGTCCAACATGTCCTTAATGTGCTCATATGTTTCCCTACTCCCACTATATGTTACTGTTGATGGAGAGTATCTCACCGTTTCCATTAACTAGTAGAGATGTGAGCTGAGGTACTATCGAAACAATGGTGCCATCTTGCTGGATATTCATCTTGTAACATTCAGAATTAACATCACCATGGCTTTTACGCTCTTTGTACCTTGAATTACAACAAGGGGTAGAACAGTGGAGTTACATTATAGCTACTAGGTTTCGTACTTAAATAAAATACCTGTCTCGAAGTTAACAGTGGCGGTGTAGCAGGGGGCGGCTCCGACGAGGGGTACAGGCCTTTATGAGGAGGGCATGCAAAGGCGCTTTTGGATGGGCCAAGCACGTCATGTAGCACTTTTGGGTGCGCCAAAAATCCGTTCGTGTAAAAAAAACTGCCGTATGACGCACTGTTTTAAAGAGAAGAGAAGCATTCTTCCACTTGCCCCCCTGGCTAATGGATAGCACACCGCTACTCTTTATTGCTGTGTAAAACGCTCCAGACTAAACGTTGCACAATGTATGGGCGGTGCAGAACTGAAATAAGTGGGGGCTTTAGCCCCCCCTCCGACCCCTATGGTGCGACGCCCATGCAATGACGCTTCTAAAATTTTGTTTGAAGTTGGTTTGAATATTTCAAAAGAAGTAATTTCGTGGAAAATTAAACCAGTGAATGCAAGTACCAATGCTGTTAATGTTAACTTTTTTGACGTGGGACGTTTTCGCTCATGAGGTTAGACGAAGTGGAAAATCCAAATTTCCAAAACACTGGATTTGTGTTACGACGTTTAAATTGGCTGTCGCTCATTTGTATGAAAATTGAAATGCAGAGCTGTGTTGACTTTGCTTTGATTCTATCGGTAAACAATTAAGTGAAAAGAAAGTTAAAACCAATAATTGCGTTCGATACTTAAAGGCATATTACGCGCTACATCGCCTGGTCAAATGTACCCAAATTCAAGGTTACACAAAACGTACCGAGAGTGGCGTAGATGAAGTAATATCCCACGAGACANTAGCATAAAATTTTCATGGTGCTTACCTTTGTAACAGGAAATGAGATTTTCAACGTCAGCACCTTAGTCCTTGTGGCGTTGAAACGTCACTGCACAACCAGATATTTTGAACAACCGATATTACATGTACCTGGCTCTCCGTGTCAAGTAATCTTTTATGTGACTATAGAAACAAGGCTTGTTAGGTTTACTGAATGTCTTGAGATTGACAGGTATGTGGCATTTGGCTATCTCAAGCCCAGTGCTGGTTCCTAGCTCAAACACACTTGTATTAAAGTCATTTACAATTTGGTCAATGCCTTCAGAGAAGAATATAATGATTCCAGTTCAACACTGGCCTTTAATATCTCCAAATCGTCTTGTTTATAGGGGTTGCTCTTCACATGCCATTGTCATGTAACGAAGTTCGAATTGCATGATGATCGGAACCTCCAACAGGCGACCTGGCCTCAATGAGGTTGATCGTTGTGATGTCATTTGTAATGAAAAAGTCAATGCATGTTGAGACAGGTCCGTAACTCTGGTGGGCTGATCAACATGTTGAATACATTGGCGTGAAAGGAGTGCATCAAACAATTCAATTCCGACCTCGTTGTGAATGTCTTAACACAGCCAAGCTTTATTTCTGACATTAAAGTCTGTATGGACCAGGATACTAGTTAACTAGAAATGAAGATAAAAGATTTGTTCACACAGGTACTCAATATGATTGCAAAAACTTAAAAATTTAGAAGTAAGGCCCTACATGTCCTTAATGCGCTCATATGTTTCCCTACTCCCACTGTACGTTACTGTTGATGGAGAGTATCTCACCGTTTCCGTTAACTAGTAGAGATGTGAGCTGAGGTACTATCGAAACAATGGTGCCATCTTGCTGGATATTCATCTTGTAACATTCAGAATTAACATCACCATGACTTTTACGATCTTTGTACCTTGAATTACAACAAGGGGTAGAACAGTGGGGTTACATTATAGCTACTAGGTTTTCGTACTTAAATAAAATACCTAACTCGAAGTTAACAGACGTGGGACGTTTTCGCTCATGAGGTTAGACGAAGTGGAAAATCCAAATTTCCAAAACACTGGATTTGTGTTACGACGTTTAAATTGGTTGTCGCTCATTTGTATGAAAATTGAAAGGCAGAGCTGTGTTGACTTTGCTTTGATTCTATCGGTAAACAATTAAGTGAAAAGAAAGTTAAAACCAATAATTGCGTTCGATACTTAAAGGCATATTACGCGCTACATCGCCTGGTCAAATGTACCCAAATTCAAGGTTACACAAAACGTACCGAGAGTGGCGTAGATGAAGTAATATCCCACGAGACACTATTCCACGTGTCGAACGAGACCGAATCCCATACGATTCAAATTCCTCAGTTTCTTTCATTTTTCAGCGGATTTTTAAAAACTTTACTCCGACTGTTCACGTGGCGGATCACATCCTATATGTGTGTACTTGCGAGTTACGTTGCAAGTTTTCTCTAGTAAAAGAAACTGTAGTGTAACGATTTATTACTTGAAAAGAGATAACTAAGATGAAAACAACGGTAACTGTGCATTGAACTTGTAATATCTCCTGAAAATAGTTAAATAACAACAATGTATATTGTAGTTACCGAGGAATCGGCGCCTGAGTTCCAGACGACTAGCAGTTGAAACTGAGACAGAACTATCATGTAATTGACAGTCTTGTTCCAGATAATACGACTGGGACCTGATTGCATGTTGAGTGTTATTTACATAGCTGCAATTGTATTATTTTCAACTATTTTCGGAAAGTTAGATGATCGAACCGGCTAACGACGTAGAGTCGACATTGACCTACCTTAGTGAACTTTCCATGTCAGAGGTCACTGTTGAAGTAGTTCGGGAGGTGAATGCGGGAAACATTATTACATGTCCGTATTGCACTCGACTGATTCAATGCGTATGGGATAAAAATAAGAATCAAGCCGTTTAATAAGCCAAAGATAGTACCTTGATAACAATATGAACCATGAAACCGGAACACGTCTCGAAACAAAATCAAAACAAGTGATTTCGCCGTTTATTAAAACGGAACCGATGTTCTATGAAAGTAGACATAATTACCTATGTACCCGCCGATGTAGGCTCAATATGTCTTAAAAAGTAATTTAGTTAACAGGTGCCATTTTCGCATGCTTGGTTCGTGGTCCTACCGTGTGAGCACAATCACTTCTTTTCTTAATTTGTACTTTAAAAATCAGTTCATTTATTAATACTGTTACATCATTTAGCCGTGATCGTTAATACATGTAATTAATGTACACCGCTTTTGGCCTACCCGTAAACTCTGCACCAACAACCCGATAGGCCTACGGGTAGGCCTATCGGGTTGTTGGTGCAGAGTTTACGTTTTGCTGTGAAAAATTGGTTGGTATAACAGGTGCCCTAGTGAACTGCTGCGGGAGAGGACAATGGTATTGTTAAGATGGTCCTGCTTTATGGTAAGTCAGAACAAATGATAAGTGACTTTTTTCGTTTGAGTGCGCATGCCGCATTCGAGCACTTGAGTGTGCGTGTGTGTGTGTCAATCATTGCCAACGAGCCCCCATGGAGATGCCTACCATATTCGGCGTGGACAGTGAGGGCATTAACAACAACACTTTAGCCCTGGAAAATATTGGCAGATTCGTTACCAGCATAAAAATCAGTTAGGAACGATCTTTAAACCAAAAAGTCCACCAACAATTATTAAATTTCTTATAAGCTGAGCGTGATCTTCAGTTCCTAGGTCAGAAACGGAAGGTATGATTTGTATTGTTTATCTAACTACATCAACATTAAAGAAGTGAGGAAATTAGAGTATTTTGACAACTGGCTTAAATAATACTTAGCAGTACACCAGAAAACAAGCTGACTGAGGATGACGTATCCTACTACAACGACTTTTTGAGAGGTGGAGATCCTTCGTAGACCACGTTTTTGGTTTTCGAGAAAAGCAAGATAACGCAAGACCTCACAAAATCACGCGAGTGAAAAGGGAGTGTTTCGAGAGTACTAGCTAGCCTACCCTAACGATTTCCACTAAAACGACTGGTCGGCGAGACTGGAGTGATGGAACTGTGAGATTAAATTCATTGTTTCGGTTCCACAAGCTGTCGACGAGACTCAGTTCAGCCCGGCTGAAGCCATGGTTTAAGCCGTTCCCCGACCAAATCTCTTTGCTGTTATGATTGAAGTTCACACATGCCCAGATATGAAACACCTCCGTGGAATAATTTGAAGCGACGGAAATACCCGAGCTGATTTGTGCGGTGCTGCTTTTCTCGTCGAGTTTCTTGCTTCTACAGAGCGCATTCCTAATCCTACCAGTTTTTCACGTTAACGGTGCTGAGAAAGTGTCCTTGAAAAATACTTACACGGCTTCATGGTATGTTATCTTGGGGGAAAATCAGAAGAATCTGACATCTGGATACCAGCAGCAGTTTGAATGAAAATGCATGGACGGGTTCTCATAGGTATCCAAAATACATAGATATATTCAACTGACGCCAATGAAAATTGCATGGTTTGATTCTGATCTATGTATTTTGAAAACGCATGCGAGAATGTGGTATCGTTTATTAGTTGTCCACTCATTCAACAAAGTCACCTGTTCCGAGCTGAAATGGATCGAGATTGTTCTTTTTGGTCCCGGTTTCAAAATGAGGCAGGTGCACATCAGAAACGATGCTGGTATTAAGTTTTTGGCCTAATGTTGCATCGGAAGTTTTGGAAAGCGGTTGTGTGACAATCAGTGGAAGTATGGGTCTGCTATGTAAACAAACCTGCCTAAACTGTATACCCATGAACTATTCGTACCTCCACAGTCCTGACGAAACACTTTCGAACAAGTCGACGGACATCTCGGTACGAGACCAATCTTGAGCCATCATAACAAACTCTTTCTCAAACGTGGCGTTGTTAGATTCCTTTAATGAAATAGATGATTGGATAATGAAGTGGGTGATTCATTTTATTAAAGTTTAGTTTATTTGTTTATAATTGTTAAAGTCACATGGGTTCCATGCGTTAGCACTTGATATTTTTGTCACTTAGAGCATAGAACTCTAGCCCTGGAATGCCAACTCCGATCTTGCGACCTCTGAGGTTGAGCTGCGCATGCGTAACAGTTATTTGCATTGGTTTGTTCCGGTGTGTGTATTTCCTATGGAATTTACTGTCATTAAAACTTTACACAACTCCGACGTTTTCCAACCGAATTGCATAACAGCCATATCATTAGAAAGCCCTGTGTAAGTACTTGATGATCATACCAGAAGCAAAAGATAAATAATATAATTCATCGGCAATTATCATTTCGCATACCTGAAAGGTTTAAATATATTCCTCAATTCTAATAACCAAGAGTGTTACAAAAATGCGAAAATAACAGCGTGTAATAGTAACGTAAAAAAGGAAATGGACCAGAGAGGTTATATTAATGACTGGTTAAGCCATTAGGGAAACAATTTCAATGATTCAAAAGATTTCTACCCTACCGCAAAGACAAATGTTTTGGAATATGGATCCCTAGATACTTTAGTCAGGCATTCATCCAAAATTATTCACCTTTATATATTATAATTAATTGGACCTTTGGTGCCGTTTGATACAATTACATTATTAAAAATTCAGAATGCAGTGACATTTGCTAATAATGCAATAAACTGCTCCAAATATATCTCCGAAATTTGCAGATAAAAAGATTTTCTTTTAAATAAATAAGAGCAACATGGAACAAATATCGTCAAGGAAAACGAGCAGTAAGGCGACAGTAGGTAAAGGGTCTACTTAAAAACTCCGTGTAGAGCTGATTAAGTCATGTCCTGTAAATTAACTTCGAGGTGACGAAACAATTGAACACCTAATTCTTCTCTGTCCATAATGTATGTCATGTAAAATGTGTGGTGCAAAGTCTCCGTTTGAAACAACCTCAAGACAAACCAAAACAAAGGTTTTTCAAGATAGTTATATGTGCTGCTTCAAAAGAACTTGGAAAAAATGAACATAGTCCGCATATGAATTAACAGTCATGTTACGTCCGGGGTTTACCCAATTATATGTTTCTTCAGGGTCCAACACAATCAAAGCACCATAGAGACCGTCGTTCCTTTGGGTTCCTAAGTGAGAATGATACCAGTGGGTGCCCTTGGGAGAGGCAATAAATCTGTGGATGGTAAAAGCAGTAACGACTTTATTATGAATGGTTTTACGGCAAATAACACGAGCAATGATAGTGAAGCTTATGAATGTTCTTAAAACACAAAATAGACTTGTCCAGTGTAGGCCTGCCAGTCTCTCTGAACTGGACTCAGCCTAAATTGTTTAAAAAATAGGCACATCACAGCTTACCGCATAGAAAAACAAAGTAAAAAGTAGCACTTCAAATTTACCTGTACGTGAAGGTGTCACCCGGACTGATAGGACATTGCGTAATCTTAGGTACACCGTCCATCCATTGGGTGCCCTTCTGCACTATGCCATGCCAATGGATGGTTACACTCTCAGTCAGTAATGCATTCGTTACATGAACGACAACCTGAAAGATAACAAATTTGCGGTGTAAGCCGTTACAAACGAGTCGTAGATTAGTGCTATGTATTCGATTTGTTTAAAACTTATATCTAGACGCTTTTGTTAATATATGTAAGTTAATGTGCAAGATGCGCATATTTTCTTCTGTGTGAGGCGGGACGTGCTCTCGCCCGTTAACACGAGTCACTATTCATATTCTGATGTCCATTGTGACGTCTACTTGAAGTTATTTGTTGGCTAATCATGCAAAGGTCCGTGCGGGTTCTCTGGAGACCTTGTAGTTCGAGTTAGTCTTGAATCGGAGTTTGTGAAATGTGGCTGTAGTGTTGGGATAAGTAAAATATATGATTTAACTGCAGTCGCTGGTCTGATTATTCATTTCTGAAATGCTAACCCGTGACATCTCCATTAGTGACAAATGTTCATTGAATTCGAAAAAACGTGTAGGTGATTTGCATTCCGTATGGGCGAAACCCAAAATCACGCAAGACTTCGCGATATATCGTCAAGCATTACAAGTGAAACGCATGGTCACGCCAGTTTCCTTTGTGAGATCCTTGCGTCTATGCGGTATTTTCTTTGATATAACAGAAGATCGCACGCCACATAGTCGGGGGTACACTGCACAATTCATCTGGCCGAAACTAACACAGAAGCTGTGATTTTATCGATCAAAAGTTTTTTCGTGAAAGAAATTCAGGTTTCAAGAACATGGACAGAATTTTTCATTTTGTGACATGTGTGTGATGTTCCTAATCAGATGTTTGCTCTTTACTCTATGAAATGTCGCTGAAGACTTTAGCCTATTAGGAGACAGTTTCAATAAAAGACATTTTTATACTGTTAGCCCAAACGGAGACGAAGACCAGTCGTACGCTTTTGGCTTACGTCTCCGTTCAGACTCTGTGTGAAACAAGAGCAATGGGGAGCGTTGAAATGCGCCCACGGATGCACCGCAAACGGAGTTCTTCTAGGGTTGTTTGTTTGTATCATAAAATAGCCACTAGATGGCGCAAAAAAGCGTCCAATCCATCCGCAAACCTTAACGGGAACATGCCATTGCTTCTTTAATGGAAA
Organism: Phoronis australis; assembly: GCA_002633005.1. Classification (NCBI taxonomy): domain Eukaryota; kingdom Metazoa; phylum Phoronida; family Phoronidae; genus Phoronis; species Phoronis australis. The sequence goes on from NMRA01000001.1 coordinate 1,386,208, forward strand.
GTTAGTTAAACTATTTCATAAAAATCTGTTAAGGAACTTCAGAGAAAAAAGCATAACGGAAAAAATGAAATTGCCACTAGGGGGCACAGCGTTTATTGGATCCACCTGAAAGTAATCGCCGTCTGTAGTTCGCTTCATATAAATACACTTACTAAATTTAATAAAGATCCTGGAGTATGTTTAGGAGATACAGCTATGAGCGCAAAACAAAATAAAACAACCAGCAGGAGACGCCACAGTAGTCGCAGTCGTCATCGTCAACAGTCCTTTTCACACTGAGAATGGCAATTTTCAACATCATCCTTGGAATGATTTGGTTGACAGTGAGGTGGATGCCAAAAACACACGAAAACAACAAAAATAGCCACTGGGTGGCGCAAAATACATTTATTCCATCCGAAAACGGAAGGTTAGCGTCATCTCACCAACAGATTCTTATATTCAAGATATCAATGCTCTTTTATTGCTTTTGTTTTGGAATCTTAAATCCTTTCAGAAGAGTTACAATCAGTGCAGGAAACAACTGCTACTCTTGCCCTGTTTTTGTGAAGACAGGTAAAGGGTCCCTTTTTATGGAGAACCTCGATGGTCGATGAAATCAGTTGTCACACTTGTTCTGTTTTGTTGTAATTAATATCCTCCCAAATAATAGAATTGGTCTCTGCTCTTTTCTTGTGCATGGAATGATAATAGCATATCCTGTCGAGACCCCGATGATTATATCAGATGTTACTCTTACCTTTTTGTTATTATAATAAAGCTTTTGACAGTAAAGAGGCCATCGATAATGGCCACAACTGCTGCTATGTTACAGTTTTTTTTCATTATTGATCCTTTCATTTCAAGACGTTCGCTTAATTATGGGGGCGATGATGGAATCGATTGCTATTCTTTTCAACTTTTCCTGTCGCAAGGGGTTCCCGATGATGAAATCAGTTATCACACTTTTCCAGTTTAAGCAATTACACATCATTTAATATTTTAAACTAGCCCTCTCTGAAGGGGGACTGGGCCAAGTGCTCCCTACGCCCCCATATTAATTCAACATTGAGGTTGAAGTAGTTTAACGATAATTTCAGAAGTCAAGTCGACATTTTGGTGGAGCCCCTGACTTTTTAGTGGGAGGTGTGATATACCTGCGTCCCAACGTCAACCACAATGCTGGGTCCGGGAATTCCGCCGTTGATGGTGAGAATGCGACGATGAGACCCGTCCCCTTTTACAACGGACTGCTCTTCTGAAAAAGAAAAAAAGTCAAATCTTTTTTACTATCATGAAATTGCTTTCACAATACTCCTTTCGGTGATAGGATTCCATTCTGACACCAACACGAACACCTAGGCCATCTAGAAAACAAACGCTTCAGAGTTCAACGAGATTGGCCAGCCTTAAAATTGAAATTCGAAAATGACGCATTGTACTCAACGTAGTGTGTGATTCAGTTGGTAACGGAAATGGAATCATATCACAATCTAGGTGACTTATTTTAGGAGAAAAACTAACCTATTTGATTTTCGTCTGAAGCCAGCTAACCAGGGCTAAATACAGCCTTGATAAATAGTTTATATATCTCGTTACTTTTTCGAAAAATATTTCGTCACAAATAATGAAGGACAGAGGGTCAGGAAACAAATTTAAAAATGCATTAACAAATGGTGTTGTAAAATGATATCGAGCCTTTCTCAAGGAAACAAAACGTGACTGGTGAGTTTTAGAACGCATTCCATCTAAAATGTTTGCAGTTACTCTTTTTCGTTTTTCAGTGGTCCGAAGAATCGTTTTCTGCAAAAGTTTGACAGTTTGTTTAATGGAATCCAAATGAGTGGCAAAAGCAAATCGTCTTGCTATTTTTAACCCGAGGACAGTGTTGTTTTTTGCGTATTCTGGTCACCACGCACAGATATAGTTCCGCCTCGTTCAGCTGGAACCTGACCTGTTATCTTTGTACTGGTATCAAGTTACATCAACAGCGCAACGACCAAAATGATCGGAATCAGTATAAAATTGTGTATAAATTCTGATTATGGTTACATCTCTTGTCTCCTCACGCTCGTCATTAAAGATTCCACTTGTCAACCAATGCTAATGGCGGGTGTTTCGTAACTGTATTCATGACGATTGTTCGTCTGGTCTCACCTTATCATAAACAATATCTAATGAACAAGATTGCTTATTTAGGTTAATAATGTCTAAGATTCTCTTGACAACTGTTGCTAATTTTATTAAAGTCTGCCATTATTTTGACTTGTCTAGTTCTCAATATGTGATGTAGCTGTAAAGTTATTATATCCACTATTACGAAAATATCATGACGTTCTGCAAAGTGCATGAATGAAACTGAAAGCTTGTATTAAATCACCAAAGCCTAGAAAATCACTACAAGTTTTGTATTCATACACCAACTTATTATTTTGTAAAATCATAAATATTGGATGTAGAAAAAATCGATGTCATCTCATACACTGCTTTTCTGTTGTTTTTGTAAATTTTAACGAAAAGTCTTTATTTTATAAAAATTCATTTATTGCGTGTACAGAATACTAGGCGGGGTATTGAGTTTCAATGTTTACTACTACGGAGGGTGTCGGTAAGTTGACACTTTAAAAATTATAAACATAACAGCTATCCGAGATCTGTACTACTGTAGCTAGAGATCAGATGAGTTTTTCTCATGGTTACTAGGGGGCACAGCGGTAATCGGAGCCGTTCAAAGGTTCCGTTGGCACATTCATAGAAATACACTTACCAAATTTCCCCCAAAAATCCTGCATGGGTTTAAAAAACAACGAAAAATGCAAAACTCTAGTAAAACTAGTCACTAGATGGCGCAAAAGACATCGAATGTGGAAACAGGAAGGTGGCGTTGTCTCCTAAAAAGATATTTATTTGTCTAGTCATTAGACATCATCAGGTATATTTACAAAGGACAGCAAGTGCCAACATACAACTCAGGCAACATCCGTAAAGTGAAGTGGGAGATACAGGGAATATAGTCAGTAGCTAGTCATCACCATAGTTGCAGGATCACTGAGCTCTGCATATGTTATTCAGGGAATCAGTAGCATGCTGGTTGTGAACAGCCAATGACTCTTTAATGTACAGTTATTCCGTATGAGGTTCTCTGCAGATAATAACTGAATTGGCTTGGTTATTGTTGCTAAAACAATGCCTATATATGTTGCTTTTCTCTGAAATGTGATGATTTTCAGCCTGTCATAGAGGCGTCTCTGTGTGTCCGATATAGAATTCCTTACAGTTGTCACATTCAACCTCATAAACAACATTGCTCTTGTTCAATAAAGGGATGAGTGACTCAAATTTACACAGCATATTGGAAAGTTTCCGAAGAACTTTGAAAACAACCATCAGTTCAACGGCTGGGTCAATGCAATGAATAAGGCGAGATAATTGACGTTTCAATTTTACACTACTTGACCCGGTGTAACCAAGAGAAAAGACAACTTTCTATTTCTCGGGCCGGGTCCAATAACAGCTACCTTATCAAAATACAGCAAGGTGGCACTGTGTATTGAGCTCCGAAAGACCTCGAAATTGCACACAGCCCGGATAGTTACGCAAGTAACCGCGTCGTGGAACTTGTATCAACATGAGTTCAGGACAGGCAGGTGGGCATGCAAAATCTGGGAGACATTCACCTTGCCCGTTACAGCCGTTTAAGCGAAAAATATCCAACGTCATTTTCTTTCGTAATTCTCCGCCTTTTGTAACAAAGAAAGGTATTTCACCGTTTTGAAACGGGAGTACATTTTGACTCGCGCCTCTTCCAGATTTTATTCGACATCTTCCATGAGATGATGAAAACATCGCCGCAAAATTTGTTCTAAACTTCGGTTTACTGATATCAAAATTCTAAAAACTTATAATAAAGTGAAACCAATTCTGATCATTTTTTGTAATGTTTACGCAACCTCGAGGGAGAAAAAAAACAGTGCAGGTGGTCTGATGTCATTTGCGGTGCATCCGACGTGCACAGGCCTCATGGTTGGGAGAACGTTTGATTGAAGAATCTGCCGTGGTGGGAAAAAGAAACTGGCTAATAGGTGACGCAATATTTCATTGCGCCGAAAGCTGACGCAAAAGATCACACCACGTTTTAAGCCGCAGAATAACGGTAGAAAATCAATTTTTGAAACGCCGGTAAATAATTTAGATTCCTCAAGGAAGATTTCATTTGGTCAGTTTATACCCACATCGGCGCAAAGTTGTATATTTAATTTTGTAAACAGCTTCGCACCAAGGCTAGAGCCCTCCGAGCCCTTTGGTTTAAGAACACAACATTTCGTGTTTCGCGTCTACTGCATGAAGGGGTAAAACTCTGAAAATAAAAAGTTCGGAGCAACTCGGTCCATGTAATCCTTAAGAAAAGTTCCCAAGTAGTCTTCGTTTTCATGTAGAGCGTAAAAATGATTAACCCAGTGATTCAAAAAGAACACTCTCGCAAACGGAAACGCATTCAATTTTCAGTTCTATGACACAGGTTATGCATCCATTCTAGTGGTTACCAGGGCAAGTCAAAACTCTTTTAAGTTTTACTGAGATGAGGTATGCTGTAATATGCATGCCTACTGAAGCTTGAAACGCTCTCTTATCATCCCCTTTAATTCTGTGTTGTGGCAGTTATTTCATCGTTTTCTTTCATCTGTTGGTCGATGAACGTACGTGCGGTCTTCAAATGTAGAATCTGGACTATCGTATGTTTTATTTCACGTTCTTTCCGAAAATTCAGTTATGAAAATGATTGTTTACAAAAGAAGGGAAGAATTGTGATCAGATATAAATTTGAATGGCTAATTGTTCGCGTACGTGCTGTTCACGGTTACATAATTCAACCGCTGTTACAAACAATGTGCTAAGACCGTGACCCTGTAATCGGTATGCCGTAAACTTTGTTTATCTAAATTTTCAAGACATGCTTTTCACTTGGACTCAGTTGACAACACGCGACTCCGAAAGTTTTGAAAACGCAACTTTTTCTTTACGCAGATACGTTTTCTGCCATTTGATGTAAGACGTGGGCACTGACTGAATGCATCAACCAAACATTTAATTTTTGAAAATGCCCTCAAGACTTTTTCAAAACACCGTGTTGGCCGTATTCGGTGTTGAAAATCGGAATGAACAAAATTGTACACTCTGCTCAAAGCACTTTTGTGGACATACAAAATGTACATTACGAAAACGCCAACGTCTTTGTAGTTACAACGCTGCATGTGCTTGGCATTTTTGATAAAGAGCGCTCTTATGCTGGAAGTTTTTTTTTAAGATTGAGCACCGTTTCAAAAAATTGTAAGCGTTGATGCAGTTGAGCACAGAAGAATTATTCTCCGATTTTAGGACTGAAACTGAAACCAAATCTCGCGAGGTGACTCATTGGAAGGTGCAAAACTCGGGGAGAAGGGCGGAGGGGGCGATACAACCATGATGTTTTTATTTTGGCGCCATAGTTGCTAGATGTCATTCAGCGTCACTTACTACCTAAGGTGGCCTTATCAAACATCCTTAGACGCTTTGCTTCTCAAATAGTGCACCTTGGTGTATTTTCCTTCATTTTTTTTCGACATCGCAATCGCTTTACCAAAGATTCGCGCAAAAATGCCTCGTAGAGACAAATATTTCTTCACAAGGTATTCACATCTTCCCGCTCAAAATTGTTTTCTTTTTCGATATGTTGTTGTCAGAAAATATTTATTTTTGGAACAACGTGAACTACCAAATGCATGGAAACAGAATGCGGAAAGCTAGAATTGGTTATAGCCTCAACAGTGGTAATTCCGTGTTTGATGTCACTGTCTAAGTTCGTGGAAATCGAAACCACATGATTTCGAAGTTAGGGCCTTCCAAGTCCGTGGGTTTAGGGCATACAGGACCGTGTATTTTGCATCTTTACTGCAAGGGTTAATACTATAGTAAAATCCCCGGAGTAAGAGCTCTTCGGCCGGCTGCAACAACTCACTCACTATCCCATCATCATGGGCGCGTGATAGGAGACTCGTGAAGAAATTTTTAAAACGCAGAAATATACAGTTCAGCATAACACAAACAAAAAAGTGTGGGAGAAGACTGTCAAAAATACATGTAGCTGTATAGACAAAATGATTACGGCGTTGCATAAACCGGGAAGAAGCCAATCTAATTTAACTTGTTAATGTCACGATTCAAAAGATCAAATGTAAAGAAAACTTTCACGTTTTGTAATCGAAAACTTGTTGCATTATCCATAATCCAATGTTCAATATTACCGCTTGCCTTTAGTGGTGTTACACAACCGATGTGAACTCATGTAAGGGAGACACAGTGAGACTAGGTAAATTTATTTGACCCTGTGCCGAGACGAATATGCATCGGCACGCAAAGCTGTATCAGCCTGACAACCTATTACGCAACTGCTACTCTAGCCGGTCGGCAATTAAGGTCGGCAGTGGAGTCGGCTGGCGGGGGTGGGGTCGAATTAAGAGTCGGCACTGCGACCGGCTGCCGGTCGGCTAAAAATTAGCCGTCCGGTCGGCAAATTAGCCGGTCGACGGCCGGTCGTCAACTCCTAGCCGATCGGTCGGACAAAAATTCGTGATGTGTGCTGTATATTATTCGGGCCATGTGTCGATCATAAATGGTATTTCACTCGTTAAATACATTTATGTGAGCATATGGACACGTCTTACTCGTTTCCTCCTCATGTCGGTCGAAGTCCACTATTGTAATTCCTTTGCCTAGGGCTGCATGTCGTTTTCCCAGCCTTCTTATTTAGTTGCAGAGCCAGCAGGAGTTTATTCACACTTGAGTGCAAAAGGTTTGAGTGCGTAATTCTATTGTAAATCACCTACCATTGAAGGAACTTAGGGGGGGGGGTCCAAAAGAGGGCCCAAAAATCCATTTAATTAAAATTTCGAGTGCAACATCCGTTTCAAGTTTATTTCATTCTAATCTCAACCCAAATTAAAATGATGCAACTTAAGACGCGAAAATTCCTGGGGTTATTAAGACGCTTACTAATTAGTGACCAGTTAACGATTTACTTAAACTTTTAAGTGCAACAAAAATTCCTTTTCCAAAAGATAGTTTAGTAACTCTGGACACCATATCTATAACTTATGACGCATTTTTTCCTGGGGTTTGCAGATAAAACTGGGGTGTCTTGACCCCGAGGGACAATACTGAACTTTCAAAAAAGGGAAGTGCAAACAGATTGATTGATGCTATAAATAAAATTTTAATCCAAAGGAACAAAAAAGTCATTCGCAACTTAAGACATGAAAATTTCAGGGCATTTTAATTAAGAACCAATAATTATCGATCAAATAATTGATTATTTATTTAATCGCAAGTCACCACGAATGAACCAGTTTCAATACTCTGATACCGAGTTTAGCAAGCTTCCTGAAATTTCTGGTCTCGCAAGGAAATTGAACATACTGTTCCTCGTATGCCACAACTTCAATTCAGAAAATACGCCAGTGTGGGTTGCATTTAACGCACGTTTTCACCAAGATAAGTTGCCGAAGCAACTTGTTCATTATATGTCGAAACTGAACCCATCACAAAAAATGACGTTGTTGTGGACACATGCGCACAGCTCTGTCGACGTGTGCACAGGAATGTTGCCAGATGTATGGTCTGGTTACATATGATCTAGATGTTGCAAAGACTGCACATTGAATCTAAGTCACCTGTCAGCCAGAGTGCAACAAGGTCTTAATAATGTTTGAGGTATTCCACATTCTTATGTGTTACTTTAGAGCCATTGGAAAGTTTATCCCAGAATCGGGTGGACCAGCGATGTTAACAGACTCGGGTGTATTAGCACCGGGATCTCTTGGGAGGCTTCATAGAATGTTTAAACTACAATCTGTGTAAACGACTGCAAACAATGCTTGCCCTTGCGTTGGAAACATTGCTTTTCCGACGGTTCATGAAGGAATAATATAACGCAGACTTGGTTCTCCTGGAATTGCAGAATGTGCCCCAAGAAAAGGGGGAAGATGTTGATGTTATCTGTAGCTCAACACTATTCTAAGAGCTATTTGAGCCTTTTGAGAGGTTCTAGAAGAGCGCTGAAAATGGAGATCTTGGTCGAACAGCACAGTTTTCGGTAATGTATATCCAATACATACATATACATTAGAGGAACAAATATTGATCTCTTCGCCACCTTGTTGACAATTATTACTGATCTGTTTTTTTTTGCAACAAACAGATATAAATGTCCACACTCCTGGGTGTCAAAATACCAACTTGACTTGAATTTAGATAGTTTCCATCCAGGAGGCTTATCAGTCACACGATCGAACAATGCATTTGCGTGATTCCAGTCGATCTTACCCTGAAGCAAACAATCAATGCTGATGCCGCCTCCCGATTGACGGGATAGACGTTGCCCACAAACAACTACAGTTTAAGAGTACGGTGGAGTGTTACCAAGAGCAGACAAGCTGCGATTGTGAATGCCGCTCTCACTACGGTCGGAATGAGGAATACAAGCAACACTCAAGGTGACCTCAGTCCAGCCAGAATAGACAATGACGATCTGTAGAAGATCATCAAGCAAATTGAGTCTAGTACCAATCCTTTCACACTTGATCCAAGCTTGCCTCTTATCAACATCAGCACTGGAAAGGGTGTAACAGGTGCCACCAGTACATCATTGTTGATCATTCCAGAAGGCGGCAAAAACAGACATGAAAGCTTTGTCCAGGAATGCCTCGAAAGTGTAGAGCGCTTCGCAAAACTAATTCGTAAAAATCCTCTTCGCATTGGTACTGCGACATGCCGAACTATGTGTGATGCACTCCCCGGCCTACTCGCGTTTATTGGTTGTGACTATACCTCTGCATTTGTAAGGAAAGGAAAGAACAGACCATATGCAATCGTGGCAAAAAGTAACAAGTTCCAGAGAGCATTTGCTTCGTTGGGCCGCGATATCCCAACAGAAGAAGTCATCAAAACCGTACAGGATTTTGTCTGTTTGTTGTTCGGAGCACGGAAGCTTGTCCCCCTCAAAAGTACCAGTTCAACGTAATTGACAAAACCTACACAAGAGAGTCAAATGCTAAGCACCCATTTGAGAAGCTTAGAAGCAGTATTCCACCCTGTGACGTGGAACTAGCACTTCACGTGAATAGAAATGCATTTGTTGCTAGACTCTGGGGCAGCGCTCATCTCCAAATCTTGGACAAAATGTCCTCCAATGGATAGGAAAATGTTGACAGGGACTTTCGCATCATTTGGTTCAGTGGAGAACAAATGCATCCTGCGCTCATTCACAGGTTCAAGTCGAAACAGAGCCAGATGACAGTGGTGGCGATGCTAAGACATGATGGTATGGACTGATGTGGAGGAAGATCATGAAAATTGAATTTCCTCTGTTATACGAGTTCATTTTTGGGTCTTCTCTTCCCTCGGGGTCCAAACACCCCCGTCTCATCTGCAATCCCCAGAAAAAATTGCGTCTTAAGTTATGGATATGGTGTCCAGAGTTATCTTTTGGAAAAAGAATGTTTGTTGCACTTAAAAGTTAAAATAAATCGCTAATTGGTCATTAATTAGTAGGCGTCTTAATTAATAACCTCAGACATTTTCGCGTCTTAAGTTGCATCATTTCAATTTAGGTGGGGATTAGAATGAAATAAACTTGAAACGGATGCTGCACTCGAAATTTTAATTGAATGGATTTTGGGCCCTCTTTTGGACCCCACAGGGACCAAAGCCCAGGATTGCGTAACTAAAGGCACCCCTTCCTTCAATGGTAGGTGATTTACAATAGAATTCGACACTAAAACCTTTTGCAATCAAAAATGTGAATAAACTCCTGCTGGCTCTCTAACTAATTGATCTATTATCACATGCCCTGTGTTTGGTCAGCCGAAAAAGCACGGGTGCGTATAGTTAACTTTGATAAACAGAGACAGCGCCCAACAAGTCGTTGTGTCCGAACTAGTTGGCAACACTAACGAAATGAAACAAAACAAGCAGCAAACAACAGATCCGTCAGCCATCTTTATTTCCGTAGTACAATGCAGCAAGATGACAATTGTCTTATAGGTAACTCTGACTCGCAGAGACAAAGCAAAAGAAGACAAAAACACAAAAAAACGAAGAAATAAGAAAAAAACCCGTCATTGTCTGTGTATTTTGTCATTTTCTAACATGTACCTGTTTTGTTAAGTCTTCGTGACGTCCCGATACAAGTCTTGGCATTTCGTAACACCATCTTCCCGTCGCTGTCGAAAACCACCGGTGTGGCCAACTGATCACGTTCTTTATCATAATAGACCATCGTTTCTTTCGCTTCAACAGTCCAGAAATATTCAGCAATCTTTTGGTTTCTTCCTCCCGTTGGCGATAAAATGTGAGTGAAAAACTCAGACTTAAGAGCTTTCAGAGAACAGACGCAAACCGCCAGAAAAATGAAAGCTTGCAAACGTTCTGCTGTTCGAACCATTTTGCTGAGACTACTTGACTCGAATAGCCTTTCGTTCCCCCATCCACAGGTTCTGAAACCCAGTGTATGCAGTCACGCTAATCAGGTTATACTCGTATCCCGGAGACAACTCACAAAGGTGAGTGCGTGACCTTGCTGAATGTGCACTATTGAAAATTTACATGAACAATGGAGGGTAGCAGCTCTTTTTGACTGAACTGAATTTTTTCAACTCCGCTTAGAAAACAGTTGAGGCTTCGGGGCCGTAGGACGCGGGGGACGTGCTGTCCGATAACTTGTAGGGATCTGGGCGAAACCGTGGCGACTGCTATACGCATGGAGTATTGCCAAGTTTTCTCCCGGGACGAGTGACCCGAGTTTTGCTCACTATGGTCGGACACAATCAGACTTGGCTGTCACCAGCACTTCAGGTTTTTAGCCCCATCCTTCCGTCACCGGGAGACAGTAATATGCGTCTTAGATGTCTAATTTGGTTATGGCTGTCCACTTTTAAATTTTAAATTCGCACTTTAACGGGCGGAACAAAATTGTTTTTGCCTTCTACGTTCCAGCAAGTTACTCCGAATGAAAAGATCATCCAACTACAAGAGGAGTTGCATTAATTTGAAGAGTGAAAGTCACGGAACCAGTGCAATGCCTTTTGCTTGTAAAGTGCCTTCTGAAGCCACGTCCAAGATGTTTACTTTGATTGTGTAATGGAATTAGGCACAACACACCAATCCAAACAGAAATTAAGTGGCTGTACACTTTGTTTAAACACACATTCTCTTGCTCATACATCAGAAATATGCGCGAAAACTGTCATGCACATATGTTCCAAAGCAAAATTGATTCAGATTTCAGGAAGACTAGCTGGAACCCGTGCTTCGCACAGGTACCAGTTTAGTGTATGGGAATCAGCGTTCGCTGTGTTTATAAAAATATCGCCTAAAAACTGTGCTGTTATCAATGCTTTTTAAGTAGCCATTGTTTTTGTCATAATTTTTTTGTTCGTAAATATCGCATTTCATTTTTTGTTGAACGTCCATTTTATAGCGTTCTGCCGTACAGAAATGTGATGGTGATAATACCACGACATACGCACAATGTGTCTTTATTACCATATCTAGAATTCACGTGTACATATTACATGGCGAAGTCTAGAGCCCGAGTGGAGTTCGGAGAATTATCGCCCGAGGGGCGTTAGCCCCGAGAGTGATAATTCTCCAAAATCCACGAGGGCTCTAGATAAGGGGGATAACGACTGAGAACATGTAATAATCTATTTATACTACATAATGAACGAGAAACATTGCAATGAATCGATCTACCTTTCTCAACTCGCCTCGGCTTTGTAACGACTTTCTATGTCCTCAATCAAATTATCTTGATACTAATCCCAGAGGTAGAATCCATTGCTACGTGAACAGATTGTGGAAAAGAGAGAGCGCAGTGGCCTTGGCAACTGGAATGTTTCACAATGTATTGTCTTCCAGCAAATAGAGTCTAATACACGCCTCTTTTAACGTATCCAGTACCTGGCCATGTACTGTACACAATTCAAATGGTGTTCGACATAGTACATGGAGTAGAAGTGTTCGTAAGCAGAAAAGTTCAATGTCCTTCGGACTGGCCGAGTAAACACGACAAATAAAATTCTTACCCCCACTTCCCATTACGAATATGAAGTTTCGAACCAGTAATCGAGATTTTTAACCAACAATTTACAAAAAGGTATTTCCAATCTTAAGTTGCTTTTTGTGGTAACCAGTACCTGAAAAGAAAAATAATGTAAGATCAAGCACACGTTGGTAGACATTTTCTTATAACAGTTTTCTCCACAACCAGTTTTGACTCCTGTTGCTTCAACAGGTTTCCCGAGGCTCCTGTTAGGTTTGGGTAACGTGCAACATACTGGCTTTGCTTTTGCCCATAACAAAGAACATTGCCAGATCGAGTCCAGTTACGTCTTTCCCACAGGTTTGTAGCATGACGTCACACATAACAACGTGAAAGCATCACGTGACACATCGTGACAACATGAATGCGATTCTAGATGTGATCAATCTCATGTTTGATAACTTGAAATCTATTTCTTAGAAAATAGGCCACGGAACATCTTACTTTGAATATTGGTAGCATACTTTATGGTTACCGTGTTCAGTGCAGTATCATTAGGTATCTAATTAGTTGTTTCCTTTAATGTTTCCCTGTGGAGGGAGATACTGTGTAACCTACTTTCTGTCTTTGACCTAGTTTTGTAGTTTGACCTGCTTCTGGATTAAAATGGCATCTATCCAACGACGCTATTTTCAGCAACTCACATTTACAACACGGACCAAAACTTTCAGCCTGTAAAAGAAAAAAAGCCAGGGGATGTTATTCTCTACCAGTTCAATGAGGCAAAGGGTTAATACAGGCACCAGTTTCAAATTAATTAATGACTGTCACCTCGGTTGTCTTGGGTAAACACCTGACCTGAAGCGGGACACTCCGAACACTTGTTAACAATAATTTGAACCCAAAATGCAAACATGCGGTGATCGTCTACTATTTATGACTATAATATTCCACAGCACGACTGACAACATAACGCGCTTAAAAACTCCAAAATGAATTATTTTATCGCAAACTATTTTGACCGCCGGGGGTACGTGACGAGCTATGTTGCAGAATAAAACAAGATAGCGATTGCTAATAATGTGATTTTTTATGACGTAAGAAAGAAATTTAGAAGACTCTGCAAGATGGACGTGAAAAACGCCATCAGCGCATCACGGCATTTTCCTGTTGCTCCCAACTTGTTGGATTTTATAGTCCAACAACAAGTTGGGAAGTTTACCCCTGCAGCCAACATCTTACACGACTGATTTACTCCATTCTGACATTTATGGTTGGAGGGCCAGGTGTGTTTTGTTCGATAATTGCTCTAATCTCCAATAACACCGTATCTACCCTGACTGGGGCTGTGCTGTTAAAAATAAAAGTTAAGTTATAACATATTTGAATATAAACCAATGGTATTTCTGAAATTTTCGTCAAATGGTGACCATGTTTAGTTTTTGAATCGCCAAAATTGCTCTACTGCAACCGAAGTTACGACAATCTATTCTTTTCCGAATACACCAATTCAGTTTGACTGTGTTCACACGTGGTCTGTAATAAGCCTGGTAGATAATTGGCCTGCTTGTCATGTCGTGAACACATTCACTAGCACAAGAAACTGTAGGAACACCGCATTTATCCACCTTCACTCTTATCAGGCTTCTATTGTGAGTCAGCATGCGTGAATAATTGGCTGATAAGCCACCTCTGGAACTACTTTTGGCTAAATGGATGACCAGGCCATTAAATGATAATTAGCCAAGACCACTTACTAATGCAACAAAGAATAATGTCGTAGCATTACCTAGCCTTGGTGGAAAGCTGTATAGTGTATTGGCTCTAATAAACGCTTAGAAAAATTCATTTCACGGGGAGGAGATTCTTATTGTAGCCTACGGCAGTTGAAAGCCGGTTTCCCAAACGGATAAAATCGGAAGCTATAGGATTCATTAAACTTACGCTCTGTGACGTATTTTTAGCCTATGACAGTCTTTCCAGAAAATTGTGGTGCATTGCTATGAACTTCCGTTGTTAAATTACGATAATTTTTCAAAAAATTGTGCTCATCACAGGGCGAAAACTTGCCGACTGATGCGTCGCTGAATCGCCATCGTCAATACGAAAACTTGAACTCTTGAATAAAAATATAGTTTCGACTCAACAAATTACCTGAAATCTTCCTTATGTTTTACAATTTTTAAAGTTCATGTGGAGTCCAGATTAATTGCGATTAAGACCAAATCTACCCACAACACGAGACAAATCTCTCGATGAACACACATGTTGTTGTCACGTGACGTTTGTTTTGAAGTTCGTCTGCGTATGAGAGTGAGTGCCGGAGCGTGCGTGTGTGGGTCATCGACGATAGACTTTTTTGTTACTAAAGGCGGAGGATTATGCAGGAAAATGGCGTTTATTAGGTTGTTTTTTTCATTTAAACTGCTGCAACGTGCAAGGTGAGTGCTGGTTAACTCACAGATTTTGTTTGCACAGGCCGACGGTCGTTAGCTCTACCGTGGAGTATTAATAGTCCAAGGCTCGATCTACATGTTGGGGACGACGTGAACTACCCGGGCTGTGTGAAATTTCTGGGTCTAACGGAGACACTGACGCAGTGGTCAGCCAGCTCGCTGTATCAAGACTATAGTCAAAATCCAAATTCGTTTAATTGTGTCCCTGTCAATAATAACGGCATGCTAAAGTTTCTTAATTTTCGTACTTCAGGAACATAAGAATCACGTGTTTTGTACACATACGCGCACGCCGCAGATCACATCTCGGAAATTGCCGATTTGACGGATGACAATGAATGAGCACAATGAAATTAAACAACGTCGTTTTATAGCTTGTAAGATTCATAATAAACGTATTTTGAATATTGTAATGCATGTGTTCCAAAATCTAAATAACTTGGGTCCTATATTTTTGTATGCGTGCGCGCCGATTGAAAGTAATCGTGAGTGTTGCTGTGTTGCAAAATCTCTTATCCTGGGCCGATTTGAAAAATTCAAAGTTGTACTCATATTTGTTTTCGCTCCTCTTTTCAAATATTACAGTAAAATTACTTAAAACTCTCTTCATAAAAAGTACAGTCTGCTAGCTGGATTGTAATCAGCTGATCATATCCGCATGAGCGAAGCCAATTATCCTCGCTCGTGACTCGATGAATAGAGCAGCTTGGCGGCATCTCTTTGATCGTGAGCCGAGCGCGACTCAGCCAAGGTGGATAAATACGGTCTAGTTCAATTTTCCATACCCCACCGTTCACCTTGACAAGCGGGGTTAGGACCAATCTTATTTAGTGGGACTGTTTATAGCATGTGTTGTCATAACAAAAGAGTGTGCTTGGCAGTTAACAAAGAAGCTAGATGTTATCACGTCTGGTAAAGTCACTGAACGGGAAAAACGCTGTCATGATGTACACAGAAATGCCACTGACAATGGAAGAAAAACATAAGTATCAAGAAAAGCCAGAAGGGCCTAACAGAAAAGACAAACAAAAAGTCTGAAGGGGCTTACACATAATGAATAAAAGAAAAAATAAAAACAGGCAACCGGGTTAGAAAAATACTGCGAGGTCATGTAGACAGCGGGGTACATGGCTGAATGAACTAGACCACGCTATGCTGAACAAAGGAAATATGAGTGACCAATGAGGTGCTGGTAGAGGGGTGTATGAATACAAATGGAGAACCCGTAGGATATCAATAAAAATGCGTAATGTAAATTAAACCCCAATTAAGGGTTGATATAAAAATGAAAGAGAAAAATGTCAAAATAATGACGATAAAGGCTAGGAGGAACATGGCACGTGCAAGAACAGAGCCATTAACAGAACCGTGTGCTGAAGGACAGGCGTCGAACAGACAGTGCTGCAAGACTGAGAGCATGCGTTTCTCCGAAGATGAGGAAAGATTTGAAGCACCTTTGAGGAGCGTTTTGATGAAAAATGAGGCGGTAGTGTCAGGGAGGTTGTCTTGTTTGTGAGAAAAAAAAAACTAATGGCTTAGTCATACGACTGGATAAATGAGGCCCTAAGACCAGTTTTGAAGAGATGTGAGATGTAGCTATTCAAGTTTTATATTAGTAGTGCTAATGGGCAAGGTAGGGGGAGAAGTTAGAGGAGAGGTTGAACTGTGAAAAGTTATGGAAGATATACGGGTGTAGGACTGTAGAGTGGAAGGGGTTAGTGAAGCCCTGAACAGTCTGGCCACGCTTCCAAGAGATGGAGTGTGATCGGAGCTGGATAGGGCTGAGCCAAGAACCCTGAGAAAAGGCAAAATGGAAGTTGAAACGGGAACATGCATCAGCAATAACGTTTCTTAGTGAAAAAAGGGATGTGCTTAGCACGAAAATGAACATTAAAGTTAAGAGCGGAGAGGACGAGACGACGAATGAGGGATATAATGGGGGTTGCGGGAAGAGGTCTTGTTGATAATGTTGAAGACAACACTGTTGTCACACAGGAAGAGTTTTGAGCCCCATAGCTCACGTGCGATGATAATAGGTAAGAGTTCCTTGAACGTGAAGTGATGGTGCTGGAGGTGAGCTGGCCAAGGGCTGGTAAATCAGGAAGCCTCAGCGTTGCTGCAAAACCCCCCATTGGTGACTGCAGCGTCGGAGTACGGTTTGATGGTATCGGAAGTTGTTCAATTCGTCAAATATGAACAGGGTTTTCCCATTGTAGTCTTGGAGGAAAATTGACCAGACCTTGAAGTCTTCCCTGTTGAGAATGGCGTTGTGGCCTGGCCTAGAAATATCAATGGTGAGGATGATGAGGTGACGGAAGAAGACGCGGCCGCGCACTGTGACTGAGCAGGCGAAGTTGAGTAGGCCGATTAGTGACAGGAGATCGCGTAGAGTGACTTTCCGGCGCTTCTGTAAGTCAAGAAGGCTGTCCGTAGCCTTGTCCACCTTGTCCTGCGGGAGAGAAGCAGTCATGGTCGCTGAGTCGAGATGGATGCCATGAATGGTGATTGAGGTGGTTGGTTGAACAGACTTGTCGTGGTTGATGGGGATGCCAACGGAGCCGCAGAGTGAAATGAATGAGGCGAGGTCCTTAGAACATTTCGGCGGGGAAGGGGAAAACGAAAAAAAAAGTAGTTGAGGTAGTGATTTATGCCGGCGGTTTCGAGCTTGTGTTCCATAATCCACTGAATCGTTGAACTCGCCTTCTCAAAGATGCTGCAGCAGGAGGTGCAGCCAAATGGTAAGCACCTGTCGTAGTAGAAGTTGTTAGCCCAGGATATCTCTTCAAGCTATAGGCTATGGGTGACACTAACGCTTCTGACTAGGGTGCCTGAACAGTAATTATTGGGTCTTGAAAATAGAGACTACAAAAAGTCCAAGAATGCTCAGTTGTCTTCCAATCCTTGGACAGCACTGAACACGTGAGCTGATCAGTTAAACTGGGTCACCTCTCAGGCTATTGGTAAACTCATATAGCCTTACGCTTATTCTAAAATGTGTTACAACTAAGTATCTTCAATACTTCATGTTTGTTTTTTCCAACGTATCTGAGTGTTGAAACCTTTATGTTTTTACTTTCTTTTGTCATTGATTTATCGGTAGTTTTTCCTCTATACCCATCTTAAGGTCGATCATTATCATCTGTTTTTACCATTTAATGTTTTCAAACAAATATGTGTTTTGTATTCACCTACAACAGAACTAATTCGTTTCCTCAGATTAAATTTAGAGGTTGTAATGTCAAACTATTTTGTTATTGATATCTCTGTAACCTTGCTGGATTAAGGATTTTAAGAAATTTCTATTTCAGTTTGATTTTGAAGAAGCATGGTACAATCAGGGTGTAGGTTACGAGACACGCTTTATATCAGCAAAAATGGCAAGAAATTTTGAACAATTCGAATAAGCTGGAAACTTACAGAACTTTTAAGTTAAGCATATGTTTTGAAAATTATTTAGATGTAATTGACAATGTAAATGTTAAGTCTGATATGGTAAGATTAAGATGTTCAGCGCATGCACTTGTGATTGAAAAGGGTTGACACTTGAATTTTAGCAGACCAGAAAGATTATGCCCTCTCTATAATATGCCATACGTCGAGTCAGAATATCATTTTGTTACCGAATGTCCATTCTACGATGACCTTAGGAAACGGTATTTGCCTGCATGGATCTTCAACAATCCCAGTGTTAGAAAATTCATCAGACTCGTGTCTATGAAGTAAAAAGACCTCGATATGTAAATATATTCATTTCGCATTCAAGCGAAGAAGAGGATCATATTGCTGATAGAGTTTGACACTTACTTGTATTGTATTTTATTATAATAAGGGCCGGAGGCCTAGTTATTAAATATATATATATATACAAACATACATGCATATATACATACTTACATATATGTAAGCAAACTTATGATATAATTTTTTTTTGAAATGGCTCCCCTATTTGTCCATACTACCTTATTCCTTTAACCACTTTTGAATTGTCAATAAGCAACGGTGTATTTATTGTTGAATAAGGCTATCCACTAGGTACCTCGAGTTGAAAAGTTTCTCTGGTCTGGCAATGGTTCTCCCTGTATATCCACAGTTCAATTCATCTCGCGGACAAAGAATGAGACATCATGCTGTACAGGTTCAATTTACTGACTATTGTTCACACAACACCTGCATGGATTACGGAATCATTATTGCCATGTGCCTTCTTTGAACAGGCGATGTGAATGAAAATCCTGGGCGTGACGACAATATTACATTTAAAATTTTGTTTTCAAACATAAACAGCATCAAATCAAGCAATTTCTCCAGATTCCAACTGTTAAAAAACTTTGTCCTGTCCAACGATTATCGCCTTTTGTGAAACTTGTAATGTTACCAAAGACGATTTTCATAATGAACTAATTATTCCTGGATATACTGTAGCCTATCAAAGCAACTTTGGTCGTGGCATCATCCTGTTCATTAAAACACACTCACATTTAAATTATGTCCTAGCTTAACTTGTCCTCGGTTATACAACGGCTGGATTGAAATTAATTTTGGTCACAGAAAAGTTCACTATAGATTGTTTTACCGATCACCTTCTCAGTAGCCAAATGAAAGAAAACACTACTTCAAAGCTCTAGTCGATGAGTTAGCGGAATTCAACAGGAAAATAGTGGTGATTTTAGAGCCCGAAACTTCACCTGGTGCAATGATGATCATGACAGTAAGGCCGGCGGACTACACTGTTTGATATCTTACTTTCTCATGACTGCGTACAGCATGGCCGACATTTCTCAATCATGTATTATCTCTGCATAACGAATAATTTTGGTATCATTGAATCCTGTTCTGTACTACCTCTTGTTGGCAATTCTGATCACCACACGGTTGAAGCCATTCTAACACTTAACAAACCGGTTAAAGAACAAGACATCACACGAACCATGTTGAAATATGATCAAGTAGACATCGATAAACTACGTCAGGATATCATATCCACAGATTGGGATTCCATACAGGATACTGGCGACGTTGATAGTAGTGTTTCGCTCTTCACTAGAACTCTTTATGACATTAAAAAACAATATCTCATCAACTAAAAAGGTAATTAAACACAACAGCCAACCATTGTTCAACAATTATATTAAACCGGCAATCCGCACAAGAAGCAGACTTTACAGCTCGTTCAGAAGATCTAACAACAATGTAATATACAGCAGATACAAGGAGCAGTCACGGCTGGCAAAGACTTTAGTGAAGCAAGCCAAAACTGATCGCTGCCAAAAGCTTTCTTCGCAAATTAACCGTGTAAGCAAGAACTGCAAAGAATACTGGTATATTATCAATAAAATACACGGCAGTCAACAATAATCCTCTTACCCTGTCAACAACTGCAATGGTAACCTAGTCTCAGGTTTAATAGCCTTTCTGTCTTTCTGAAAGAAACAGGCAGATTAGCAGATTTTACCCATGAGTAATCCGATGATATCGTGTCCCCATGAGTCATAATCAGGTGATTAGTGTAATGGGCCCGGCCTTGTGGCCTAAACACACCTGATGTACAGCAAAAGGCATCAGGCCACCTGCACTCTTTTTCAACCTCAAGACGTAGTGACAAGTGAGACTTATTTCTCAAAATTTTCACGAACAAAAGTCACCTTACACGTCAAACTGATGTAGTTAATTTTCCCTTTCTTCATGAACGTCGTCCCAATCAAGTGACTTATATCCTGGCTAATCAAACAGACTCCCTTTCTTCATGAACGTTGTCCCAATCAAGTGACTTATATCATGGCTAATCAAACACACGTCCGCAAAACTGACCCCAGTAAGAATGATATGACACAACCTTTATCACCAGCAGAATGATCAAAATGATTGCCAACGAAATCACCATGCCTTTAATCAACCTATTTAAGAAACTTCTTCAACTAGGTAGGTCTATGTATCCGTATTCTTGGAAACATGGAATTATGATCCCTATACAGAAAAAACTCCAAAACTGAAAGTATCGCCCAACAACTTTACTTAACACCCTATCCAAAATATTCGAGATCATTGCTCAAAATACTCTTACATTTCTCAAACAAAACAACTTGGTCTATCATCGTAAATTAGGATTTTTGCCTGGAAACAGCACCGTGGCAGAACTTGTTGAAATAGTGCATGTGATTCATTTAAATTTTGAGAAGGGCGAGAGTGTCATGTACATCTTTCTAGGTATAGCTTCTGCTTTCGACTGTGTCCACCTCTCTAGATGCAGTCTCTGCTTTCGACTATGTCCCTCGTCACCTTCTACTTCACAAACTTCGATCCTATGGTATTACTGGGAATCTTGTAAGTATGATTACCTCATAACTCTCTAATCGTGCATACAGAGTTTGTGTCGACGGCTTTCTTTCAACATCATCGCCTCCTGGGATTGTAAACGCAGGTGTACCGTATGGTAGCCTATTAGGCCCTCTTCTCTTCTTTGTCATGTAGCACATGCCTTTATGCAGATGACACTGCGCTTTTATACCCCTTTGCAGGAGGCAGCCCTGCGAGTTTCTGCAGTTACAATAGACTTGAATAAATTCATCTATTGGTCACAAGAATGGAGAACGAATTTTAAACCAGAAAAAGCGCTGGCCTCACCGTCTCTAAATCTAATAATTCTCTCTTCCTTGTGGACCCATTGTATGACCTTAAATTAATGATGAAATCATTCTTAGAAAACACTCGCACAGACATCTATCTATACTGTTAAATGAAAAGCTTTTCTTCACACCTTACGTTCGGGACCACGTTCAAAAATTCAGAAATTGTTAATCCACTTAAGCTTGTCTCTCATCCTCTGAATTCTACATACATAGAAGTCCTGTTCAAATCATTAATACTTCCTCGCATCGATAATTGTGATATTATTTATCAGTCTGCCAACACTGGTGCACTTCAGCATTTGGAGAAATTACAGTATCAAGCTGCCTTACTCATAACTGGAGCTTACAGGGGATGCAATAGTGGTAAGGTTTTGAATAGTCTCAAGTGGCCCAAACTGTCTGCTCGACGCAATCTTCACATGATTATATTTATTTCAAAGTACTAAACAATGTCAACAATGCCTGCGTCAAAATTATTTGATCGGTATGCTAGACAAGGCCATCGCACTGGTTTGAGATCTTCCAGGATTGTTATAAAAATCCCTCGACCCCCACACCTCACGACCATCTCTATCCAGTCTACACAAGCTCGACTCGATCTAAACATAGAACAAACGCTGACTTGCAGGACCAGTGAGTTGGGCCGTGAGCTCGGCTGGTTTTTCATTGTTTTTCTTTCAATTAAGAGAGTCGATTCGGCAAGTTTGAAAGACAAAAAACTGGAAAAAACAACCCCACCAAATCAAATGAAAGACCCACCAACGTTAAAATGTCGTTCTCGGCAGGGTGTAATCGTCTCGTCTGTTCTTCTTTGAATGCCAGATTCAACCTTTTTACGGAGAGTGCGAGGAACCGACAACAAAACTGTAATTTCATCACTAGATACAGTTTGAAAAAAAACTGTTAACTAAGAAGTATTTCAACGTTATATGGAGTATATTGTAAACTAGCATACAAGAGAAAGCTAATAATAAAATGTGAAATTATGTACATTCACGTTAACGTGATTTCTAAATTATCAATCTTACGTTTAGGGATTTTTGATGAAAATCCTGAACATTGGATACGCGTATGAAGATAGAATTCTAGCAGAACTTTGTGTATGATCATAACGTGAAGTCCGCTTTTCTTTGGTCATTACAAGGAATAAATCCTCGACTATATTTCAGCCAGGCGACAAACGTTAAAGGATTCATTAGTAGTAGTGGCAGTATTTTTGTGAAAACAGCCACACACCGTCTGATCAATTTGCACATATTGTTACTATTATAATCTGTAGTAAAATTTTATGTTATCAACAATTGCTTGGGGAATGTTTCCTGAATTTTTGTTCTGTTGATATAAATGAAGCACTTTTCATCAGAACTTGGATCGACTTTTGCCGCTTAGTTCTTAGACAATTTCAAGCTAAGGTTGAATTTCAATTTAAAGTAGAATGTGGTGGAAATGAGGGATTGTATTTCTCCACAAAAATAAGTACTTTTGTACTGTGCACGTGTCATCGAACAAAATTCGGTAAAGTTTAGAGCATTTGCACAATGTAGAAAGCTTTTGAATAATTTGGCAGTGCAATGTTTTTGATATGAATGGAAGCATCCTCACTGTATCTCTTCGTGCATGCATCGAGTACATACCAATCGGGCCGTAATGATTTTAGTACGAATAGTCTTTCTTGATACAGGCCCCTGAGAATGTGAAAACTGACACTTGCTCTATCTGTAAATATTGATCGATGGACGGTTGAGCGTGGTTTTATCTGCTACTCACGGTGATTTAGTAGTAGGAACGAGATCTTGCCTATCCCAAAAATAGTATACTTGGTTATGGTTGTTGTTTTTTTTCAATATTGATGCGGTGATGTGTTTGTTTAGTTGTCCATAGTTTCAAAAACAAAATCATGATGACACCTGAAATGGTTCGGGATCCTTCTGTTACCCAGCGCCACCTGGTGTCAGCTTTGAGGTGGATGTTTTAAAGTGTATGCAAACCAGAACTAATTGTGCTATTTTTGGCCTAACATGATGTGTTGTTGGAAGGTGGACCAGAAAGTGTGGAACGTCAAAGAGCAAGGCGTAAGTCGGGTTAGCAGCTGTAAATCTTCAGTTGAACGAAACCAATGAACTCCTTTTGGTTCACGGTTTTATCACGTGAAATTATTAAAAATAAAACATAAAAAGTGTCCACCCCAATTTCGGTGCATTCGGCCAATTAAATTTCCAATATACATGTATAACTCAAAGGAAATTGAAAATCCAGCTACTGCTCAAAATCTCATTTTCAATATGCAAAACGAAAATAGAAAATCCAACCGCTGTTCGATATTGAACCACAAAAACGAATTTCCATTTTATGCCTTGAATCTTGAAAATTAAATTAACGGAATGCACCTTGATTCTCCCAAACGTGAACCAAAAGATGGCACTGAAAGGGACTTTATGCAGGGGCACCTTGTTGAATAGTATTTGTATTTGAGCAAATGTCACCAAAACTACAGATTATAACTTAAAAGTATATAATGAAATTTCTAAATTTTAAAAAAGCCTTTTACTTGATAACAAAATGCCATTGATTATATCATGTGACCATGACTTTATTAAAATTTACCATGGTAAAACAATGGTGTCGAAAATAAAACCATATTTCGTTGGATATAAATATTGAAGATGGAGTCTAAAAAACGCCGTACTTATAATTATTTGGTTCACATTTGATACATTTGATTTTTTTATGAAAATTATAAATGTCTCTTTGATAACCCCTCATGCAACAGAATTACTTAAAAACAATTTTTAAAAGTGTTTTCAAGAGTGGCGCAAAGTATATGAAAGTGTCATATCAATCCGGTAAGTCATGCATTTCTTAGACATGACGCTTCTAAGTTAGCCAAATTTAGACATGTTCTATAGTCTTACAAAACCTTGAGAACAATCTGAGTAACTCGGGACAATCCTATTTGGCTACACAAATTCACACGAGTCGTAGTGTGCGGACACGAAAGAGGCGTGACCGATGACAATGAAATGGAAATGGCTAATAGCTTCTTGCCTTCATTTATCTTTATAGATACTCTTTCCACTTCATTTTAGTTAAGAACTTTACGTTTCGTTCTAGTTAAAAACTCATAAGACGGATTTTAACGCAAGTTAGTTGAAACGAAATTAAAGCTCAAATAATGTTCATTCAATACAACTCAAATATTTTCAAACTTAATTGGCTTTTATAAGAGTTTTAGTTTCATTTTTATTTTTGATGGTGCGCCACCACCTAAAATGGCCGCCGTAGTGAGTGTACAAGTAATGACAAGCTTCTAGCCACTGGCACTATTTCCTCAGTATAATAATGTTTCGAGATACGCGTTCCGCTTCATATTAGTTTGAATCGGATTTTGGCACCAGTTAGTTTTGTCAAAATCTTAAGCACAACTAATGCTCCTTCAACATAACTAAATATATTTTAAACAATGATTTATCTACATCTGAAATACATGCTAAACCAATTTCGGTAAAATAAATTTTGTCAATGATGAATAATATCTTAACTCACGTAATGTTATCAAGGATGTTATAATTAGATAAAATTTAACTTGCAAACAGTACATTTATCTAAAAGTACTTCAAATGACGGAAGTTACCAGCAAAAAAACTATCGTGACGTAAGGTGCACGTTTGGTGGGACCACCTGCAATATAAAATATGATAGTCATTGTAAATCATAGATTAAGCTTATTTCGGATCGTTAGAATATGTTTCGCTTACAAACACGGAAGTCACTTCCTTCAATAACGTTAAAAAATTACTATTATAATAACCTTTTAAAAAGTTATGTACATTGTCGGCGAGAAAGCTAATTTCATTAAATATTAACCACAAAACGGATTCGCGTTCGTAGACAAACGCTTTGTTGTCTAGCTAGATTAACGGCACAGTAATTTAAGCTTATTTAACTTGTAAAGTCAATGGTCAACTAATTTCAGCGAATGTCTGGCTGACATCGACCAGAATTGGCGACTTGTAGTAAAAGCACATAACATAAATTATTGAATTATTAATTTGGTTCTGGTCAAAACTCGGATAATTTTAAAAATGTGTCCCAACCCACAATAATCTCAAAAATGCGTTTCTCGGCCACTATATTCAACCTGGCGGACTAGATTGGCGCCTGCGCACAACTTTTTTAGAAGATTTACATTTTCCTCCGGACGCGTTACAAAATTTACCTGAAACTTTATTTTTGATCTCGTTCGTTTTAGTCATTATTGCGTCAAACTCTTCCGCAGAAAATGTGAAGTCTCCACAAGTCTTGAATCCTTTAGGGGGTGGAGCCATGGATTCATCGTCACCAACTTTTAATAATAGAGCCATGCCCTCCTCCGCGTGGTCAGCCACATGACAATGAAAATACCACCATCCTAAAAATAAAAGTAAAACCAATTTTCACGTATGCACGTCTGTTGTGGCATGTATTGTCGCACTTAACCCTTGTTGTGGCTAGGGCGACAATATGTGCCAGAAACGATGAAATATGCCGTCAATATAGACACATGTTGTCGTCCGGGCGGCAATATGTATCGGGTTCGACAATATGTCTAATGAACAATGTATTCAAAAGGTAGTCTGCTTATCAATGTTTATACACAAGGGCGGATTCAGAGACAGACTGAGGCCTAGAAAATTTTAAGAAACGCAAAATGAAGTTGTTAATTAAGTTGAACGGGGGAAGAATCGGGACTGGATGGTTGTTAACAACGTCTCACGCCAGCCTCTTATTATTTGCGGGTAGCTTTGATTTTGGGATACTAAAGACGTATTTTACTCCCTTCCCCCTACTCGATCTCTAAATCCTTATTTCCACTCCCAGAAACATCCTCCCCGGGGGAGTCTTTTGTTGTAGTTTGGATTTGTTCATCCCTTCACGTAGGCTTATACATGTACACAGTATAACAAACTTGATGACCTACTGTACAGGCGCACAGCCTTGCAATTTTGTTAAAGATGAACGCCTTTAGGGGGTGACAATATGTGCCAACATCTATAGTCGCATTCTTCACATATTATCGGCCCTTGGGGTCGGTAACAATATGTGCCGGATGCGATAATATATGTCGTGAACACCGACACATATTGTCGCCAGGACGACGATATGTAGAGTGCGTCAATAATTGTTACAACAACGTCTACATTTACGTGTATGGCAAATACCCAGCCGCCGCCGCCGCCGCCGCAGCTGCTGCTGCTGCTGCCAGGGCTTCTGCTGCTGCTGAAAATCATCCCGAGTTCCTTTTACAGCATACCTGGGTTGTCTGCTTTAAACCTGATGACGACATAGCCACCTGCCGGAACTACGACGGTGTCTTTTTTCACAGGGTTCTTCGTGTTGAGTCCAACCGGGTGACCCTCTGCCCAAGCTTAAAAATGAAGTGGTGATTATCGCGAGATCGCTAATATTTCTTTGTTTCATGTGTAAATCAGAAGTAAAATAAAACATCCCGCATGAAATACAGTAAATCAAAACCAACATCAAAGTCGTAGTTCAATTGTGAAATGCCCGGAAGAGCAAAGTTTCACTTTAATTTGGTAAATGACCAATTATACAACTAACGCTTGCATTGTATTTCGTATAAAACATTATTGCCAAAGGGTTTTCTATTTTTCAAGACAAATGCCTTGTTGCAAATATTGACTTTCAATCAAATATTTTAACATCAGATAATTATGCAGTTCTAATGACAAAGATTGAATTTATCACGGAATCTTAAAAAAATGAAAGCCCGCTTTTCCGCCGTGATTGTGTGTTGCCTATCGAAAACTATAGAAAATTTAAAGCTTGAACGGTTCACCTGCATCAATGCACGTCTTCGAGCCTTTTCTAAGACACTTCAGGTCGGGATTGTTGGAGATAAGTCGGCCATCCTCATTGTACACCGGGTGTCCTTCCTTGAGCACGTAGAAACTGTAACCATGGAGATGGACCGGGTGTTGCATACCACCTTGGAATATGAAAGTTTGGTATTCATTAGTAAGCAATGAGTGTTTACTTTCTCTGCGCATATGCTAATTCTTCTTTTCAAAGGATAAAATGTTTTGAACAATGTTATTTTCCCAATCAATCATCAGGTGAATAAAATTTATCAAGGCTGAAAATCGCCAAAACACAAATGGTAAGTACGTCTTTTTGAGATTATGGAATGCATCACAAAGAAGAACAAAATGCAATTCGTCTTCAACAGAGTTGCTCGTATAGAAAGGGCGTGTTCTATCGCCATAACCAATTTTTAAATACCTAGCAGTCTCAACTAGTAGACTATGGTGTCCATGACGAAATATCGAGGTGGTTTGGATGAAAACACGTGGCAAACTAAATTTTATGCATTGTTCTACTGCGGAGATTTCCTTAAACTTCCTAAAATAGGGAAGCTTTCTGTTATTATGAATATATGAATACCAACTACGGTCGTTTATTCGTTATGGTTTCAGAATACTTAGTGGAAAACGTATTTTAAACTGGAATTTAACCAGTATTACATAACACCTAGTATACAGAGGGTACCTCCCACATTCACTTAAAACTGCAACATTGGAGCAGGCAGTTCCTACTCCAACAATCACTACAAAAACGCAAATGAACCATTTTAAT
This sequence comes from Phoronis australis, assembly GCA_002633005.1. Lineage (NCBI taxonomy): Eukaryota > Metazoa > Phoronida > Phoronidae > Phoronis > Phoronis australis. The sequence continues at coordinate 1,413,978 of NMRA01000001.1, forward strand.
GATATCGTACCAGAACCCCTCAGAGAATTTCTTTTCTTCGTTTTTGGTGACGACACCGTCCAGACACGTTGGCTGGTAAACAACCACTTTTCACCAGTGACTTTTCTAATTTGCAGAGTTTTGACAGGCTCAATGCAATGTCTCTCAGTACGTGGTAATCGCATTCAAATGGTGGCTTTGGGATGAAAACTGCTCACTGGGAGTACTTTTGTTTTTAGTAACCGGTTGCACTTCCGTTAGTGGGAAAAGATGGAAAACGTGACTTTGGGATGAGTTTCAAAGGATTTTGTCCTTGGTTTCTGAAGTCTTTGGCCCAATGTATTGTTCATATCTGTAGGTTTTATGCACCCTGCCGAACAGACTGTTGGAGTTGTTCAAACATGGTTTTTGAAGCTCAAAATCAGCAAAAACTGTCGTGTCATTTTTGTGTACTTATATACGCGATGGTGAATTACACAGTTATGCTGCGTAAAGTGAAGGAAAATATGTGTCAAAATGCAAGCTGAAGCTCGCTTGTAAGCTGACAGCATGCCAGATTCGTTCACCTAGTGCTCTAGTCGAAGCCAAACTGCAGAGGCTCAATGAAGATCAGCAACCGAAGTTCGCCGACCAAACGCGGGATCGTCTAGGTTTGAAAACCCGCCTTAAGTTCAAGAAATCGTCAAATAATTGCTGCAAGATTTTCGTCACACAACTTTCGACGAATATTTATATTTTCATTCATTTTATCTCAACAAGATGTTGCCTTTCACTTATTCGAAGGTGACCTGCTGACCTACAAATTACTCGATCTACCTGCGGTGAATTGCCTGATCGGCTTTGGACAACGCGCTTCGTCAAATTTCGGTGTTAAAATACGCTATTTACTTCTTTCCACACTGATAAACTTAGCATTATTTTGTAAAAATTAAACTAAAGATGGAAACTTTAAAACATTACTGCCGCTGCCCCGGCCGTAAAGCATAGTTTGAAACTAAAATCGAGAAGAAAACGGCGTCTGGCGACTACATATTTTGGAACAGTAAAACGTCTTAATGTGAAAACAGTATCTCTCAGTCGGATTTTTTATTAGAACTTTCGTTTTATTCATATTTAACTGGAAATCAAGTGCCGTTTGATGAATACGAGAGAAAAACTTATTCCCTTTCAATGTCCCTTTCAGAAAACGACATGACATTTTTGACAAAAACGCATTATCACTTATCAACGAGACTCGCACAATGTCGTGAATACCGTGAAGAGACTTTTCCAAACTAATAGGTTCACAAAATTATATGCTTTTATGGGTTGGAAGTCGCTGATTACTTATATTTCAAGAAGAAGACACCATTTTAATTGGGTTTACAGTGGCGGATTTAGAGGGGGCCAAGGGGGCCATGCCCCGCTAAAACTCTCCCAGATTCCATTTGGCATTTGGGGGGNTGGTTTCTGAAGTCTTTGGCCCAATGTATTGTTCATATCTGTAGGTTTTATGCACCCTGCCGAACAGACTGTTGGAGTTGTTCAAACATGGTTTTTGAAGCTCAAAATCAGCAAAAACTGTCGTGTCACTTTTTGTGTACTTATACACGCGATGGTGAATTACACAGTTATGCCGCGTAAAGTGAAGGAAAATATGTGTCAAAATGCAAGCTGAAGCTCGCTTGTAAGCCGACAGCATGCCGGATTCGTTCACCTAGTGCTCTAGTCGAAGCCAAACTGCAGTGTCGAAGAGGCTCAATGAAGATCAGCAACCGAAGTTCGCCGACCAAACGCGGGATCGTCTAGGTTAGAAAACCCGCCTTAAGTTCAACAAAACGTCAAATAATTGCTGCAAGATTTTCGTCACACAACTTTCGACGAATATTTATATTTTCATTCATTTTATCTCAACAAGATGTTGCCTGTCACTTATTCGAAGGTGACCTGCTGACCTACAAATTACTCGATCTACCTGCGGTGAATTGCCTGATCGGCTTTGGACAACGCGCTTCGTCAAATTTCGGTGTTAAAATACACTATTTACTTCTTTCCACGTTGATAAACTTAGCGTTATTTTGTAAAAATTAAACTAAAGATGGAAACTTTAAAACATTACTGCCGCTGCCCCGGCCGTAAAGCATAGTTTGAAACTAAAATCGAGAAGAAAACGGCGTCTGGCGACTACATATTTTGGAACAGTAAAACGTCTTAAGTTAATGTGAAAACAGTATCTCACAGTCGGATTTTTTATTAGAACTTTCGTTTTATTCATATTTAACTGAAAATCAAGTGCCGTTTGATGAATACGAGGGAAAAACTTATTCCCTTTCAATGCCCCTTTCAGAAAACGACATGACATTTTTGACAAAAACGCATTATCACTTATCAACGAGACTCGCACAATGTCGTGAATACCGTGAAGAGACTTTTCCAGACTAATAGGTTCACAAAATTATATGCTTTTATGGGTTGGAAGTCGCTGATTACTTATATTTCAAGAAGAAGACACCATTTTAATTGGGGTTACAGTGGCGGATTTAGAGGGGGCCAAGGGGGCCATGTCCCCCTAAAACTCTCCCAGATTCCATTTGGCATTTGGGGGGGTGCGAATGTCTGACGAGCAAAATTCTGGCTAATACTCTGCCCTGCCTCCCCCCTCTAACATAAAATCCTGGATCCGCCCCTGGGTTACACGTAACCTTAAGTAAACGGGCCGGTATTGAAAGGTGATAAGTCGGCTAATTTGAAATGTCATTGCAGTTAAAAAGATCCCAGGCATTTCCTCCCCAAAGCAAGTATGGACTGTCTAATACTTAGTTCAGTCCAAGGTATCGATGATTAATTTCAGTGAGCGCAACCTAGTTTAGGACTACAAGACGAGATAAAAACCTTTATCAAAGTTGTAGAGCACCATCTGTACCACTTCGTTTTCCTTGATAGACAGCGTGTGTGTGCAGTTACAATGACCCTCCTCTTCACACGCATACTCGTTACATTCATGCTTTAAGGGTCTTCCAGGGTTGGTCTTAAGAATATAGTAAACAGTTATCATAAATGCAGCGAAACAGACTAAGTATCATGGCCCGGCTTTGATCTTTTTACTTGAAATCGAACTCATAATTATTTTTAGCATTTTCAGTTCTACTTTCCTGAGATCTCAAGATAAGTGTTTCTCACATGACCTGGAGTGTGTTACGACACGACTGGTTAATAACACCGAGTACGTATTTTTTGATATTACATGGGCGAATCACAAAGTAGTGCAAAGTAGAAATCCATACGCCTTACATTTTATCGTCCGCAAAACACCAAAACAACCAAACGCGCGGTAACAAAATTATGCCGGAAGGGGACAAGGGTATGATTGACAAATCGGTTATCGCAACTGTACGTACTCCGGGTAGAAAGGACCTGCAAACAACTCCTTAAACGGGCCCATCTTCCGCGGCGAATTCCATATCGATGTTCTTTCAGACAGAGACGAACCCCAACTCAAAGAAACGCGGTGCATGCGATTATGTAGTTGTGCTGTCCCAAGATCAATTCAGTACTCAGGCGCGGGGAAGCCCTCTTGGTTGTGTTATTTATAAACATTTGTTAAATATAGGGGGATAACGACTGAGAACATGTAATAATCTATTTATACCACATACTGAACGAGAAACATTGCAATGAATCGATCTACCTTTCTCGACTCGCATCGTCTTTGTAACTACTTTCTATGTCAGAGGCCCGGGGTCGGAGGTCCTGGCCTTTTAAGAAAAGCCGAGATATTTTTGTAAAATAATGCTTTTACTCAAAACCAATTGAAAAATAAAACAAAATAGAAGTAAAGTGAATCTATAAATTAAGGTTTAGCAACTGTTGTAGCTTACTGCACATTTTATCTCGCTAAGCTTCGACCGGGAATATATCGTCTGCTAAAGTAGGTTACCACTAGTAACTGACTATAATGCTCAAGTCAAAGGATCCCGACCACACGACACCTGCATGCAAATTGGAGATCGGTGATTTACAAGTGAGGGAACACGAGAGAAAAATTTAATTGAATTAAAGTATCGTTTTTATGGAAATTATGCGTCTTATTTTTCATAGCGTATTATTGTCGCTGCAATGCCCTTTGCTGAACATGCGATTGTTGCGCGTGCTCATTTAAGTATTCTATTTTCATGTTCGATGACGTCAGCCGCTGAGTGTTGTAGTGGCAAAGTCGGCGACTCGCAACTGTAGAGGCCCGGGTTCGAATCCGGTCTCGGTTTCCCGCCAAAATGTTATCTCACTATTGAGATAACTTTATGGGTTATTACACGGTTTTGTCTGCCATTCGAGGCTAATATTGTGGTATAAGTTTTATTATACTACAATATTAGCGTCAAATGGAAGATACATCCGTGTAATAAGCCACAAAGTTATCTCACTAGTGAGATAACGATTTGGCGGGAAACCGAGGACGGAGTCGAACCCGGAACCCTGGAATTGCTGGTCGCCGACTTTACCACTACACCATGCAGCGACTGACGTCATCAAGAGTGAAAATAGAATACTTAAATGAGCACGCACAATAATCACATGTTCAACAAACAGCATTGTACTGTACTTATACGCTACGAAAAATAAGACACATAATTTCCATAAAAATGATATCTTAATTCAGTGAAATTTTTCTCTCATGTCCTCTTACTTGTAAATCACCAATCTCCAGTTTGAATGCGGGTATCGTGTCGTCAGGATCTTTGACTTGAGAATTATATTCAGTTACCAGTGGTAACCTACTTTAGCAGACGATAATTTCCCGGTCGAAGCTTAGCTTGAAAAAACGTGTTTTAAGCTATAATAGTTGGTAAACCTTAATTTATAAATTCAATTTATTTTTATTATATTTAAGTTTCCAATTGGTTTTGAGTAAAAGCATTATTTGACAAAAATAGCCCGGCTTTTCTTAAAAGGTCACGAACTCCGACCCCGGGCCTCTGACATAGAAAGTAGTTACAAAGCCGTGGAGAGTCAGAAAAGGTAAATCGATTCATTGCAATGTTTCTCGTTCAGTATGTGGTATAAATAGATTACTACATGTTCTAAGTCGTTATCCCCTTTATCTAGAGCCCTCGTGGATTTTGGAGAATTATCGTCACTCGGACTCTAGATAACGGGGGATAACGACTTCGCCATGTAATAATCTATATATATTACAACTTCAAAGACCATGTATTAAAACTTGAATATTGTTACGAAATCTGAATGCAGTTTACAATTGGTAAGTTTAAAATAAAAACAAAAAGTAACGTGTTTTTTCAAAAGTGGCGTCATGTGATTGAAAATTTTAGACACATCGAGTTTTTCGGCAAAAAAGTTCGTTTTTACGGTTCATGTGAGAAGCCTAGGGATTTTGACGAAATTTCCAAGAGGTTTTGCCCGCGTCATAAACCTGAGACGAGTGTAGGATTCTCTATTCAACAGTCTGTGCTCGAATGCATAATAGTTAGCGAGAATAACTGCCTAACCCTAACTTGCACTTGACGAACCCCTTCATTAAAGCTAAGAGTTCCAGTCTGAACTCAAAATTTTGAGTTTTTCACAACGAAAAATATTTCGATTTCGAGTACAAAGATTAGGCCCTTGGTCATGAAACGCAGATGATTCTACATTAAGGTATTTCCTAGAAATACTACGTGATATGACCGAAATAATTAGGCATGATTGTTTGTTGTGAATTTAGGACTACGTTGTACGATGCGGTTTTTAACGTACTACTATAAAACCTGGGCACTGGGGTTTAGGTCTAATCTCGACTAAGCTCACAAATTTGTACTCGAAAAATGCAACGGGATTCGAGGTTGAGTCTGAGTCGAGTGTCAGTTCGGAAATTACACTCTGGACCGTGGTCGAATAGACCTCATGCATTTTGAGTACATTCAAAAAAGATCTTGATTATACGACTTTGGATATCATTATATTCCTCGGATATAAGGCAGTTCCGTTTTTGAAGTATCGCCAAATTGTAACAGTTAACAATTCGTTAGCCATGAAATCATTGAATAGGTAGGAGAAAAACACAAAAGAACGCAACTTGTGTTGCAAATTTCATCTCTTTTTTTCACGTCAGAATGCAAACGACCCGAATACACGACCACTGCGTGATATTCAAAAATAAGGCCAACCTCGAACAGGAGGTCATGACTTTACTTTACAGATTAACGGAACATGATTTTGCGCGTTAGAACATGAGGATCTTTCTGGTGCGTTTGAATTTTGATCAAGTTTGGAAACAAAATGCTTACCAAATAGTATGCGCCAGCGGCTAAGTGAAGAGCGATTTTAAAGTACTATCTTGTTTCAAAGGCAACTATTCGCTTACTCCGCCCTAATTATACATTTGAGACATTTGTAGGCATTAAAATTTGTAGGCGTATATACATCGACGACTGTTGTAAAAGCTTGCGAATTATTGTCAGTAAGGGAAATTATCTTGATTTTTTGTATAAACTGAAAACTTGATGAACTTTCGGAATACATAAACAACTACTTTTAACAGTTTCATGGACTTCCCAAAGGTCTTTGATATGTCAGATTGAAAGAGAAATTTAAAACAGAAATGTTCAAAACATACGCTTCTACAATTCGTGTCTCCCAAATACTTTAAAGCTGCATTTAGTTACGCTTAATAGGTGCTCCTTACGTCACAGAATGCTGAAATGGAAATGTTTCTTACCAGAGGAGGTGAGTCGGGAAAAACAAATCGTCGTCCGTTGACAGTTGACCTGGAGCGTTTGTAGATTGGGTTTTCTAAAAATTAAACACGTCATTATTCTGACTCTTGATAATGTGCAAAATCTCTACCCTACTTGCATAGTGATGTGAAATCAGTCACGTTATATGTGACACATGTCCTGCACACAAATTCAAATATGTTTGAAATATGAAAATTGCTTTATCCATTTTTGGTAGATTTGGACGAGTACTGATTAATATTTGACTTGTTTCAAAAGAAAAAAATCCACTCCACCTTCAAGGCGTTCTTCCAGGGGCCTTAGGCTTACTCTTGTCCATTTAGCAAAAGTTGTATCGAGACTTTTCAACTTTGTTCTAAACTTTCGAGGACTAGTTCAAAGAGCTATGTGGACTAGTCAATTTTATCGTTGAGTTGATTTAGCCTTTAAAATAAACAAATGTTAAACTATAATGCAATCCGAAATTCATTAAATAGTAAACTTCAAGTGAGAACAGTTAGCAAGCTCTGGACTAAAAATTTCGACATATCACATTCTGCATACCATATATGCGCGTGAGGCTCACGCGCCTATGTTCCAAACTTGAATGCTTTATCAAAGACTTTTTTCACATGCGCCTAAGTTTCACTTATAGGTGCAGTTAGCCAGCCAGGTAGCTGTATGAAAACTGTCGTCAAAATACACACAGTGAAAATTAAGAACAAAATCTTAATCTATAGCCCCCCCCTCCCTCTTTAAATATCGCGTTCGGACCTACATAATGTACTGTTGTCCCTTACGTCACATTAATGCGCAACGGGGACAGATATGGTGCCCAAAGGCACGACTTATAAAACAATGTGACCTCACTTGAAAAGTGCCAGTTCAGAAATATGTCGTCACGGTCGGACTCCCCGACATCTTGGTCAGCGTTTCTCGTGCAGTTTGTGATATGTACGCATTCCAAGCCAGTCTGCGGGGGATATTTCCTATGTACCAGTGCGAAAGGTAAAATGTAGCGTAACACTAAACATATACCAAGAACAAGGTTGAGGATGATAAAAATAAACAAATCGTTTTACAGCTGTTGGCAGGAATACTTACCCGTATTTTTTGTGACTTCACCTGAAATTGTTTGTGCCATTTGCCACTGCAGCATTTTAATCGCATTTTTATTCAACTGAAATACGCTTCCTCGGTATTCTCCACAATGGGTTGTGTGGGTCGAGATGCGTATTCTTTAAAAACAGAAGTCCATGTCTCAAGTCAAGTGGTAGTCAAGCGTGCTGATTTGGGAAACCTTCAGCAAACATTCTTCAGTGCTTATTTGACTTGGCGGAGGCAACAGAACAGTGTTTTATTTCAAATATTCAAATTATCTAGAGGTAGTTTATATCAGGAAATAAAACATACTTAGTATCAATTTAAGGTAACATTGGGACTTAGGCACCAATTTGGGCAAAATGAGCACACACATAGTTTCCATGGGCTAGAGGTGCTTTTATTCAACATCAGGTGACTCACCCGTAAGGACAGTTGAATACTTTACATGGCAAGTCCGATGAGCAATTTCTAGTTGAACTTATTAAGTTCTTGTCGTCCGCGTTATTGTAACGAAGAATACTAAAATGCTTGATGGGCTGAACTGGTGTCTAAAGTGAAAACAAATATGATAACATCGCTTTAGTGGCAATTTATGACATCCAATCTTTGAAGTTGCATTTCGTCGTTTTCAGGTGGCTACAAATGAAAATCGAATAAAGCCTTTGACTCTCATTAAATTAATCTCACAACATTCCTTATCGTGACAGGATTCTAATAACGAACAAGAACATCGAAACCATCAGCGACTGAAGAACACGCTTCAGAGTTTATTGGGTTTAAGCAACTATACAATCAGCGCATGCATTGCCTGGGACTTGAGTTGCCGGCTCATTTGGCAGCAATTCAATACCGGTGAGGGTGGTAATGTTTTAAACCCACGAAATTAAATATTTACAGCTAAACAGCGACGAAATGCTATATTAATTGGATGTTGATATAATACGTACCCAGACAAGAACCTTAGAGCTGTAAGTTCTGAAATGGCCATTCGAATTTTATTCCAAATTAACTGATCACGGCCCAAGAGAAACGTACTAGATTAATGAGACAAATGTTTGACTCGAAAGTCATGGAACAATACTTTGATACAAAACTCTTTTTTAATTTTAAACAAATCAAAGTCGTGTCCAACTTACCTTTGTATTAAATGTCATGACCTCGAGCGTTTCGGATCGAATCCAGTACTTTCCAGTTTTTTGTGTGGCGTTGATATAGAAATCAAATCTCTCGCCAGGAGTGATGATAATGTATTGAACTTTTATTTCGGAAAACTCGTGGCCGTCACTCGCTATTACATAAAGGTCATGCTGAAAATGTTGACGTTAAATAATTAATTGTCCCAACATTACATGAAGATTACAATTCAAACAATTCTGAACACTGTTTTACTGATGTCACTCAAAACTTACAATTGCTATTGCATGATTATTACTCCCACGTAGGCACAACGTGGCTCCCACAACAGTCGACTCGCCCAAAGCCTGAGCTCGTGAATAAGTAAAAGAGTTCTGTGACCGGTTGCATGAAACAGTCATAAATAGGGATTCAACTAAGTTTCCTACGGTAATCTATAGCGTATTCATGAGCTTTTGAAAACACTCATTGTCGTGTTTTACTCTGTTTGAGTCTCATTACTAAGTCGTTTTTGGCTTCGATACAAATCGAGAGTCAAGTTAACGTTGAATTCTCAATATTATCGAAAACAAGTATGGAATTTGACCTTTTCATGCAACGCCCCTAATTTAAGGACTACTTCCCTAATTATTTTGACTGAATTAAAGGCACGGTTTCCAATTATATTACTTTGTCATTAGTCAAAGAAGAGCTGTGAGTACATAATGAAACAAATATGCAAAAGATTCAGGGAGCTTAGTTAATTCCCTATTTTGGACTGTTCGTTGCAAACGGGAACGGAAACTTAATTCAGTTTTTTGCTGGTTTGCGAGAGTTATAGAGCATTATTTTCTTTCAAAGCTGTTTAGTCGCAGCTAATTTCTGTCATTTGACTAAATTATGATTTAGTATTCTAAAAACGTTTCCAATATCGTAAATCCAATTTCCATTTTATTAATTTAAAAAGTTAAATTAGGACAATCATTTATAAATTCTTGGTCCATACCTCATCAATAGAAATTTGGATAGAGTAATCAAAAGCAGCATTAATAACCCTGAACTTGTAACGATTCCCTGACACAACGTCATAGGTATCAAATGGTTTCTTTGGGTGCTCAGCATTCATCCTGTCTGGAAAGTAGTGACCTGTTACGAGAAAGTATGTTTGGGTAAACAATATTTCAGAGACGATTCCCTCATCAACGCCGATCCTTTTTCTGTGAAGGCCCTCAGTTCATCTGTTCCGCATACACTCTTTCACGCACTCAAGACCATGCACACAAAGGGAGAAGAAACAACTGTCCAAAGTTCAAAGTCTGCTTGTGAGTTTGCCGGGAACTCGAGGGCGACCTGCGAAAAGAGTACGATAAATTATGAAGCAGTGCAAAGTCAGTCTCATTTCTTAAATTACTACGAACATGTGCCCTTCTGTACGACAGGAATAAAGACAAGTTAGACTAATCATTAACGCTGAGTATAACCTTATAGGTATAAATGAATATATGTTGTTTTCTAATACTTGAAGGCGGCATCCACTAACTGAGAAGGTCAAGTTGCTTAATTTGCTTGCTTGATCCCTTAATTGCATCCGATATATGAGCAGAGCCGTCTGATATTGTAACCGCTCAAAGTACATTAGGCTGGTTGAGGACGAACTATTGTAAACAATATGAGACAGAACAAATGAATTGTAAGTAGATTCCAGGTTATGTCCGGGGACTTTTCTGGATAAGGCTCTGAAGGGATCGAGAATTTACTATATCATCTTAAAAAGTTCCATACAATGCATGTTAAAAGACAGTTTGTTGTCAAAAAAGAATCAAGAAAGGTGGCTGCGGAGTAATTTTCGAGGCCCTAAAGTGTAATTGAAGAATAGTTATGTCTAGTTTTCCAATGTAGAGCTGCTAGACGGGGGACAGAATGTAATATCACAACATTTGGAGGCTTTAAAATACAGTCTCCATTTGTTTGACCATTCACAAAGCAAGTTAAGATCAGTCTGCAACCAGGCAGATTCGTCTGGAAGTTTCTTAGGGTGTCAACAACTGAGGCCATCGGAAAAGTCATTTATCAGTGACGAGCGGACCCAGCACGCTGTCATGAGGAACATCGGCATACACAAACCCTCTGGGGATCCACCCAAGAGCACACCAGCATACACGATGACTAAGATAACGATGCAACGGTTGACGCAACTTCCCACATATACCGTATGATCTCAGCTTTAGTAACAAACTTCACGAGACATATCAAAGACGGAGGCTACGTCTAAATCACCGCTCTACTATTGTTTCCTTTTGCAAATTCAATGAATTGAGAGGCTTATATCCGAAGGAGCGTGCTTCTTATGAGCCGGTACCATGATGCCAATTTTGGAAGTACTTGGGAAAGCCTGGTAACGGGAACACGTTCAAAGGCCTCGAAAGCTGGTCAGAATTATAACTTTTACTCGACGTGTCAATATTCTTTAGAAGTTCAGCATGCGAAGTTTGGATGCCACAGATTTTCAATTGTGTTCTTGACTCAATTTGAGGAAACGACTGGCAAGGTTCCGCATGACATTTGCTGGACTCAGTTCAGCCTTTTCCAGTTAGATTGTGACATTCTTGCCAGTATCACCAAGCTAAAGACAACTGGAATGAGACCATATTTGATTTGCTAAGAATACCTTTAACAAGGATTCAATACGCCTTGGTATCCCTTGGTCTACTTGAAGTAGCACGGTGCTTACCTTTGTAATAGGAAATGAGATTTTCAACCTCAGCACATTGATTCTTGTAGCATTGAAATGTCACTGGACTGAACCCCTGATATAACCTGGCTCTCCAATTGAAGTAACTTTTTATGTGACTACTGAAACAAGGTTTGTTACGTTTGCTATAAGTCTTAATTTTGACAGGTATGTGGCATCTCAAATACACTTATATTAAAGTCATTTACATTTTGGTCAATGTCTTCAGAGGAGAATATTTTATCCAAGTCTATACCCGACAGCTCTCTCGACATTATATCTCCAAATCACCTTGTTTATAGAAGTTTCCTTGCACATGTCACTGTCATGTCATGATAATCGGAGTCTCCAACAGGCGGCATGACCTCATTGTAATGGAAAGGTCAATGCATTATGACGACAGATCCGTAACTCTGGTGGGCTGATCAACAGGTCGAATACATTGGCATGAAAGGAGAGCATCTAGCAATTTAATTCCTGCCTAGTTGCGAATGTCATCACAGGAGCAAACTTTATTTCTGACATTTTAAAAAGACTCCATGGCCATAGACAAAGATACTAACTAACTAGAAATGAAGATAAAAAATTCATCCACAAAGGTATACAATACTGCAAAAAGTGAAAAATTTAATAAGAAATAAGATCCTACATATCAGTTAATGCGCTCATGTGTTTCCCTACTCTCACTGTACGTTACTGTTGATGGGAGGGTTTCTCACCGTTTCCATTAACTAGTAGAGATGTGATCTGGGGTGCAATCGAAACGACGCTGCCATCTTGCTGGGCCATCATGTTGTAACATCCAGAATTAACATCCCCATAACCTCTACGATCTTTGTACCTTGAATTACAAGAGGGATAGAACGGTGGCTTATAGCTACTAGATTTCCGTGCATAAATACAATACCTAACTCGAAGTTTCACGTTAACATGCCATGACTAGTTTGTTTACCACTGTATGATGCACTTTTTCAAAGAGAAGGGTCGCATTCTTCCACTTGGCCCACTAGCCAGCTTACGGATGCCGCACCGCCAATCTTTGTTCCTGAGTGAGACGCTCCTGACTTAACATTTTAGAAAGACGCTTTCAACATTTTGTTTAAAGTTGGTTTGAATATTTTAAAAGAAGTAATTTCGTGGAAGGTTAAACAGTGAATATAAGTACAGTTGATGTTAATGATAACCTTTTTAACGTGGAACGTTTTCGTTCATCAGTGGTTTAAGCCGTACCCTGATCAGATCTCTTTGTTGTTATGATTTAAGTTCCCACATGGGCAGACATGAAACATCTCCGAGGGATATTTTGAAACGACGGAAATATCCTACGTGATTTTGTGCGGTGAGGCTTTTCTCGAGTTTCTTCCGTCTACAAAAGGCATCCCTAATCTTATCAGTTTTTCACGTGAATGGTGCTGAGAAAGTCCCTTGAAATTACTTCCACCTCTTCATGTTATGTTATCTTGCTGGAAAAATCCCTTAAGTATCCAAAACACATAGATATACTCAATGAAAATAGCATTTTTGATTCTGATCTGTGGATTTTTGAAAACGCATGCGGTGATGTGGCATCTTGTTGTCCACTTATTCAAAAAAATCATCTATTCAGAGCTGAAATGTGTAGAGATTGTTCTTTTTGGACCAGGTCACAAAATGAGTCAGATGCAAATTAGAAACGATTCTGGTATTTTTGGCTTAATATTGGATCGTGAAGTTTTGGAAAGTGTTGTGTGATAATTAGTCGAGGTATGGGCCTGCTCTGTAAAGCCTACACAAACTGGACTATACGTACCTCCACAGTCCTGACAAAATACTTTCGAACAAGTCGACGGACATCTCCGTACGAGACCAATCTTGAGCCATCATAACAAATTCTTTCTCAAATGTGGCGTTGTGAGATTCCTTAAATGAAATAAATGATAGAATAATCAAGTGGGTGGTTGATTCATTTTATTTAAGTTTAATTCAGTTTTTATTTATTTTCAAAGTGACACTGGTTCCATGCGTTAGCACCTAATAGTATTCTCACTTAGAAGAAAAATAAAACCAAATGGAAGATGAAGAATAAGAAGGAATGAGGAGAAGAGAAAGAGGAAGGAAATGAAGAAAAGGAAGGACACACAGAAGAAGAAGAAGAGACAGGAGAACGAGAGGTAGAAGATAAAGAGGAAAATAAACAGAAGCAGAATAAGAGACGAAAAGAAAAGATAGAAGGCAGTAATAAAAGACGATACAGGTGAAGAAGAAATAGAAGAACAGGCACGCGAAGAAGATACAGGAGAAGAAGAGATAGGAAAAAATGAATCCGAAGAGGATGACAATAAAGAGGCTGAAGAGGACGTGACATACAAAGAAGTGACAGAGGAAGATGAGGTAGAAGGAGAAGCAAAAGAAGAAGAAGATACAGAGGAAGAACAAGCAGAAGAAGAAGAGGCAAAAGAAGAAGGGGCAGAGTAAAAGTTAGAAGAAGCAAAGCTAAAAGAAGAAGAGACAGAAGAGAAAGTGGTAGAAAAAGAAAAGGCTGAAGAAGAAAAATAAAGAGGAGGGAATGAAGGATAAATGACAGCGCCTTACAAAACCGAAAGCATGTAGATCTAATGATGTAAGGAATACCAGTAGAACATGCCGCCAAGATGATGATAAAAGGTTCCCAGTGATCGTGTGTTAAATTTCAGAATATTTTTGATTGATAAGTAAGCTGGTCAAATAAATGGAGATCACAAGATCCGACTTCAAAAAGGGTGCCTTTACGAGCCAAGTATCGTCGCAGAAAACAAGCAAACAAGGCGTCAGTAGGTAAAGGATAAATTCTTAAAAACTCTGTGCAGATTTAATTAAATCATGTCATGTAAATTAAATTTGGGTTGACGAAACAAGTTAAACAAGGGAACAACGACTTCATCTCTGTCCATAATGTATGTCGTGTAAAATGTGAGTTGCAAAGTCTCCGTTTTGAAATTACCTCGAAACAACGGTTTTTCGAGATAGTTACATGTGAGGGTTCAAGAGAATATGGAAAAGGAATAATTAGTTCGCATAAAAAACACCCGTATCATATATGTGCTTTACCCAATTATATGTCTCTTCCGGGTCCAACACAATCAATGCACCATAGAGGCCGTCGTACCTTTGGGGTCCTAAGTGAGAATGATACCAGTGGGTGCCCTTGGGAGAGGCGATAAATCTGTAGATCGTAAAAGCAAAGTAGTTTATTATGCACGGTTTCATGGCAAAGCACGAGCAATGATAGTGGAGTTTATGAATCTCCAAAATAAACTTGTTCAGCATATTTCAGTGTAGGTCTGTCTGTCTCTCTCTTAACTGAGCCTAAATAGTTTCAAAAATAGGCACAACACAGCTAACCAAATAAAAAACAAGGAAAAAGTAGCCCTTTAACTTCGACTTTACCTGTATGTGAACGTTTCACCCGGACTGATAGGACATTGCGTAATCTTTGGTACACCGTCCATCCATGGGGTTCCCTTCTGCACTATGCCATGCCAATGAATGGTTACACTCTCAGTCAGTAATGTATTTGTTACATGAACGACAACCTGAAATTTTGTATTGATGGTATGAACCTCACAGTATCTTATTCATAAACAACAAATTTTCGGTGTAAGTTGTTGCAAATGAGTCGTAGACTAGGGCAAAATATCCGCTATATTTTAAACTTATATCTTGACGCTTTTGTTATTATATGTAATGCTGAAAAGTTAATGTCCAAGGCGCGCAAAGTGTCTTCTCAGCATTAGGCGGCAAATGTTTAATGGATTCTAAAAAGCGTGAAGGTGATTTGCGTTCCGTAGACGCAAAAGCCCAATATCACGCAAGACTTCGCGAAATATCGTCATGCATTTCAAGCGAAGCGCGTGATCACGGTAGTTTCCTTTGCGAGATCCTTGCGCCTGTGCGGTATTTTTCTAGTACACCAGAAGGAAGCTGATTCGCCGTAAAATGTAACAAGTTCGTAAAATGTAACACTGAACTGTTACATTTTACGTAGCTAAGCCTCTCTTAAAATGCAACAAGTTGTTACATTTTACGTAGTTGTTACATTTTACGTCGAATGAACATGCGAGAAATGTAGGCCTACCATTGTTACATTTTACGAAACCAACGTCATATTACAAAGAAAATGAACAAAATCAAGAACAGTTGGCATCTGACATTGCCGTGGGGTACTCGAGTATTTTTGGATGAGGGGTGCCGCACAAAAATCTGGATATCCACCGTTTACAGAGTGTGTTCGGGCAAAAAGTGACCCATTTAGAGACTAATTTTGTGTAACAATTCGCATTTTCACACAGTTCTGTTCCAGAAATTCAGAAAGGCGCACTTTCAGACAGTGTTTTGACGAAAATGGTACCATCTTGTAAACCTCTTCTATGAGAATGCACTCCGGGCTGACACGGCATGAATCTAGATATCCATTATCATTTTTATTACAATAACATTACTATTTCTACTACTGTTGTTATTACTACCATTAATACGATTATTGTTGTTACTGCTACTACTACTTCCACTACTATTACTCGTTATCGGTATCGTTATTATTATTATCACCATCACCATCACCATCACCATCATTATCATTATTATTACTGTTTTTGAATTTATTTAACGAGGACACAGTGCAATATACATAATAAATGTTTTAGCAAAGTGCTCTACATCATTGTCCTCTAAGATTTTAAAATCATCTCATTAATGGTTCATCGTTTTCACCGAGCAATGGACAGCGAGTGCTACTTCAAAAGGATTTTAAAGGGATGCCTACAGGCTGTATGTTCAGCGTTAACGATATTGTGAGAAACGCCTTGATAGATGTGGATGCAAAGTAGGCCTACTTTTGGAAACAAGAGGTTGAGATTTAAAATCTTGTGTAGACGTGCGCTATTGATTATTTCTGAGCTATCGTCAAGCACGGTATTGTTTGTAAATATAACTATATGCTTCTGTAGTTTGCCACGAAGAACTGAATTCAGACTGTAATCTTTTACATCTAAAAGTGAGGATACCCTCCGTGTTATCATTTCTGTCTCCTGTTGAAAACATTTCCTTTTAAAAGAACTGGGGCTGGCTCCACGATGATGTGTAAGTTCAAAAATTGCTTTAAGTTGAACTCTGGAGGAAAACAATTTTCGAGAACTAACGACAAGTCGGCTATGGTTGCAGTTGCCGGGTAAATAGAATAGCTGGTAACGGACATACATGTACAAAACACGCAATAATTTTATGTGGAACGGGTCCCAATATTCTTATAAGAACACTATGATTTAACTGGGTGATTTGAACTAGGTTTCGTTGAAACTGAGTTGTATGGAACAAAAACGGCCAACGTCGAAGTCAGCGATGTTTAATATGCGTTTTTATGCGATGTAGCAAAAGGGTTAATAGAAAGGTTTCGCAAAGCGACGTGAACGTGAACTGTCAAGCATATATAATGGGGCTATTCGGAGAATTCTCCTCGCGGTGTCGCTGCTGTACTAGTGGTGATTGAATTGCGCATGCGTGGCTGTCTGCATGTAAACAACTGGAAAAAGATGGAATTGTTATCAAAATACGTCGTCGCGCTAAGCCTTATTACTGCTAATTTCCCTGGTGCAAGTCTTCGACAGGTGGCCACAAATTCCCAAAAGACCTAAGGTTACTATATTCGTGGACAATTGCGGTCAAAAGGGTCAACTAATTGACAAAAAGTGTGTGGATCCTGAAGCCCCGTGTGTGCTCTATGACTAAACAGTTCCATTCGGAGACTACACAACATTACTTGGTAAGTTTTTAGCAATCAGTTTCTATCAACATCGTTCGGTGATGTTATCCCCACCAGTCACCCCACTGAATAACAGTTTCATTGAGTGGAACTAAGTGTTTCTTTTTGGAAACTCACCCGATGCCGGGTAGGCTAGCAGCACATATTCATATTGGCCTGGGTGGGACAGTGCTCACAAAATAAGAGGTGTATGGTACGTGATGCACAGAAGTCAAGAGTGACTTTTTCACAGCAGTTTCTCTTCAAAACTATGCTGTTTCCAATAAAATTCTCTAGATGAGTGAGTTTCCTTATTTTATCGTGGACCCCACCCCCAGGACCACCAGCTCAGTTATCGAATTAACATGAATAAGCCTTAATTCAGTAAATGTCGTAACATTGCATTGGAAAAAAATTGACACCTAGAATGAATTTTACTTGTTGAGATCAGAAGCACATTTTAAGTGTCATGAAAAATACACATTGTTAAATCACTTTTAGCCTGTTTCACATATTTTTATGCAGATATTAAATAAGACTTGGGTACAAAGGTTATTAGTTTCTACACATAAACATGAAGATGAAATGTCAAGTATGTTCTGCCTTACAAAAGTAGTTTTGTCTTGCCTTTTCTTTTACAATTTGCTAATATTTCTATTCTGTTACAGGCAAGAAAAAACAACTGAAACCAACCGCCTGACCATCTATTTCACCGTTGGACAAAGTGAAAAGCAATCCTTCAGCAATAACCTGAGAGAATTGAATGTAATTCAGTAATTCAGCACCTGATATGCCTGATTATGGACTCCCTCGCAATGTTGTTTCTTTCTGTGCTTTTTCAGTTTGCCATTTGTTTTTAAATACACTGATAATTGTTTATTCTCGAATCTTGTGCATAGCAGCTAGCTACAATTGAAAACATACAATAAGACAATCGATGCAGTCACTGAATGTCATTTCCCCATAATCTGTACCAAATTGAAAAGTTTTTACCAATAGTATAAAGCCTTTCTTCTGAAAGGAAAATTTAATGTCACTCAGCTTTTGGCTTTCATTTCACTGGGTTCTAGTTTCAATGGCCTATAGAAGCGCTTGTAAAAAAGGTCCAGTTTCAACACGTGGCTTTCTTTCATGTAACCTCATTCAGCCTCAATAACATCCACAATTAGACCCTTGAAGGTAAACACAGCAGCATATCACTTGAATCGTTTTGAGCCCAAAATCAGACTCTGAACTAGACCAGAGTGTGACTAGGTCTTCTTTAGCTTCAGTCCCTCATGTTTCTTCCAGGAAAGGAAATAAGCTATTGTCCACACATGACTCATTGCCTATGAAAGGGCATCCTCACCAACAAGGCTTATTTGTGTAGCAGTCAGATATAGTTCGTCTGGATACACAGACACTCCACTGGCACATTGTCTTATGGTAACTTAGTACTGCGATTCACATTTCTCCAGGGCCACTGACTTGCACATTGTGCCATGCAGCACTGCTGGTGTGTGGAAGTGCTGTGGGAAGAGAACGGAGTAACAAAGCTTTGCTATGATACTGCTTGAAGTGGTCTTAAAATGTCACTGCATCTGGAACAAATATTGAAATATGAATAATTAAGTACTCCAGATTGGATCAAAAATGTTATCCCTGTTTTTCAAAAATATATGGTGATTGGTCTACAGTTTCACATAAAAGTAAATAATTACTATTTTCAGAAACCAAGGGTGTATATAATGAGTATTGCATAAAACTGTGTCTTTATTTTTTATCCCTAGCCATAACAATTCTTTAAACGCATCACTTGTCTGTAAAATGTACAAGTTTTTTGAGACAACTTCAAACCTTTGTTACCCATTTTCAAGCCTTTTTAATTTTGATACTTTCAGCAATTTTAAACTCAGATTACAGGTTCATAGGTCTGTCAAGCATACTTCTAGCCTAAGGTTGAGGGAACCGTTTTTCTTCTAATAGAAGATATGAAGACTTGGGTCATTTAAAAAGGATGGATAATCTTTCTGTTGTTTAAGAGTAATTACAAATCGTAAGGCACCACCAAAAATGCAATTTTCACAAAAATGGCAGTCATTTGAATTTATAACGACTTGCAACAATTCAAGGCATGAGTTAAGACTATTCAGTCACTGTGAATTCGGAAAATGTAATATATTTTCGTGGTTTTACAATTGATACAACTAGCAAAACAGCATATCTCCTCTGCACGGTACAAGCCTTCAAACCTAAAAACCAAAGGTTACGTGAAAACTGACGTGATAGATTTCCATTTCAACGTGTAACAGATTGCCAGAAGACATATGATAGGGAGTAAACAAATAGTCTAATGCAATGGATATTTATCACTCACGTACCCTTTACCATTGGCATTGGATTGTAATCTTAACTCATTAACCTGTATCGAGTTGACAGCATAAACATTCAGCATTGATTGATGTAACTATCACTGATAAACTTTTAGAAATCATTCCAAACAATAATAATACTTTGATGTACGAAAGATCCCGATTGCTACGTCAAGTATCGTATCACATATCACAACATATAAGATTAACCAGACTCTGGCTGGCCACTGACTGCCGCGAAGTCGACATCGGCGAGTGCCTCAGTTAACAGGCATCGGTAGAATAATCATGGAATAATCGTAAAAATAATCACAAACCTTACCTTTGTATGAGGTCGTGCTTACTTCCTCTCATAGAAGCACCCTTTTTACGCAATCTCAGATTCAGTTGGCACGGCTGCAAGCCATTTCACCATGTATTTAAAGGGCTCGCGATATCGAGGCTGTTAATCTATCACCACTAGTACACGCACGCCCTCTAGTTATTGTAGATTTTCCGAATAGCCCCATTGCGCGTGGCGGTTCACGTTACGGTAAGAAAAATGGGTTTCGCAACATCTAAATTTTTACGTGACCGTGAACCTAATAACTGAGCTCAGGGTGTCCAGTTATCGTAGTACAGTATCCGCTAGATCACAAACTATTTACAAATCGCTTTGCCAATGTAACTGCTTTAATTTTCAAGTGTCAAATTCGGAACCCGGCGCATTCGTAACAGAAATATGGCTATGTATAGGCTCTCCCGCGATATCTCACGCGACCGGCAGTGGCGCTGCGCACTACGAATCCGTTTCCGTCGTCTGCTCCACTGTGCAATGACGAAAATTTACTTCATTTTTTAAAGAAAATGGAACCTGAGTGACGATGAAAAAAACAGAAGCTGCTGGTAAGATGTGAATTTTAACCGAAGCCTTAGTGAATCACTCAGAAACTCATAATTCTCTCTTTGTCAAACCTTAACTTAAGACAATTTTGAAAGCAATCCCGTCATTATTGCCAACACGAAAAACGGATTTGGTCTTTTGGGCATTTGAAGACTATTTTAAATACATCAAATTTGTTAAGAACCGATTGCACAAAATATAAAACGTGTATTAAGCATTACAAAAAGAAGTAGGTTTCGCGCGCAAACGCTGTGGACCATCAGTGGCGGATCTAGGATTTCACAAAGGGGGGCCCCAACATTTTGTCCGGCTGTAAGCACTTGCACAAACTGAACCACAATTGTAGATGCGCATAGCACCGAATGGGGGGGAGGAACTTTTTCTGTTTTTACCTCTAAAAATCAAGCATTTTCCTTAATTCCTGAGGTATTATCCAAGAAAAAAGGCAAACAAAAACCGGAGAACGTGTCAAACTGAAAAAACTGCAAGTACCAATGATTCGAACTCACGACCTGGCGGATAGAGCGCGCGTACGTTACCACTACACCACCGCGATTGCACTACTACTAAGAGACCTACTTGTTTATGGTCCACAGCGTACCCATATACCCTGTGATGTGCCTGTGTCAGGCTTATAAATAGGCCTAGCGGAACTCTTGTAAAGCGTGGTTTCTTTGGCTACCTACTACCAGGAAGACCTCACAGGCGGTAATGCATTCGTGCTACTCCGTAACCAAACACAAAACCTACTGTCAATCTTCTATTTTTTCACAATATGACAGAATCCATGTTTTTCACATTGTTGCTTTTGTCACTGACATGATTTTGAGCAGCTGATCTGTATTTTCGTTGTATTAGAATCTATATGTAATGCGTATTTATCAAGACAAATTACATGTAAGTCATGCTTTCAATCCTGAAATGTCAGTTGGCCCAAGAAGAGCAATCGCGGCTAATTCGATGAAAACTTTTTCTGCGCCACTGAAGCGGGATGCGCTCCCAAACTTACCTCTGGGCCTCGGTCAAGATATCAACGCTCTTTTATTGCTTTTGTTTTGGAATCTTAAATCCTTTCAGAAGAGTTACAATCAGTGCAGGAAACAACTGCTGCTCTTGTTCTGTTTTTGTGAAGACAGGTAAAGGGTCCCCTTTTAGAGAGAACCTCGATGGTCGATGAAATCAGTTGTCACACTTGTCCTGTTTTGTTGTAATTAATATCCTCCCAAATAATGGAATTGGTCACTGCTCTTTTCTTGTATGCGGAGTAGTAATAGTATATTATCCTGCTAAAGCCCCGATGATTATATCTGGGTAGAGTTCAGTAACGCTAGGACCTACGATGGGACCTCGCTAAAATCTAGCCAAAATCATGTGTTTTCATTAAAATACACGCCAGTATCTCATGAAATCTCGCAAAGTCTTGTTTTTCAGCGAGATCCTAATGTTACTGAACTCTACCCAAATGTTACTCTAATATCTTTTTTTGTAATTATATTTTTTGTAAAAGAGGCCATAGATGATGGCATCAATTGCTGCTATGTTGTAATAGTATTTTGTTTGTTTTTTCATTATTGATCCTTTCATTTCAAGGAGGTCGTTTTATTATGGGGACACGGATCCATGGAATGGATAGCTATTCTTTTCACGTTTTCCATTCAGAAGGGGTTCCCGATGATGAATGAAATCAATTTTCACACTTTTCCTGTTTTCGCAATTACATATCCTTTCATATTTTAAAAGAGCCTTCTGGGAAGGGAGACCGGGCCGAGTGCTTCTATTGCCTCCGTATCAATTCAACTTTAAGGTTGAAGCAATTTTACGACAGTTTCTAAGATCAGGTGTCAAGTGGAGCCCCTGAATTTTTAATGGGAGGTATGTTATACCTGTGTCCCAACGTCAACCACAATGCTGGGTCCGGGAATTCCGCCGTTGATGGTGAGAATGCGACGATGAGACCCGTCCCCTATTACAACGGACTGTTCTTCTGAAAAAAGAAGGTCAGCTCTGTATTACTATCATAAAATTGCTTTCTTACTTCTCCTTACGTTGATAGTATGTCATTTTCGATACCAACACGAATACCTGAACCATCAAGAAAACGCTTCAGAGTTCATTGGGGTTAGCCAAACCTAAAATTGGAAATTCGAAAATGACGCATTTTACCCAACGTAGTTTGTGATTGAGTTGGTAACGGCAATGGAATTCTATCATAGTACTATGGGCCACTTTTAGGAGAAAAACTACGCTAAACAGGGCTTAACACACTTTTGATGCCAGACGGACGGACGGGGGACAAGGATGACGGCATAATGCGTCCACACATAAATATGTGAGCGCATAGGCTCACAAAAGCCCTGTTTTTAAGATATCAGTAGGGAGTTCATCAAGTTGCGGGGGGCCTGGATGTTTTATACTACGACATATTAATTGAAGCTATGGCAAAACGAAATGTCTACCAAACAACAAAGTACTGGAATTATTAATTTGTTATCTGAAACAGATATGCCTAAGCAGCATATAAAATTGGCGTCCTTAGTGTTAAATTATTGAACTGTAAATATAAATTAGTCTCTTCTTGTATCAGTGGCGGATCTAGGATATCAGAAGGGAGGGGGACCAACATTTTGTCTGTAAGCATTTGCGCAAACCACGATTGTAGATGCGCATAGCACCGAATGGGGGGAGGTTGGGAGGAGGATTTGCCCCCCTCCCGCCCAGGAAATTTTTCTGTTTTGTCCTCTAAAAATCAAGCATTTTCCTTGATTCCTGAAGTATTATCCAAGAAAAAAAGGCAAAAAAACACGGAGAACGTGTCAAACAGAAAAAAATACAAACACCTCGAACTCATGACGTGGCAGATATAGCGCGTGCTTTACCACTACACCACCACGACTTGGTACTAGGAGACCTACTTGTTTATGGTCCACAGCGTTTGCGCGCGAAACCTACTTCTTTTCGTAATGCTTATTACACGTTTTATATTTTGTGCAATCGGTTCGTAACAAATTTGTTCTATTTTAAATAGTCTTCAATTGCCCAAAAGACCAAATCCGTTTTTCGTGTTGGCAATAATGATGGGATTGCTTTGGAAATCGTCTTAAGTTAAGGTTTGACAAAGAGAGAATTATGAGTTTCTGAGTGATTCACCAAGGCTTCGATTAAAATTCACATCTTACCAGCAGCGTCTGTTTTTTCATCGTCACTAAGGTTCCATTTTCTTTAAAAAATGAAGTAATTTTCGTCATTGCACAGTGGAGCAGACGACGGAAACGGAGTCGTAGTGCGCAGCGCCAATGCCGGTCGCCTGGGATATCGCGGGAGAGCTTATACTTTGCCATAGTTCCGTTGAGATTGCGCCGTGTTCCGAATTTGACACTTGAAATTGGATCTGAGTCCCCTCCCCCCAAACACTAAAACTGCACACATTTAAATCTTGTTTCATCCGTATAGTTTTAATTACCGGGGTTAATTAATAAACTCAACATTTCTCTACGCCCTTGTTGTTTTATTTTTTGAGGCAGCCAACAAGGGGGGGAGGGGGCGGGCCGCCTGCCCCCGCCCCCTAAATCCGCCTATGTGTATTGCAAACATTCTTAGGAGAGTTCTTGATTTGTGTATGACAAAAGACCAGACAGGCTTCATGAAAGGTCGGTTGATATGACGAAAATGCACGGCTTGTATGCAAAAACGAGTTATTGTGTAGTAGTACACCAGGGTACAGTTTCGTATTAGCAAAAATCTCGCTGCTTCCCTTGTAATACATTGTGATATCTTGCGAAGTATTACGGGATCTTGCGCGTTTGAGAGATTCTCGTCTCTACGTAGTGCAGCAGAATTTCTGGTTTCTTACTTCAAGAGGACATTGGAAAAGTATTTACATAGACGCTGAGGTTGGTCAGTAGTGAAATGTATCAAATAAGCACAGAAAAATCAGGAACCCAACTGGGAATCGAACCACAGGTCTCTAGATATACCGGCAATCTAGAGACCTGTGGTTCGATTCCCAGTTGGGGTTCCTGATTTTTCTGGAAAAAGTATTTGATAGCTTATCTTGGGATTTTTATATCGTACTAGATTTCAAAATTGTATCAAGCAATGGATGTCTATTGTTTTTAACTACTGTACTTTGTACATTGGGCAAAACGTTTTTATATGAAAGCTTTAAACCGAAAAGGGAATGTATGCAATAAATGTAGATTTTTTTGGTATTTGTACTGATTATTTTTATTAAAACTGTCATTACATCATCAATTTAAATAATCTGTAATTTATTACACACGTTACAAAGTCCAGTATTTGTCTGATACCCAGGGTAGATCTAACATGTAGATGGCCAAATTGTTTGCGTGCACAAACCCATGACAATAACCTATCAAGTAGTTTCAAGTGCCAATTCAAGAGTCAGAACGTTAGTACACTCACTACTGTGTAAAGTATTGTGCAGGGTAGACAAAGGAAGCTGCAACTTGCAGCAACATATAATGATCTCGAGTATCCAACCGGGGATGAGCTGGACAGAGAGCGATTTTTAAGGCATCTTTCTTCCATCCATAATCCCCTGGATCTAGTGGTGGTAACGGATTCTGTTTACATTCTCTGTGGCTGCCTCTGTTGTGGGTGACAGAGTACACAGTTTGGGGATGGACGTACATCACTTGCCGTTTTGCTTCTCCGTACTAGTAGTGTGGTCTCTGGCATCTTCCTAACTCTCTTCATTGCATGAAAAGCACACATACATTTAGTGGCCTGTTTTATGACATCAGAAAAATGCGACCGATACGCGGAATAATGTCCCATGCGCTTCGCATTCCTAAGTTTCTTACATTTTGCGGCAAATTTTTTAAATACTTCACCCAGACTGTTCACGAGGCGGATCACATCCCATATGTTTGTTCTTGCGCGTTAGGTTGCAGGTTTTCTCAAGTAAAAGAAACAATTCTGAATGTAACAATTTATAGCTGGTAAAGAGATAACTAATTATATGAAAACAACGATAATTGTGCATTAAACTTGTAATATTTGAAGAAAGTACTTAAATCACAACATTTCACATTGTAGTTACCGAGGAATCGGCGCCTGAGTTGAAGACGATATAATATTTAGCAATTGAAAATTGAGACAGAGCTGTCATATAATTAACAATTTTTGTACCAAGTGTTACGTTTGGGACCTGATTGCACGTTGAGAGTTATTTATACTGCTGCAGTTGTATCAAAGATTTTATAGTTACCTTCTTGGGATATAGTATCTTTGGTTGTATTTCTTTAAACAATTTTCGGAAAGTTTGTTGATCGAACCGGCTAACGAGTCAACATTGACCTACTTTTTCATAGGGCACTGTTGAAGTGGTGCTGGAGGGGAATATGAAAAACAATATCACATGGCCGTATTGCACCACTCGACTGATTCAACGCGTATTGGATAATGTATTTGTACTTCTTTAAAGCAGCTATAACCAGAAACAGTATTTGGAATACTGGAGCCCTTTCTTTGTACAAATTTTGCAAATTTATCATAGAACAAATTACAAACTGATTCCATTGAATTAATTGACCACAGAAAGATGGGTGCAGATGTGGTTCCTGGCACTATGAGTTTAACTGGAATGGCAGACTTAACTTGCATATATTACGCAAATTGATAACGAACCCCCCCACCCAAAAAAAAACGTGGCACTATTAAATTTGTTGACCATGAAAACATAGCTGAAAATGTCAAGATGTTCTGCCTTGGTAAGGAAATTATAAGCAAAAATAGAATTTTACATAATCGCGGCCTTAATTTGCATATTAAAAAATGCTCAAGAGTTGCAAACGGTCACACTCCTAAATCATGATTACCAAGCCTAGGCTACATAAAACTTTATCAAGCAAATCCAGGTTAAGTCATAAAAACGTCTTTGGCTCCCGGACTAGTAGATAGAGTGACCCGCTCTCTCCGTATTTATTTATATTATGCTCAGTGTAGCTTGAATTCGTAGCAAAAGTTTCCAAAGGACTTTCACTAACGATGATATAATAATTTGCTGCTATTTAATGTATTAATGTTATTAATAATTTGTTCATGAGAGAAAATTTCAGTGCCACGTCTGTTTATTTGTTTACCATGTTTATGGTGTACCTTTTACTTGTTTATAAGTACTTTTTGTATAATTTATGGGTGGCAATGGGCCAGCGGACTATAAAGTCCTTCATGGGGCCTTAATATTGTAGTTATAGTTTTCTATTTTAGATGACATGAAATACACGCACTACTACTGCTGCTGCCGCCGCCGCCGCCGCGGTCAGTCCACGGCCCCCACGCAGCCGCCACCGCCGCCGCCGCCGCCGCTGCTGTTGCTGCCAAGATTGGGGAAATGGTCATTTAATGAAAATCTGTACAACTGTTCAAAAAATTCTTGTTTTTTAGTAAAATCAATCACTCCTTAATGAGTTTGCTTAAGATCCCCCGGACCATTTACTAAATGAAATAATTTATGTATAACCTCAACATACATGATTTGTCATTTTGCATAAACCTATCACATTGATGTAAACTAAACTTGGAGAGAAATGAATATATATATATAT
>NMRA01000001.1:1441188-1475578 GCA_002633005.1 Phoronis australis
TGTGTGTGTGTGTGTGTGTGTGTGTGTGTGAAAAATAGAGAAAAGGAAAACGTTTTGATAAGAAACATCAGGAATGAAAATGGACCAATGAAGGAAATGAGTGACAGCAGGTGTATTGATAAAGAATTGTACTTGACCATAGATTAAAGAAGACGCAAAGGTAAAATAGTCCCTTTCAGTACATTTAGCATTTGTCATTTTCCATGCATTTTATCATTTTCTAACATGTACCTGTTTCGTTAAGTCTTCTTGACGTCCCGATACACGTCTCGGCATTTCGCAACACCATATTACCATCGCTGTCGAAAACCACTGGTGTAGCCAATTGATCACGTTCTTTATCATAATAGACCATAGTTTCCTTCGCTTCAACTGTCCAGAAATATTCAGCAATCTTGTGTCTTTTTGCTCCCGTTGGTGATAAAATGTGAGTGAAGGGCTCAGACTTTAGCGCTTTCAGAGAACAAACGCAAATCGTTAGAAAAATTAAAGCTTGCAAGCGTTCTGCTGTTGGAGCCATTTTGCAGAGGTTACTTGACCCGCGATGGCATTAGGTTTCGCTGTTCGACTGGTTACTGCACTCAGTGTATGCAGTAAGCAGACCCGCTAATCAGGTCATACTGACTGTATCTCGGGGACAGCACTCAAATATCGTTGGCCAAATGGATGAACGTTATGCACGTAAATTGAGTGCGCAAGTTAATTCTTGTTAGAGGCGTAAAGCAATTGTTTAGAGGAGTAGAGTAACTTTTAAAGGCGTAACGTAATTATTTGCTGCGTCAACTAATTACTTTAAGCCGCAAATAATTACTTTATGCCTCTAACAAGAATTTAAGAGGCAGTCCATATAAAAATCAGTAGAATTCAAAAATCAATCTACACGTCAAATTCCAAACAATATCATTTTTGTACATGGATAGGTATCCTAACAAAAATCTATTTGCCTCATTTTGTGTACTTAATGGCCCCAAATTAGACCGCAATTGGTCATATTAGTCATCTCTAAAATTGTAGGTTTTCAGCAACGAAAATAAGTAAATGGAATAACTTATGTATACTGTGTGTAATTATTTGGCATTAATTCAAATTTGACAGCTTTGTGCTAGACAGGGGAGATAATCCACGGACCACTTTTCCTAGGCAATTTTAGTGTTTGTTTATGTGACTCTCTTACCGCCATATTTCTCCTTGTAGCTTTATGTAACCTTTTGAACATACAGCTAAAAAGTTAATCTTGATGACTGAACAAAAAGCTCTTGCCTCAAATGTACATTTTAGTAAAAATTGTCTTGCAACACTGTCTGTTTTGGAAACGATGAGCAGAGTTTACAGACCACTTGAACGAAACTTTGAACAAGAATTGTGCATTGAATTGTTATAAAAATTAAGCCTAAGCTCTTTCAAATGAAAAACAAGTTATTTTATGGATCTATTGCGTGGTCAGTATCAAACCTGAACCCGATGACTTTTGCCCATTGTGTCAGTTGACATTAGGTTTGAGGATCTGTAAAAAAATCGTATATTTAACTCTCTTGCTTTCCTCCATTATCAAGTTAATTAAACATTCTAGAGTTTTTAAACGGAAATCATAAATGCCTTAGAAGTTTAAACATGTGAAAACTGGTTTTGATGATATCATGTGCTTGAAGACAAAATGGGGAACGAAGGTCTTTCCTTTTCGTTTAGACTGTTTTCAACAAAAACGTGCGATCACGAAAGCTTTGTGGCTTTAGTCAGTCATGCTAATGACAATTCAGAACATCTCAGATGTTCTAAAGTACCTCATAAATCAAGGTCAATACCAGAGGATGAGCTCCTACTGGTCAGAGTAGGTAAATTTGTGACTGAGCGAGACCAGTCATGGAGCCAAATTATAAAAAAATTTGGTGCTAAGCAGCCTAAAGTGTTTGCACCCTGAACACCTGAAATGATAGTAGCCAGTCCATTGCCCCCCACCGACACCTCAAGTGGCACCCCCCCCCCGCCCTCAACCCACCCTCGGTCGGTAGCTGTATAAGTCCCCAGGTAACAGATGCCTGGTCCCCCCTTGGACAACACTTGGTTGGCACCCCCCTTCGCCAGGCGCCCGGGTTCACCTAGTGAACCCCTCTTGCTACGCTACAGAGGCAGTCACTTGGTATGTTTGAGTCCAGACTATTACTTGTGTTGAACTTTGTTACCTAATGTGTGTCATTAATAAAATTGTCTTTCATGGATTTTTTCTATTGACCTTGACTTTTTGCCGCACTGTCAAAGATATTCGATGTTGGGATGACATGTGACCGTCGGAGACTAAAATTCGTAGCAACCTGCGAGGACAATTACAATATGAAAGCCAAGTTACAGTGAGTTTTGATCGAGTTGACGATTTTTTGCACTGAACAGAGGGTCATACACTCTTGGTTGCCCCTTTCCTATCTTATACCAGTACGTGGTTATCAAGACGAAGATAAAAAACGGGAGCAAGGCAGATTACGTTTCTAGTCGCGTCCACAATCTCCTGATGTAAACAAACAGCGAGGCACGCATGCCAGTCATAATTTATGTAAATATTTTTTTTTTAATACGCAATAATGATCAGTGTAGTTTTCAGAGAATGGCAATTACTAATGCTGTTTGCTTTCTCTCTAACATTCACGTGTTTTGCAAGTTAGTTACATGTTCCAAGAGCCCCCTATTGGTGGTTGAGGCAACTGAGAACAGGCAAATAGGACCAAGTGCGGTTCGTGTAATGCTTCGTAAGCACTAACTACGGGATAGGCAAGATTTCTATTTTAGATTATTAGTAAGGAAGGACTGGAAAAAATATCATAAGCTCAGTTTTTGAAAAAGTGAAATGGCTTCAGTAAAAACCGTCAAAATAGCCGTTTTTGCCACACAAAACCAAGCATACAAATATGAATATAAATTTCGAAAGTTGTGCCATTTACTTTTTCAGTCATTGTCCTTTGAAATCGTATCACTCAGTTGTTACCAACTCTCTATACATGCTAGTAAAATGCACTCAAACATGTCTACTTCGGCGTCCAAGTTTGTTGCAAAATGTAAGTACAGGTAATAAGAAGAGAAATTATGCATGAAAATTCTTAAAAAGTGAGATTTTTATTCATCTCACCAAACCATACCCATGTGCAAAGACTCAAAAAATCTGTGATTTTGGGTAGAGTCTCTACCTGTTGGTTTTCATACGGAGTCATTCTTAACTTTCGCACGTAGGTGCGTAACGTTAGTAATCCTTCGGCCAACGATACTCAAAGGCGAGTGCGTGACGTTGCGGAATGTGAACTATTCAAAGTTTACCTAAACAATGGACTGGGAGCAGATTGGTGACTGAATTGTTTTTTTTTTTTCAATAGCGCTTATAAAACAGATTCGCCTTCAGGGCCGTTGGACGTCTTGGGGTGACGTGTTGTCCAATAATTTGGAGGCGTCAGGGCGGCCGCTGTACGCATAGAGCAGTGACTAGTTTTCTCCCGAGACGAGTGACCCGGGTTTTGCTCACTACGGTCGGACATAATCGGACTTGGCTGATGTCAGCACTTCAGGCTTTGAGCCCGATCCTTCCGTCAGCAGGAGACAGCAATATGACTCTCAGATGTCTAACTTAGTTATGGCTGGCCACTGTTAACTTAAATTCGCTCTTTCACAAGCACATCAAAGTTGTTTTTGCCTTCGTCTAATGGAAATGCGTTCCAGTAACTTCGAATGAAAAAATCATCCAATTGCGAGAAGAGTTACATTAACTTGAAAAGTGAAAGTCATGGAAACAGCACAATGCGTTCTGCTTGTAAACTGCTTTCTGGAGAATTTTGACATCCCAGATGTATAACTGAACTAAGCGCAATACCACAATCCCATTTAAGATTGAGAAACTGTACAGTTTCTTTAGACTGGCAAGGGATGATGGAGTCACCTGTAGGTGTTTTTAAGTTTTTGAAATTGTGTGTCACTTGAAAAATTGGATATCTGGTGGAAATAGATCTGTGATACGTTTTAGAATTCAGTTGTTAACGCGCACAGGTTTTACAGGTTAACGCGTGCAAGCTTCACTCAACTCGTCAATCTAACGGGTTCATGCAAAGATGAATGTTCACGTCATGATGTAAAGTTGCCCGAGAGCTTCCAAGAAGATATTTACATCAAAAATACATTCAGCATCTAATCAGAACAGAGAACTACAGCTTGCGTCAAGTTGAACATCAAGGGAGAAATGTCACGCAGGACCTTGCTACGCGCGTCAGTCACTCTTTGTTGGTTTATAACATCGCAATAGATAGGTTCAAAGCTGTTTTTTCACCACTAAATTTATTGATGACACAACTTAACTCTTTTTAAACATAAAAGTTATAACGTCTACATCAGAAGAATCTGGTCACATTAGGCTTTGGCTGTGTGAGCTTATAAGTGCTCGTTTTCTTTGCCAGGGAGTTGCTGTTTGAGAAACTGTATTATATCCCGTGAGGAAAACTTTGGAGGCGATTACTTTAAGTGCGGAAGGATATTCATGCAGTGAAACCAAAAATAGTTCAAACTAGCAAGTTTTTCAGGTGTAGTGTTCCGTGCGGAATAAAGACACCAACGTAGTATAACCAATTATTCACTGGTGCTGATATTTCCGTCAACGATATGACCAATTTCATCGTGAATCTACAATAAATAATAACAGAAATGTATTTTTGGGAGTAATAATTTTTGATAATACTTAATTATTAATACTTACCTCAAGTCTAATAATAGTGTAAAACAACCTATAATTTCCCATTAAATACAAAGTTGCGTATGAATTGCAATGACAATCTCCTTTACTAACCAGCATAACAGGACAAAGTATTCAAGACTAAGTGATACCGTAAACTACAGTCCAGATAAAGTTAACCAATTTGAAAACTAATATTACTCATTCCATGAAACACTTACAGCTATGTCTCCCACACAAGCACTCTGGTGTCCATGATTGAAACCGTTTAAAATTTCGTAGTAGAACCTTTTCTACTTTATGTCCTTTGTTTCTTTGTTTCACTTGTTACGTCTAGTTAAAGACGAAGCTATCTCATACCTGAAGAGCTTGGCAGACCAGGCTTAGTAATCGCCTAAACGTGTCCTTAGAAATGCTTTGCGTATGTAAAGGATATGTTTGTAAAAAGTGGACCAGGATATGACTGCTAAAGGTTAATTTTGCAGTGATGAAACAAACCAAATTTCTTACACAGACTCAAGACGATAGTTGATAAATTTCAATTTATCCAACGGTAACGGTTCACGTCAAGAGAACTCCTGGCACAGATTGCCCTCTATATATACAACATTCAACAGAATAATCTAACCGATTAACATAAATAAACAAAACATAGAGTATTATCCTTAGAATCGTGACAACTGAAAGTTTGGATATGTTTATGTTACGCCACGAGATTCATGCGATTTATTTGGTGTACTGAGCAAGCAAGTTGAAGTGGAGTTGATGGGAATCTAAATTGTCGATTGGCTGATCTAGATGTTTTCGACCAGCTATGCCCAAATATTGGTACCTTTTCAAACCCAAGCAATGATATTAGAGCCACCTGCCTTGGCTTTGTACACAAGCTTGTTTCCCTGAATGTCAAAGATCTCAGCGGGAATTTCACTTATTAGCTAGATTGTCCAGTTGATTTGGGTGATTTGGTCGGTCAATATTCCTGAGTATGCCGTCTTGATCCTTTAAGGTTTTGCGCGTTGTAATCGTGCGTGGAAATAATGTTTCTATATTGTGTCAATACGCAAATCATGCAAGCGTGTTCAGGAGATTAACTCACGCGGCGCTTATTTCCTCGGAACCCAATCCATGTAGTGTCGATTGTCACGTCCACCAATACCGTTCCTTATGATTATCAGTAGTGGTTTTGTTAATTTGCAACCTGGCATTACTCTGAATATGTAAATACTCATGTGCCAAATAGTCGTAGTTGTAGAAAAATTAGTTACTTCCAAGTTTCCCCCCAAGTGATGTAATGAGTGGAAGACGTTCGGTCCCTTGACAATCAATTGCAGTGGCGGAACACAGCAGATCAGAAGACGAGGACGATTGTGAGCGGCTGGCCAAGCGCTCCATTTTATTTGCTGCTGTAATAGGTATATCATACAATGCCAATGAACACATTAACCTTCGAACAGAGACCACCAAACTGAAAGTATCTGGAAAGCACTTCAAGTTATAGGCTACGGGTAACACTAACACTTCTAATTAGGGTCACCCGGTGCCTGAACAGTAGTCAATGGGTCTTGAAATTGCGACGACAAAAAATAAAAGAATGCTCAGTTAACAAAAAATATTTTCAGTGTAATAACGGCAAATGACTTGCACATCAAGACAACACAGTTAAAGGCACTTCTACAAGCAAAAATCGTGCAAAGGGTGCTTTGAATTAATGGGACTTCCGGTTTTTGAAATGCTCATATCTGAGTTTTCCAAAATATACGGTAATATTCAGCCATCCAATGATTCATTTTCACCTTTGATTCTTGACTCACCTTCCAAAATCCTGGAGCTTTCATTTAATTTTCTGAGCAACATTTATCCGAGAAATGCAGATTTCTAAATTATCAATCTTACGTTATGGCGTTAAAGGAGCATGCCACCCAAAAAACAACCTAATTTGTATCAATTTAGATCGAGTAGTTCTACTCCATAACGACACGTACGGTTGCGTTACCTGAAATTATTCAATGACGTAATCGGTTTCACACGCAGTCTGTTCAGCAGTTCACAACACGGGTTACTGGTGTCAGCTTATCGCTTGAAGTCATCGTTTAACACCAATAAATCATCAAACTTCGATGTAAAACTCTTAAAACTACACCGAGTTTTTATAAAAACCTGTTGTTTTATTTCGCTCTTACGGATTTATTGGTATTTGGACACACCGTACCCTACAAAGTTCGGCAGGCCAATAAGGTCCGTAGCAGGAGTTTGGGGTCTGTTCGGAGATCATTTCGAAGTATTTTCCGTGAGATACAGACAGGAGAACCTAGATCTGTGTTGTTTAGACTTGTGATTTTTTGAGTTCTAAACACAAAACGCTTATTATCCTGGCCAGTGGCTCGGAGCCCGATCAGGCCCGTCGCGGCGGGCCTGATTGACTCCGCCGTTATCCCGGCCAGTGGCTCGGAAATTGATTAGATATCACGAACATAAACCGGCCAAAGTTCAGTGGAAACTAAACTTCCAGTCAAGAAAATGCTATACTAGTGAGCCAAAGTAATGTAAACGTGATTATGCTGGTGAAATAGCCACGAAACTGCAAACCTATTTACTCGCGTAGGTGGTCTCGAATTCAGGTTCGGCTTTAGACACAGCACCGTCAGGGCAGAAATTGTACATTGACAATCATTATTTGAGTAATGTAAATGTAAATAAAAATTCCTCTAACACCTGGCCGTGGGATGGAAATCGAGTTGTTTCACAAAAGTTTCTGCCAGCACACACTAAATTAGCATGAGCTCACACGGCCTCGGTGTCCCGTCAATTAGTTTTATTGCACCTAAGCCGGTAATGCAGCGATTTATTCATTGCTGGCTTCTCAAATCATTTGCACTCACGAAAAATCCAAAGGCATTACAAATTGCATCTAATGAGACAGACTTTGTTTCAGATTTATTTAAGTATTGGTTAGGGTGAGAATAATTCATTTTGAAACAGAACGCTCAGTAGCCTAATAAACGCCAACATGGCAAATCGCAATCCCGACTTAGGACGATCTAGAGCTCATCACTCCCGACTTCGCAGGTGGATCGTTAAGTTTTACAGGCTATCAATTCGAACAGGAATACAGTGATGAAGAAATACTAGAGAGGCGCCGTGAACAAGCTCAGACAACGGAACGCATGGGGGCACTGTCGACGTCTGCAGGCCACAGACACGGAGATGTTTCACGGCCTCATACTTGCCATTACAGCGTACATTTCATTCTTCACTACCATGAGCCACTTCCTAAGCATTTCGAACTCCCGAGGAAGTATAAAAACGATATACCCGCTTTCCTCGCAGCAGCTTAGTTCGGACAAGCGGGAACGATGCACCGCAACAAAGCGGCATTCACTCTGCATATGAACCACTGACGTCGCTAGCGTCGTTTCTCACCTTCCTCACAGGTTAACGCGACACCTATTGGTAAGGTAAGGTCGACTGTATGCGAGGCGATGTGGATATAGACCGATTAAGACGGCAAAAAAGACTAATTAAATCGGGTGGTATTCTCCTTTAAAACTGATTCATGAAAGTCATGCCAAGCAACCCATATGAAGATAGAACTCTGGCTGTCTTTTGCGTGCGATCATAACGTGAAATCTGCCTTTGTTTGGTGTTGAGGGTCTTTAGGTGAAAGAAATCACAGCCAGGCAGCACACGTTAAAGGGTTCTGTGTTATTAAGCAATGGCATTGTTTTTACTGTGTTATCGACTTCATATTTGGAGTGCGATCACGATGGTCTGCCGTTGATATCCGTCTTGTCGAATGGCTGTGAGCGCATGCGCGCATCTATCATAAGTGGAAGGGAGATAAGAAACATTTTTGGTGACTACAGAGATTTTCCTTACTGCGAATTTCAGAAATATTGAATTTTGTGAATTTTTTTACTTTTTCTGGAAATTTCCTGTAGTGACTTGATTAGCGGTACATCATTTCAGTCATCAAATGTCGAATGTGAGTAACCCCCTGGACGATGCTGATACGGGTAAATAATTCAACACTATAGGATACCATTATTGATAACTACTTTCGAAGGTGTGTATTCGATGCGCTATGCATGTACTTATGACGTTTGATAGCGGACGTGAACTGTGATAGGCTCAAGACAACAAAGAATACTGTATGGCCCGAGAGCAGAATGCGTGCTTAGTTTTTCTGTTGCAGCTTTTAACCCACAGTGTTCTTCAAGCAGTACACCGTTGTGGTGGAGCCCGATCTGCCCAGCAAGACCAGAGGCCACTTGTTGCTTACCTTCTACCAGACGGACAATGCAGATACAAGACTCAAGTGTACAAAAGCGGTGGTTTTACGTGGTGTTGTTCAGCGTTGTAGGTGAGAGATGACGATTGTCGCTATGAAACGTTGATAGAGTGTTGTATTTGAGTTGTCACATCCATCATCTGGTAAGTCAAACAAGTGAAATGATTTTACATGTTACCAATCCGGGTAGTGAAGAACTGCAGACAATTAATCATTCCATTACAAAACCTCTATGTTGTTCGCCGCCATTTTCACATGCGGAAAGATGGTCTGGAAATTTTTAGCAAGTGATTGATAAAAATGTACTGTGTAGGCCTACAGAGAGCAAGTTCGAAAAAATTTAGCACCGTACGCAATGTTTGCGCTCACAATCTTGGTATAAGAACTAAGTTTAGTCATTGACAAGGGTATCAAGATTTCGACAGCATCTCGCACTTTCACCAAGATTAATCCATAGAGAAACCCCTTAATGGTGAATGGAATTAAGTCCACATAATGTTGTAGTGAACCTGGGGACACAGAGAGTTTATCTCACGTATCGCACAGGGCACATGTCTCAGAACTAGGGACAGGACCTATATTATGAATTTGTCAAAACGTCCAGCCCAAAACATTTCATTTTGTAGACAGCAAGTGGGGTGGACTCGAATTAATATGACAACATAGAATACGATGGTGGTCATTGAATACAAACTTTAACGAACGATACATGATCTTTCGCATTTTTCGGCCCTTTTGAACACTCTATAAATGCCATACGAGACGGTAGTAATTGAAACATGACCAAATAAATACATAGTGAATCTTTAACTTAGTGCATGTGTCTACCAACCAAATGGCGTATTCGGAACAGGGCATATACCTACTTCGTTCGCTGTAACAGCGAACCCTGGGATACACCTTTAGAAACAGCGTTCCAATAACTATGAGCATTTTCAAATTTAACTCTCATTATTCTCTCTGGCAAGTAGGTAAGTATACGTAAACACGTTTTCTGCGAGCAGCCTTGTACATTATGTTTAGAGACAAGCAATTAAAGAATGAGAGAAGTAGTCAAATGCTTTTGATCAATCAATCAGTAGGTGCACTGTTTAAAGCCTGTTGTCAATGGTTGACCCAAGATCTTCAGTGAGTCTCAAGGGAACATATTCACGGCGACAGCCTTTCCTGAAGACACAAAGACGTTTGTGTAGAATTTTGTTAAAATAATTAGTGAGTTGCCTTTACAGAAGTCTTTTAAAAAACCTGGTTTGCCGCGGGTAACATGCCGTGTCCGGACTGCCGCCTTTTTGAAAACATGAGTGGCCTCCTCAAGTTTAGTTTCAGAGTCGATGGGTTTGAAGACAGTTTAATACATTGATTACAAACAGGTGTAGATGAGCATCCAGAACTTTATTCCGTACCTAACTTGTAAAACTCGCGTTGCTTAAGTTGCCATACCCTTTTTCCTTGTGAGAATTCCGCCTTTTGTGCACCAGTGAAACATAAGACTGTTTAAAATAATCAATCAGCGCTCGCGTTTCCCATTTTGCGACTTAGCGAAAATGCTAGGTCGCCAAACGAAGTCTGAGGTCGCTAAAACTGAAAACTCCAGGTCGCGAAACGAAATTTGAGACCATCAGAACTGATAAACATGTCGTGCCGTAATCCATTTTTAATGTGGTAGTCGTAACTCTTCAACTTCTCCCCATAAATGTCCATTCATTCTCTCTAACTCAATTCCTCTTACCAACCAGCGAACATGGAACGCACTGCATACAACGGAGACGCGTGTTTCACCAGTCTTGCCCGATTTTTGCATAACAATTTCTGTGATAACTTCCTTTAGTACTTTCAGCGCGTTTGATGTTTGCTGAGTGTTGTGGTGGGCCCTCCATTGGTGGGTACTTAAGTAGTATGTCTACTACCTTGGAAAATCAATTACACTCAGTGACGATGTCTCTTGCTTCAATTTAGTCTCAAAACATTAAATCGTATTATTTGCTGGTTCCTCGGCACCCTCATTACTTTTATAGTGCAACACACAGCCTATAGCGACAATGTGAATATGGAGTACGTTGTAAATTGCCAAATGTTTTTAAGAACGAGTTTTGTGTCGAAAATGATCCGCCGTAAATCACTTAATCGTGTCCAGTAAATATGATGACGTGGTGTTGGGGAATAACACTGCATGATGCGGGCTAGTGAGCCGCCAAGGTAAGTCAATAGTGTAAAGGTCCTATTTCCAGATTTTTTTGTTTTCACATTTACAAGTTGTCAATGCACTTTTTAGCGTGGTTAATTAACACTGTCGTTTACTTCCTGCTATACATTGGCATAACTCGGAGCATGTTTTGATTTTTGTTTTGAGACGGGTCGTAAAAACATCAAGTTGGGAAATAAGACAAATTCACACTTCTCGTTTTCTGTGGTTCAAGTAAGCTGATATGCTTAAAATCTAACAGACATAAATTACGCCGACGTGTTAAGATTTGCAGTAAACAGTGTGCTCTGGCTAAGAGATAGGAATAGGAGAATATTGAGTCATTGAACACATTGACCTGCACTGGATTTTTTCAACTTTTCTTCCTGTCTGTGGGCTATATAAATGCCAAGCAAGTGAGTAATATTTAAAATGTGACTTAACAACGAAAGTCAAGCTTATTACTAATACTTCCTCTTCCTAGAGCTGTTTGTGAACATAATTCATCCCTTATTTGTACATCTTGTTTGATTACTTAATGCTAATGACTTTCTAAAACCGCTCTGAGATGCTGGTGTGTTACAACTATTATTTAGTCTATTTACACCCACCTCTTGTCTATTTACACTGATTCACTTCTCTATCTAATATAAAACCTGTAATCATTTTTCTTAATTTGTAGCAATTTCCTCTCAAGGAGTCACCAAAGGCGCTGCTTTACGATTTCTTATTAATGGCGACTGGGGCGGTAAAGGAGGTCGTCCGTACGTCAGTCACATTCAAAGACTGGTGGCGAAGGAAATGTCGAACGTAGCTCAAAAAATGCTGTTGAATTCGTCATATCAACGGGAGATAACTTCTATGAGACAGGTGTCAAAAGCGAACACGACGAGCGATTCGCGGTAAGTTCTGTAACGATCAACTCAAATATCTACAGATCCCCGAAAGTAGTCAACAAGTGAAAACCGAGTCCAGTTACACATTGACCTAGTCCACAACGTGTCATTTTATCAACAAAGGTTCTAAGGAACACGAACAGTTTTTTGACAATGATATTGAATTTTATTCAACTGTGTAAAACCTGCAGATTTTGTTGCGGTACATACTTTGCTTGTTGGCATCATCAGAAATGTTCTGGGGCCCGTTCCAAGAGACTGACTTAAGTTCATTTTTTACTTTATTCTAGAATCTGTCCTAACTTCCAAACTTTGAAACGTCTACATCTGGTAGACAAAACTAACGTCAAACTTGAGGTTAGTTTACTTTCTTGGAAAGGACTTAGACAAGTTGAAGTTTTATCTTAAAATTGATGTAAATTTAAGGTTTGTCTTAGCTGAGTCAGTTTATCGGATCCCTGGTCTACAAATGCGTGATGAAAAAAGTGTGTATATAGGTTTCCCCTATATAATCTACTGTTATTTTATTTCCCAGCGTACGTTCGAGGACGTTTACGCCGATCGATCTTTACAAGTACCGTGGCATGTTATCCTTGGAAATCATGACTGGATCGGCAACACATCCGCTCAAATTGAGTACACGAAAAAGTCAACACGCTGGTAATTAAGATATGTATAATGGCTTGCCATTCACGATATGCATGTAGATCGAAAAATTTGTACCCGAACGTGCAAAAGGGGCAAAAAATAAGAAGATTTTATGATTTTTTCTGGCCCCCCGTTAATCTTTATTGATGTGTTTTGAACAGTTTGTTTAGAAAACTCGCAGTGTAACTAAATGTTTGTAAATAATTTTGATTTTACTGAACAATAAATCTCATTCGATCGGCAATCTGGTGAATGTTTCTCTGAATATTTCAAGAACGTGCCAGTTCGAAGTTGTACTGTCCCAGAGATGCCCTACCTTGTCAATGTTCCTCAGTGCACAAAACTAGAATATTTGAAGAATTTGAAGAGTTTACGAACTTAGCACCAGTCTAATGAAACTGATTCCAAAAAATAAATTTTCATTTTTCCATCTTACGACTGGCACAAGGTCATTCGGCTACTTCATAAAATGAGCAAAATACACAAAATGGCCAGTTTTTACCCCAAAAAACACCATTCGCATACAATTACAGTAAACAAAAAGCATGCATTCTAACTGCCAAAATCCTTCAGATGCTAAGAATTGGGGTGAATAGTCGACTGCCGAACAGTTGGAATTTTTCACAAATTTGAAGTACCTGAGGGTACCTTAATTTCCTGCCGAATTCAGCAACCCGCTTGGAACGAATGAGGGTTTATGAGAAGTTCGAGTAAAAAGTTGGCTTAGGGGGTTTCTTATTGAGACTACCAGGCATTGCAGCTTCAGACGCAAATTTTAACCTATCACGTTAATTATGTTTTCAAAACCTGTTGTACAGTAAGCAATTGTTATTCTTTGAATAGCCGAGCGATTTTTCTGTAGGAATCTTCCTGATTACAAGTACACGCTGAATTTCACCATACCAAGAACTCAGGAAACCGTCACCACAGTGATGATAGACACTGTCATTTTGTGCGGCTATAGCAGCGGATTCACGAGCCTTCCCGGGCCCAGTGATCCCGAGAAGGCAAGACAAATATACAAGTGGATTGAAGATGAACTTGTGAAAGCTCGGTAAACCTTTATACATATATGTAAGGCTTTCAAAAGATGATTCTTTCTTTCCCAAGTTGGTAATGCTCCCAAGAACATTGACAATATGTTGCTGCTAAAAAGCACATTTAAAAAAATTAAATGATAAGAAATCACTTTTGCCCCGCAATTAACAAACGTAGCCTCAAAGATTTCGCCAAAACGTTGTTTTTAGAAAACGGGCGCGTCCGGAGCCGCGCATGTAGACCGGGGTGACTAAAAGTGGGTAGATGACAACGATGGCGTACATACAGTCTCATCCTAGGCAGAGTTTGGTGCACAAAATCGTACTATAATACAGATCTTTTCAAAAAAGAATATTCGACGTCAAATATTGAAGACTCTATAAGTCATGTTCTGGAGTCAAAAACGACTCTTCACAAGCCTAGTATTTGCTCCTTCCAGGCAACATCATTATGTCCTTACCGCTTGGTGGTAATATAATAGCTTGGAATAACCCTGGCGGTCTGGAACTTGCCCGCCGAATATTTTCAATGACAGTAAAGGCTCAAAAAAGGGTTCCGTGCACGCTCAGACGTAATACTATTCGTGCATTTCACGTCTTCCAGGTCTTCGGAATACTTGTTGGTGGTCGGTCATTATCCAATATTCTCCGTTGGTCTTCACGGTTCTGATGACTGCTTGAGAAATTCCCTGTTACCCTTGTTGTACAAGTATGAAGTGTCGGCCTACATCTGCGGTCACGACCACAATCTTCAGGTAAGTGG
This sequence comes from Phoronis australis, assembly GCA_002633005.1. Classification (NCBI taxonomy): domain Eukaryota; kingdom Metazoa; phylum Phoronida; family Phoronidae; genus Phoronis; species Phoronis australis. The sequence continues at coordinate 1,455,699 of NMRA01000001.1, forward strand.
TGGCATGAACTGGCAGGTGCAGTTCACACCCGTTACCTGTGGCCAGTATAGTTGAAAGGTTGGCTTTAAAGATACTCGTCGACAGAGTTGTTCTGAAAATTTAGGACAGCCATCCTTTAAGCGAGAGAACACGGAAATGGGCCCTTTCATGGAATTTTATTTCAGAAAGTAAACAATGCGCTTGTCTTTAAAGCTCCCAATGCGACCCTTTTGTTTGTGGCATTGTAGACAATTTTCCCCAGAAAATTTAAACAAGACTTTTTCGAAGGAAAAGCTGAACATGCAACTCCATCCACCTGAGCTCCACGTTCGATATGCCTTTTCGATGGGAGTAACGCTGGGAACCATAGTCAGCTCTAAAAAACTATAAGGGCTGTCTTAATCCTGCCCCTTAAATAATTATGACGTGCTACAATATGGAAAGCCAAAGCGGAAAAATTCCAGGACACATGATTTTATTTTCTATTTAGGCATTAAAATATCTGCAGGGCCAGATTTTTTCCGTCAGGACCAAATTTAACACGTCAGGACCGAAAATTTATCACGCCAGGAGAGAAAAAATTTCACGCCATTGCAGAAATTTTATCGCGCCAGGACCGCAAATTTACATGCAGGAGAAAATATTAACATCCAATGTCCGACAATGGCAATCCCCTGTGTCTCTGTAATATTCAGCCGTATTCAAGTCTTATGTCCAACAGGCCAAGAGTACGTACCTAATACATGGGCACTGAAATAAGTGGGGGCTACAGCCCCCTATGGTGCGCCGCCCATGTAGTACCGACGAGGGCATGAAAACTTTTGGCGTGTTATTTTTTCGCTACTGACGTGATAAGTTTTCGGTGCTGACGTGATGAATTTTTGTCTTGAGTATTTTTTTCTGAGTTTGGAGGGTGAAAATAACGTTTGGAACTATTTTTAAATCTTTGCATAGAAAACATATGTCTTGAATTTTTCCCCATTGATGTTCCATACTAGCATTCTCGCTGTACAATAGGCAGGCAAACACAGCAAATAGCTTGGATGCGATTTGTGCGACTAAGTGTCTTCTTTCAAATTTCATTGTTCCCGGTAAACATTGGAAACGAATTTTGAAGTACTTATTAAAATCAAAATTATATTGTGTGCGTACAACCCGAAAGCACTACCACAGTTGTTGTGGCGTTTCTATGGTGAGTGTTCGTTTCCTTATGTCTGCTCGCATAGGCAGTATGTTTTGCGGGTCGAAAACCCGCCGCAAATTTGTTTTACCACAGTTTAAAGTTGATAAATTTGGGCCTCACAAAATCCGCATAGTTTTGATGCCGAGTTCTATACTCCCATGAAGTTTGCTAGGCAAGATTGCACCCTCAGGTTCAATGTGGAAACCTAACAACATACATGTTCAATCAAACGCATGTGCCAGTACAAGACAACAGTAATCATAATCAGACATGACGGTTAATTATGTTAACAATAAAATTATTGGTAATTACTATTAGGGCGGCAAAATTCTAATTACAGAATAGATTAGCCACCTTGCTAACTGTCCTACAGTATGTATTAATTTCCCTTCATTCTCGGTTGTGAGGGATAAGACTATTCTGGCGATGACTGGCTTCTGCCCCAGTCGTCATGACGAGATATTCCAAGTCATTTTGTCTCAATACTTTTGGCGTGCACAGTGCATTTATAGTCGCATGCACCAGAACATTTCGAAATCTTCGCAAGCTCTTAGTTCAGTGCGACTAACAAATACTAATGTCAATAATTCTGTGAACCATACGAAGCCAATTTCAAAGACAGAAATCAAATTTTACAGAATTTGAACTTTTTCTTGTAGCATATGGTAAGTGTGTCTGGAGACCACAGGCTAAGTTATTTCGTAGTGGGATCAGGGGCTCGATTAAGCCAAAGGATGTCAGATAAAGGCGCCGTACCCACAATCGCTACAGAATTCTTCGCGGCTGACAAAAGTGGCGGATTTGCTCTGATGGAGATAACAGCTGACAGTGGGAAAGTGACGTTTATTAACGGCAAGGGCGAGATAGTTCACACGGGATCTTTTGATAAGCGAAAGTCACCAACCAAACCCAATGATCATTCTGCTCAAAAAGATAAACTAGAGGAGTGGAAAATTAAGGGCAAATATAGAAAAAACAATGCAAATAAACAATACGCAGATATGTACAAGATACCAGATGAACTTCCACGGATGTAAATTAAAGTACAATAATTTATTTATTCATTATTAGGACAGTTGTTTGATGATCATGACTGTTACTAGGCAGTGCAATAAATATTCATACACTATGTTAACGTATTGGTAATATGAACTCCAGCGTTGACCCGCACCATATTGATCAGTCATCTGAGTAAAGATTTGATTTGCGCCATCGACTGGTCTGAAGTCATGATCGAGTGAACTTTGATGAAAAAAGGAGATAGAACGGGAAACGTACGTTGGATGATATACATGTTATCGCATTTATTTGGGCACTTCCGGCAATTCTAACCGACTGCCTCTGCAATCCAAGTCCTCGCTTTTGTGTTTTCTTGTCAGTTCAATTTTCATTTCGAGCATCACATTTCCCGCCGAAACAAACCTGAAATTATAACAAGAGACTCTTGTGCTACAGTCATGATCCGTGTAAATTATATCCTAGCTACATTCACCAGCAGTCTCTATGATTCTAAGGACCGGCGAACTACAATCAAAGTATACAGCGAAAACGTATAATTGATCTATCGCAAGCTCCGCCCTTTGCGAAAAACCGACAAACAAGCAATAAGTTTTACCTGACAACGTGTTGTTTGTCGGGTAAAATGGCGGCTTGGAAACGAAGGTGTGTCAAGAATGCTGTGTTCTGATTAGTCAGTTATGCTGTCACTCAAAATCCTGGCGATAGGTCAATTATTTTTATTGGTAACCGAAGGTAATCGGCCAAGCACTTGGCTCGCTTCATCCTCATGCGGTGTGGTGGAATTGTGCTCGCGACGGGTAGTACAAGTGAGATATTCACCTCACTTCCCCGCGGTTCATTTTGGCGCGGGCATGATCTATGACCTGAGCTCTCCGTTTGCGCTGGCCCTAAGAGTCAACGAATGCCCGTCCTTTTTCCACGTATTAGAATCCGTATTATGATTGAAGCGTAGAGCTTTTGGAATGACACAAACAAGAGCGTGATTGCTTTCATCTTGAGAGTTTATGGTCGTATTTAACCTCTTAGCCACAGCCAATTTTTTTTTTTATTGCACACGAATTTGTCTGCGAATATTGACTTAACGAAATCAAATTTCTTCAAGTGTAGTCCAACCAAATTTTATTGAAATAGAGGCAGTGATCTATTGTTTCGCAACCGATTGGTCTTCAATTGGGGCCTCAATTTGTGCTGATCAAAGTCTACTCATCTTCTGAGTGTGTCGGAAAAGAAGAAGCGTAGATATGAAGTGCATAAATATAAGAGCACTATCCCCACAATAAGGAAAGAGAATGAAACTTAGAGCAGGACTGACAAGACCTGAAGTTTGTGTGGCTCTACAACTACAAGTATAATCAGGTGGGAAAAGAACGCAGCGAATTTTGCTTTAGATGCTAACATGCTACGGGGAAAGTCAATATCTTCAAGAAGTCCAAAAAGAAACATCTCTTTTAAGAAGCATTTGATTGGCACAAAGTCCTCGTCTTCCATATACGGACCCCATTTACCACTTTAATCAAACTTCCAGTAGAAAAAAGTATTAGCGATGTTGCATAGATATCTGTCAGTAACTGAGAAAATTATTGGGTATTTGATTGCCTTTAGCTTCTATTCTGCGAAGAAAGACTTTTTTGACTTTGGCCCATAACTGTTGTAAAACATATCTGAATTTGTCCCTTACTCAGTTTACCATAGACTATGAACTTCCAACTCTGTATACTCTCAATGGACCAAATCTTTGATCGTACTGTACGCATAAGGCGCGAGCAGGATTGGCCGAAAAGTCACTATTTCAGTACCAGGGGTGCCTAGTGTGAGTCACGCCTTGCGACAAGTCGTCTGCAGTAAATGCTAAAACGTATGTTGTCTAATTTTTGTTATTACATTGGCTCAAATCTAGAATTACTGAGTTTGGAAGTACTGTATCTGCTTGGCAAGAGAACAGTAGTTTGAAACCAGGTTCAACAAGTTGGCTACACTAGACTGGTCATTTCATTCGTCGAGAGCGGTTATCAAACTCAGAAATCTATTCTAATCAGAAGGAACATGTTGACACCAGTTTTATGACAACAAGCCTAAGTTTCTGGCGGAAGGCTGGTTTATAGTCCCTGCAATATGTATAGTGCCTACTCACAAAGTTCGTGCTTCCGCACTGGGTTCCATCGGCGGCTGCAGATTTCCATTTACAAAATTCTCCACTTGTTTTCGACGGATCGCTGCATGCTAGCTTGGCACAGATGCGGGAGTCGGCCTGCAAGTGAACTGACAAATTAAATATCAACAGCATCGCCGTGTACCATAGTACAGTTTTTGATTTTCACCGAGGTCAATATGTTGGTTTTTAAACCCCTTGAAAACTCTAATGAGACCGCTAGGTAATTCATAAAAAGGCGCTGCCTACCAGCAAAAGCGGGTGAAAACTGTGCTACTGAAATTTGCTGTAAAATACTATTTGTGCTGAAGACGATTATTCAAATCACGTCAGTTCAAGGAGTGGATAGAGATTCTGTAGATGCTAAAAACTGAGTGAGTACATGGTTAAAAGTAGTTATTTTATCACATTCCCCCTGTTCGCAATTACAACGGACATTCAACTACGTATCTGCAGTGTATCACGTAACTGTCACCACCATTGTGAACAATGCCGACCAGTGGTGCAAAACCAAAAACTCCAACGAACCGTCCCAACTTGCGCAGTGCCACCAGTATCATAGATTACATGGCCCCGTAACAGGACATAACAAATAGAGAGTTACTGAACCAGCTGAACGCCACATTTGATGGTATGGAGAAGGAGATAGAAAAACTAAGACATCAATTTCATGCGAGACAAAGGCTGAAAATGTCAAACTCAGGGATTGCATTAAGCTGCTAGAGAAAAAAGTGGACGACCTCGAAAATTGGTCCAAAAGGGACAATATTGTTATACATGGTATGAAGGAGGAGGTCAACGAGTAATGGGACAAAACTGCTGAATTGGTTCAACAAGTGGCTGATGATTTAACAATAGGCGAGTTGTCAATTGACGGTGCACACCGTCTTGGCAGAAAACAGCAATAATCGCAAAAGCATCGGCGACAACTGAGCAAATCTGCTCTCATGAAGAAACACAGAGACCTGTCAGAAGGGATACACATAACCGAAGATTTCTCATGGCGAGTTAGATTGGCCAGGAAAAAGTTATACACCTTCAAAAGGGAGAACAGGATGGAACATGTTAAAATCACATGAGACAAGATGATCAACGGTAAAGAAGCCTACAACTATGGCGAAGAACAAGACATGGTCAACCGAAGAACAGATTTTCGAAAGCAACTGGCAGAGGTATCAACAATGAAGCAGGCCCTGATGAAGAATAGCAATTTGATGAACAGAGCATGGATTTGAATATAGGATCCAGGATTATAGAAGGCTTCAAAATGAAGAAATTATCTCAGGAAATGTATGAAATTGTTGAGTCATGTGATATAATTGGTTTCATTGAATCATTCCAAAAATCACCCACAAAATTTGATACGTTTTTCGACAACTATACAGTCCACTCTGCAATCCACCCCCTGGTGGGAAATAATCAGGAGGCGTCACTGTGTTAGTAAAAATAATTTGGCACAGACTGTAACTCGCATGAATTATGATTTAAAAGACCGTGCCTATTTACACATAAAAATATGTACCCCCGTAGCGAAAAGCCATATGTCATTATAGGTTTTGTGTACCTGCCTCCAAAGGGTCCTGAATATAGCCAAGAAAGTGACTTGGAGCAGATATATACTGACATCATAGATTTTAATGTTTCAGGTAAATTAAACCAAGCCAGATTAATCCGTGCAGGTGATTTCAATGCCCGCAATGTCACTGTCAATGACTTTATTTCTGATGTCACTGTAGCGGAAGATAGCTGTGTCTATGCAGAGGATGATTTCGCCAAACCAAAGAAAAACCAAGATGTATAAACTAATAATTTTGATAAAAATTAATTGATTTGTGTATGGGTCATGGTATCCACATTGTTAATGATAGATCGAAATCTGATCCCATGGCAATTTTACCTTTGTTTCGGCGAGAGGTTGTAGCATCATTGATTATGTTCTTGCCGAAACATCCTTGTTCGAGTACATTCAAGATTTTAAAGTATTGGAATGTGATTTATCGTTGCATTTCCTTTAATTTGTACTCTCAGTACCCCTGCAAAATTATGCCCTAAAGATACTGGTGAACCTTATATAGCAATGAGAAAGCAGGTGTATTTTTAGAAAAATTACGAAGCCAGGAAGCAAACGATAAGTGTCGACAAATTATGAGCTGTGTTGATATTGACATAAATGAGAGTGTTAAAGGCTTAGTAGACTTGCTCCAGACAAGTGGCACGGGCATGCTCATGAGGCAAGACAGGTGTGTAAGTAAGCCACGTAGACCTGCATGGTTTGACAGTGAATGTAAAGAGATGAAACTACAAAAGAAGCGTCTACTGCGAAAATCTATGGTGTCTTGGAGTGGCTTAGGCCTGAGAAATTATCTTACTAGTAGGAATGAATACAAAAAAAAGTTATGTAAGAAGAGGAAAAAGCGATATTATGGCGATAAACAAAGTGAGTTATGTAAGTCAGTGGGGAGTCCTAAAAGATTTTGAAATGTTATAAATAGCCAGTACACACTACAAAGCCTGATAATAATATTACTGAATTGGAGTGGTTTGGATATTTCAGTAACCTGTTTGATATTAACAGAACAGAGGGTCTCAGTGAAACTTTTGATGACCTAGTTAGACAGATTTTTGATGAGCATGACGCACAGTGTGATCGTTGTAGTCACCCACAGAGTGAGCGTGATGTAACCAGTGCCTTTGACATGGATGAACTAAATGCCGGTATCAGCTAAGATGAAATAGTAAGGGCCTTTAAGAAACAAAAGAATAACAAATCTCCCGGAGAAGACGGTATACCGGATGAGTTCTATAAGTGCTTTCCTCAGGCCCTAGTAGAACTTCTCCACAAACTTTTTAATAGAATTTTCAATAGCGGGCATTATCCATCCCAATGGTCAAAAAGTATTATTGTGCCTTGTTACAAAAAGGGAGACAAATTTAATCCAAATAATTATAGAGGGATCCCCGTTATAGATAGTATTAATAAAATTCTTACAACTAGTCTTTATTCTCGTATAGTTGAATGGTCGAATAACACGAAATGCATCCCGGAAGAACAAGCAGGCTTTCGTACTTGTTACTCAGCAATCGATAACATTTTCAACCTACAGAGTATCATCCAGAAACATGTCACTAAACTGAAGGGGAAAGTATATTGCGCATTCGTTGATTTTAGTAAGGCATTTGATAGTGTGGACATTTCCCTTTATTTTATGTCTTTTTAGCCAAAGGTTTGCATCAGAAAATGTTCAACATTTGGCGCAGTATGTACGACTCTATACAATCGTGTTATGGTACAGTCACAGACCACGCCCTATTTTAACTGCACAGTTGGTGTCCGGCAAGGATGTACGTGTCTCTTCTGGTTGTGATATAGGCTCTCTGTTTTTTTTTGTTTTTTTTTTGATGATTGATTGCTGGTGTCGATTACTGTTGCTGGGCTGCAGATGAAGCTCAATGTCCTCGAAAAGTTTTGTCGAGATTGGAACTTGCGTAATGTGGTTATTTGGCCCAGGCAACACTGGTGGTATAGTACTCAAGCAGAGATTACTGGATTGTGGTGTACAGGATGGCAACTGGAAATAGGTAACTTAAATAAATATGAATTTTATTGTCTTATTAAATGTGATCTTGTTAGCGAGCAATATGTAAATTGTTTAAGCGCTTATTCGAGAAGAATACTTGCGCAATTTCGATGTTCAGGTCATTCACTTAATATAGAGAAAGGGAGACATGTGGGTATTCCTAGAGGTGAGAGAATATGCGGCATATGCTGTCTGGGTGAAATTGAAGATGAGACTCATTTCATGTGTCGATGCCCTGTTCTTGGAGACCTTAGAAGAAATCTTCTTCCAGAGCTTGTCAATGTTAACTATTCTCTTGTTAGGTTATTCCAACAGAAAAACCATGACAGTATCCATCCAGCGCCTTGCATTGGATATTCAGAAGGCTGTGGCTCTAAGAGAGGAACTGCTGTCCGTGTAAATATACATTTATGTATGAGTAGGCAAAGCCTACGATGTACAATGAATGATATTATTATTTTTATTATTATTATTGTTGTTGTTGTTGTTATTATTATTAAAAAGACTCTATGTTTAGACATGTAATCGTATTGTCGATCGCTAGTTCGGTCAGACAGCTATCGTTTTTACTCAAAACGCTGCAGAGTGATTTTGAAAAAAACTTCCAGGAGATGCTCTGTATGGGAAAATGAACAAATGGTTAAATTTTGAGAAAGATGTCGTGTTAACGACGGTGTTTTGTTGCTAAACAAGCTATAATCGTCTTTTGGTTATATCGCAGATCATAGACAACAGATTTGCAACTTCGACATTTTCCTACGGGATATCCAAGAGGCGCCACTCTCCACAAATGCCAGCTTGCGGTTAGTGTAGGACGGGAAATTCTGGCATCTATTTGACTGCCTAGCACAACGAAAAAAATATAATTTTGGCAGTTAAACACTGTTAAGCGGCTTCCGTCAGTAGAACTCTTGGCATCTTAAGTACTTCTGGCAATGCTACAGGTCGTGCAATTGCAAAATTCCAATTCTAGCGCTGACTGCTTGCAGAACGCTTTGATATTCAGAAGCGTATTTTTTCACAAATTAAATAGAGTATCTATGAATGCAAAAGGTACTTATTTGACGTTTTTGTTTCAGAAATTTATTAATCTAGTAATTTTGTGTGGACTAACTTCAAATGTGCCACGCTAAATGATCCAACGTCCGTCTGTTCACAGTTAGTCTAAACATTCACAACTGGTCGCTCTGCGAAGTGTTGTAGACCTGCAGCAAAATACCATTTTTTCTACTCTACCTGGATTTGTTGTACAATTATTTTTTCTTTGCTGTTTTATGTAGCCTTAAGGATAGGTAATCCTGCTTTAGGGTAGTGACCGTTCGCAACCCTTGAGCATTTTTAAATATGCAAATTAAGGCCGTCATTAGGCAAAATTCTATTTTTGCTTATAACTTCTCACCAAGCACTGCAGACAGGTTGTTTTGATGTCTTAGCCATGTCTTCATGGTCAGTGAATTTAATGGAGCACGTTTGTTGGTGGATACGTCGTGAATTTGCATAATATAGGCAAATTAAGGCCGTCATTATTCAAAATTCTAATTCTGCTAATATAAGGCCATCATTATCACGGGCGCACCCAGGGGGGGGGGGTCGAACGAGCCCCAAAAGTCGAGCCCCCAATTTTGCGAATTGGGCAAAAAGGTCAGTGAAACAAAAAGTCCGAGTAAACGAGATAAAAGTCCACAAAATCCACGGGAAGTCGGCGTGGATGCACACAATTCTCGGGCCTGAACCTAGTGATCTCGTTTTTTAGACCTCGTTGATTCCTTTCAGTAAAAGTTCCGCATACCGAAAAATTCGAGCCTCCCTATACTTTTAGGCTGGGTGCGCGCATGATTATTCGAATCACTATTTCTGCTCATAACTTCTATACGGCGTTACGAGTATATTACTTTCACATCCTCTCTCACGTTTACGTGATCGTCATGAAGTTGCATAATTGATAAGTTACGTAAATTACGGCTGTTATTATTATTCAAAATTTTACTTGTGCTTACAGCTGCTGTACCAGACGCCAGAGTTAAAGCCTATCTTCAACGGTAACATCTTTAAATTTGGTTCCTACAGTATGCATCGCTCTGAGCCAACTAGTGCCATAAATTGACAAATGTAACGAACTGTTAGGCGTATTGGCTTGCTTTGTCTACGTCGCCGCGAGAATCACCTTTTTAATAGGTCTTTTGCGAGTTTATAACAATAACGCGAGATTATGTGAGACTTAATTGTGACGTCACGGGAAGGCGGGCAAAAGCTTGTCGTTTGGTCATTTGCCCAATACGGTAGCAGAGTGTATTCTGTTATTGTCTTCGAGTTTTTAGCCGTTTAGTTCGAAAAATGTCCAAAAGCATTGCTGTTATGGCAAATGAACTTCAGATTCGCACTACAGTACGTTCTATCGCGTTCTGTACTAATTTCGTTCCGTGTATTTTAAACGGCTGTAGGCGAAATCCGCTCACTGATAAAGTTTTCACCTCGTCAAAAATACATTCTACACCTAAAATTAGCACCTAAAAGGCTCTTACTTTCTTCAGTGACTCTTTCTGCTTCTAAACATATCTTCGATGAAGCATATATACGGGAATTCAGGTGACTTTGGCGAAGAATTCCAACTCCACTTTGTGGTTACTGTTAACTTTGTCCGCGCGCGATAACCACAATTAAGTATTTCAACTGAGTCAGGTGAGTATGATGCAAAGGCTAGCGCGAGACTGAGCGAAGCGCGAGATCTGGCGCGTGACCTGGCGCGTGACACTTGCAAAATAGCATGAGAAAATATCAAGTGAAATTTGTAAGATTTGTGTCCCTTGGACTTTTTGTTCGTCAACAGGCGTGATTTCACGTAACTTCCTCAAAATGGCGGCTCTTTAGTGAGAGAAACTCGAGAGAACCGCGAGGTTTTCATGAATATGCTCAAGTTATTTGTAGACTAAATTGTGTCCAGAGTCAGGGTATGTGTTAATTATAACTTCATGTGCACATATGCATGTTTCATTTGATTTTATTTGCTGTATTTTGAAGTGAATATCTTTTTATGGGGATACACTATCGCCCCTGTATGCCTGCGCCATTCAGGCCTAGAGCGGGTTAAGTTCCAATTTCAGTCCGTTCACAGCTTCGCACAACATAACAAGGTCACATTTTCTTCGTCTATTCACAGTTATTCCACGACCCATCTACCATATCTTAAGTTGTTTTAACGTTTTAAGCGTAAAATTCACCATAAGAACTCTAGTAAGTTTTAGCGTGTGTAGCAAAGACTCGGGGCAAAACAAGAGCAATATGGCGGGTTTTGCCCCCTTTCCGGTGACGTCACAGTGACTAACGAGAAACTCGCAAGTGAGCTATTCAAACAGCTGCGAATAACAGCCGCACGCAATGGTGTTCTATTCAGACCCCTATTCAATACAACTGTTATCGTCCTTTTGTTGTTTGTCTGAGATCTCGCGGTGACGCAACATGGCACGAAAAGGCAGCTTCCAGTAGCGGACTTATTCTTCCAGATTAAATTTGGTAATTCGGGGTGTAAGTTTCTGACGGGCAAATTCCTGGCTAATACTCTGCCCCGCCCCCCAACTCAAAATCCTGGATCCGCCCCTGGTCAAGGTTTTGCAGCACTAGCTGGAGCATAGAACACATTACGTAGTACGTTTTGCTTGAGTAGACTTGAGTACGTGGGGCCGAAGTTAATTAAGTGATTAACTCGAACCAGTCTTCAGTCTATCGTCACACCGAAAGCTACTAAACACCGGTCAGCGATAACCTGTGTACCTCCATCCACGGAGTAAACCGCGTGTTCGTTATAAACTCTGTGGTAACCAGAGAGTTTTTTCTTCGCTCGTATTTGAAAAATGGTGAATTTTGTGATTTTTTCTAGAAATTTCCTCACAGGGGAAAGTGAATTACTCTGTACTAGGCGTTGCGGGATGGGACTTTCGTCAGAAAATGTTTAAAGGATATTTATGACGAGCTTTCGCGTTCCATGCTTCTGTAAGATCAACGCATGACTTTGTGGTCAGGAAATGGTCTTTTCTGAATTCTCGTCTTCGGTCTTAACTTAGCCCAAATTTCGGTCTTAACTTGATATAGGTGACATAAAAAAGTTATGTAGGACCCTACAGAAATGTCCAAATTTGGCAAATTTCAGAACATCATTTCTCAGACACGACTGAGTGAATTCACAAGGAACTTTGAGGTACTACACTTTACGTACTGTTCCCTAAAACGCTATTCGGAATTTCTTTTTAAATGTTCCATTTTTGCATGAGGGGCTATCAAAAATAAGAATGTTACGGTGATTTTCAGCATAAAGCTTACAAGTTGCATAAACTGAAAACGAAATGATGATTTAGAAAACTGTAAAGGCGTTTTTTAAGATTTCACCTTGAAAATCTATATCAAATACAACTTGACCACTGGCAGGTTATTGATATCGTTGTTTCCTTTCAGCGTATCTAGTTTCTTTTTTCTAACATATCCAAACAGAGATTCGTAAAAATTCAAAAATCCTTGTTGTGATATCCGTTTTATTTATGGAATTTTCTGATAATGAAATGTGAAAACTTAGGTCTCATTTCACTGGAAATTAATAGGAATTAAAATCCTTAAATTAGGGGAAATGCACGAAAAGTTTCCACACCATTTTCCATGACATCAAGAATTCAACGTATATTTTACTCTTTCTTTGTATCAAAGGTGATTTAAAACTTGAAGTAATGGAGTGTTTGCACAAAGTCTTCAAATACGCTGACAAAATAAAGGACATAGTTGAGTCTCTATTGCGTCTGTTTCATGCAAGCCGGGCCACAGGGGGTTTGTTTCATGAAAGTTGACTGAGGCTGAGTTCAGAAAATCATTTTATTTTGGGGGATTCTCCTTTAAGTCAAATATTTTTGCTGACGTTCCCACTTCCTAATTCTTGATTAAAGATTTAGCTATATAAAGCTAGTGCATCAGGGCCTAGAAGTAATTTATGCAAACTATTTCAGTTAATACCAGATATGAATATATTCTCAGAGGCTTTGCATTTTTGCCAAGGTGAGATTTAATTAATTTTCAGAAATAGTTGAGGGGAGCGTAAGATCGAATTTCTGACCTAAATCTTAAGTCGCTTTTCCCGAAAGACGTTAAATTTGCTATATATACTGGATTATTTGTTACTACGGTTTTGGATCAAACATAAGTTTACGTCAGTCCAGATTTGACCATATCCATGATTTCCACCATTCACAGTATTTTGCACGTACATACTATTTAACAAATACCAAATTATAAACAACAATTGAAACTTTTTAGATGTTGTCCACCTTACATGGCTTTTCTACACAGAAGACCTGCCATTTTTGCAGTAACAAGGAGTTTCTTGTGTTAAGGCCCATAGCCAGCTGTTGCGGTGCTCATTACCTCTCTGCAGCCGATCGTCATCAATTCTACACTGCCCTGCACCCAGTCGTCGGTGAGTTTTCTCAAGTTCCCGTGGTAGAGTTTGCATCTCATGGTTATGCTAACGGTCTAGTAGAGGACAGCCTCAGTTGTAAAACTCCGTATACTTGACGTAAGGCTGACGACTCGGTCTCATAAAACCTCCGATTCCGATCCGATAAGTTTGCCACAGAAAAATTACCATGTCGGCCAACAGTCGGGCGATTACCGCAAGCGCCGGACGTGCGTCATCAAAAGTCGCCAAACACTACAACTGATCTTATCATGCTGAGCATCAGGATGGAGCTCAATCGGCGGGATCGACCGCGTATCGATCGCTAAGTGATTGAGGCGTTTTTGGTCTTGCCGGCGCGGTTTCGATTGTTTTTCTTAAGTATAACGTCACAGTATGTGTGTTTCATGAACGAGGTCTGAAAATCCTAAATCATTTGAAAACAATCGCTAGTTGATAAAACGTATTTTTACCCAGCATGATTTGGATCCTTTTCCCAGTCGCATTTCACATTGCCCGTCGGCACTCAGAAACTCACCAGGGAATAGTGTATCGGCCTTTATTGTCACACCATTGCCTGAAAATAGGCACGATGACGCAGGTCTCCTGCAATGGAAATGATCGTAGATTTGTGACTGGAAATTTTGCCTGTGCGAGTTTTTCAGTTTGATACTGTGTTTGCATAGTCGCTGAATGAAATCAGCGCAAGCTGCTACAGTCGCGAGATATTCCTGCATAAGTCCTCATGTATGGTCAAAATGTTTTAGATATATTGACAGTGTGAACGTAATTCGACACTAGCTGACTATTGCGGATTGCTTCAGACTAGTTTGTTCCAAGCACAAAATGACATGTAGACGCAACAGAAGTTAACGAGTTAGGTGTCATGGTCTAAAGAGTTCTCGCCGAAAGCAAATAGTTGCCTGAGTACAAAGAAGAAAGCAAGAAATGCGAACCAGGCGTTCGTTCAGTAATGCTGGCACCTACGCAAGGACCTAGCTAAAATCTAACCAAAGTCACGTGTTCTCATTTAAAATTCAAGCTAGGCAATGTCTCACGTAATCTCTCGCGAAGTCTTGCTTTTTAGCGAGGTCCTAGCGTTACTGAACGGGAGGCCGGTGTGCAGTTGTTATTGCTCAAATTTTGTGCCTTGAAATTGAATGTGCCTTAAATATCAGTCAATCAATGAGTGTTTTCTTGGCTAACCACAACCTGACTAGGCGAAGATTGATATTGAGGGCACACTGAACCAGTGAGCGTAAAATCACCTATAGTGAGACCTCTGTGATATCTGACGGTCCACTTTAATTGAGTCCAGCTCCAAATACTCAAGCAGAGAAACTTTCAAAATGCCATGTGCGATAATTATGATATAGAAACAAACTATTATTAACACTTTGAGTGAATTTAGCGCTGGTTTGAATTTCGTTAACAATACTTACTGAATGAAAGCCTGCATTTCGGAAATAGAACATTTGGAAAAGTAATGTCCATTGGCACCCAGTCTGTCGCCCATGATATATCCGTCGGTCGAAGGACAGCTTCCGGTATCGTGATTTGCACCCAATCTAATCAAGAGGACAACTAGACATTGGCAACTTCAGAGTGACTGGGTGAGAAATTGTGATTTTTAAAATACTTAAATTTGTTTTCGCTTATTAACAGAATGATCTGGCTTCGTCAACTCTTAAAAGTTTAGAGCATATATGAAAATTCATTAGAAAGTGCTAAACCAGCAAGCGTGACCTACGCTTTAAGTGAGCTTCACAGCAACTGCGGGGAATCACCGTCCTGCAGGAGACATAATATGGACCATTCTGTGACAGTTTTGGCATAGTTGGATTGTTTTATAGGAAACGGCTCATTCCAAACGTGGCGCTACAGGTGCTAAATTGACCAGACGCATGGCGCTCCTGATTGGTTAAGTTTAAATTTTAAGTGTAGTCGAGTCTGAGTTCGGGCAATAAACCACGCGGTTTAATCGAATGTTTTCAGTACACAGCAACCAGACTAATATAGACTGATCCCTCAGGCATGTCGGAGCACTACGGACGTCGGGAGAACAATTTATTGCTCTCTCCGAGGTCCATGTGGTCTATTATTACATGATTTAGATTTAGACAGACTATGGAGTGAAAAAACGTAATATGGAGTAATGCCGTCTTAAATTCTGTTTCACTTCATCTTTCTCATTTTACAAGTCTCGCGCCACCAGCACGTCACGAAACTCGATAAGTTCTGTCATTCGGATTCTGACTTGTCAATTGCCACCATAGATTATATAGATAGCAATTACCGGATAATTTTCGTCAAAAATTTACCAGATAACTTTCATCAAAAAGAGGTAAAGAACAATGGATATTTGAATACAGAATTAAGTAGCCCTAATACCAGAGCTTCTAAAAACATTCATCATCAAAATGTCTTGAACGAATGAATGAAGTTTTCTTGTTGAAAGAATCGCCCTTCATATTCACGCTGGGAATGAGCTTTTCCTCCCAAAGCAGGTTGTGTGGTCTGCAGACGCTGTGACAAGTTGGTCTTCTACATTTCGCCTATGAGGCCGAGCACCCGACCACACAACAGCCGACCATGATTAGCAGACGACGTATTTGCCGGAAATAGACCGTGCTATATCTGCCAGGTCTCGCTAGTTAGTAAAGATATCACGACTGCGTAAAATCACAGATTTCGTCCATTGAAAATATGCGGAGTTGGCTGTCCATGTACTATTACAGTCTATGTTGCCACGTAAAATGTAAAACAGCAAGTGAATGCAAACCAGCATCAAGCACGCTCATTTTATGCAATATTTGTCATTTTCCGTACGATGTAGTAATGAACAGGACAACACCACACGGAAATGAACGAGCTTTGTGTCGAATGAGCATGGCATCAAGGCATCCCAGTTCCCAGCATCACGCACAAAAGGCGTGTTTTCAGAAGTTAAAATTTTCATTGACTTTCAATACATGTCATTTGCGCGTGCACTATGAGTGTGCTGGCACGCGGCTTGCGATGGCATTGATATATGTAGATTATTACGTGGCGAAGTCGTTATCCCCCGTTATCTAGAGCCCTCGTGGATTTTGGAGAATTATCACCCTCGGGGCTAACGCTCCTCGGGTGATAATTATCCAAAATCCACTCGGGCTCTAGATAAGGGGGATAACGGCTGAGAACATGTAATAATCTATTTATACCACATACTAAACGAGAAACATTGCAATGAATCGATTTACCTTTTCTGACTCTCCACGGCTTTGTAACTACTTACTATGTCAGAGGCCCGGGGTCGGAGGTCGTGACCTTTTAAGAAAAGCCGGGCTATTTTTGTCAAATAATGCTTTTACCAATTGAAAACTTAAATATAATAGAAATAAATTGAATTGATAAATTAGGTTTACCAACTATTATAGCTTAAAACACGTTTTTTTCACGCTAAGCTTCGACCGGGAAATTATCGTCTGCTAAAGTAGGTTACCACTGGTAACTGAATATAATTCTCAAGTCAAAGATCCTGACGACACGATACCCGCATTCAAACTGGAGATCGGTGATTTACAAGTAAGAGGACATGAAAGAAAAATTTCACTGAATTAAGATATTATTTTTATGGAAATTATGTGTCATATTTTTCGTAGCGTATAAGTACAGTACAATGCGGTTTGTTGAACATGGGATTATTGCGAGTGCTCATTTAAGTATTCTATTTCACTCTCGATGGCGTCAGTCGCTGCGTGGTGTAGTGGTAAGGTCGGCGACCAGGAATTCCAGGGTCCCTGGTTCGACTCCGTCCTCGGTTTCCCGCCAAATCGTTATCTCACTAGTGAGATAACTTTATGGGTTATTACACGGTTGTATCTGCCATTTGACGCTATTATTGTGGTATAAATACACAAAACGCACCGAGAGTGGCGTACATGAAGTAATATCCCATGAGACATTATTCCGCTTATCGATACGCGGAATAAGGTAGAATATTTATCCCATGCGCTCGAATTCTTCTAAGTTTCTTTCATTTTTTCGGCAGATTTTTTAAATACTTCACTCAGACTGTTCACATGGCAGATCACACCCTATATGTATGTACTTGCGCGCTAGGTTGCAAGTTTTCGCTTGTAAAAGAAACAGTTTCAAAAGTAACGATTTATTTCTTGAAAAGAGATAACAAAGATGAAAACAACGGCAACTGTGCAATGAACTTGTAGCATCTCCTGGAAATAGTTAAATATCAACAATAATCGATATTGTAGTTTCCGAGTTGCAGACGATATAGCATTCAGCAATTGAAAACTGAGACAGAAGTGTCATATAATTAAAAGTTTTTCCAAACTTTACATTTAGGGCCTGGTTGCATGTCGAGTGTTAGTTACACTGCTGCAACTGTATTACTTTAAACTATATTCGGAAAGTTTGATGATCGAACCGGCTGAAGACGTCGAGTCGACGTTGACTGATGTAATAATATCGGCTCCGTCTCGATCATTTTCACATTTTTGAGGTCTGAATACCGAAATATTGACATCGATGATTGTGCTTCGCCCTCGCCATTGGTTCATATTTGTATCATCATAGATGTATATTGTGTAGCCGGAAGTACTCACGTGTGTGCCAATTCATGACTAGCACTGATGATACCGGCGAACGATCCGTCATCTTCCACCATCCCACAATTCCACATAAAACCGCGGTAGTCGGCCTGAGCACAAGCCGTGCCAATGTACGCCCATCCCGTTACAGTGTTATAGCATGTCGGTGTTCCAGTGCATATGTCATATCTGGCGAGTGGACAGAAGTTAACAATATGTCAATTTCAACATAGATCGTAGACAACAGATTCACGTCTCTTATGTTTTCATACGAAATTCCCAGAAGAGACGCTACTTTCCGGTTAGTGAGCATTGCTCAAATAGGGTCTCAAATAAGGTCCCTGAGTATACTGCGTATTTGTGAACTTGTGAAAACACCTGTTGTTCCTTATTATGTTGTTTTAGTTTTATTACTAATTCAGTTTTCGGCGTTGATGCAAACCGAGAGTGAATTCTAAGTTGAATTCTCAACATTATCGAAAATAAATTGTGATCTTTTCATGCAATACCCCAAATTCATGGACTAAGTCCCTATTTATTTTCTTTGAACTCAGAGCTCAGTTTTTAGTTATATCATTAGACAATGTCATTAGTCAAAGTGGAGCTCATAGCAAAGATGAAATGAAAAATGTTACATTTGTGGGTAAAGAAAGACACAAACACGCAAAAATAGGGAACTTGAGTTCCTATTTAGAACTGTTTCGTGCAACGACTTACTTGCCGCACGTAAATCTGCGACTCGCACCAGGCGCCGCTAGTGAAAAGTAACTTCTCGGCCAATAGTGTTGGTCGCGCCTTGCGCGTATGGTCACACATGCTGTTTATGGAGAATACACAGCTGGCAGTCCGTGTATAGTGTATGGTTTCCCGAAACACACAAAGCAACGAACTGGAATACTTAAAGTAGCATTTCGCCCTGTTTAGCTGTTTAAAGTCGAATTAGGCCTTTTACTCTCATAATTCTGTGCCATAACCTATGATACATGTACTCTTTATCATGATAGGACTCTATTTGCGTTACTAACGGGAACGTCGAAACCATCAGCGACAAGAAAACACTTCAGCGTGTATTGGGGTTGGCTAACCCTAAATTGCGTGTTCGAAAATGGCGCACGCAGGTATTGCCGGTGGCTTGAGTTAGTAACAGAAATGGAATCCTATGACGGTGATGAATGTGGTTACGGCTGATTTTATGAGTGTAAAGGGTATAATTCGATTTTGTTTTCAGCCTGATAAAAAGACAACATGGAGCAATGTCACAAAAAAGTCTTGTCAGACGACTTACGGTTATGAAATTAGTCTCTCAGATTGCTCCTTAGACAGAAAAGCTGTGAATTGTGGGCTTCTAAAGACCTGACAGTTTGTTGCTTTGGTATTATTGTACGTTGGATGGGATAGACTTCTTGAAGTTATTAGCTTTGACCAGAGCTATAAGACAGGAAAATCCGCTGTGCTTTTGTTTGTTTATTACTAATCACCAATTCTCGCCGTGCATTTGTCAGACATTCGCTGAAATCAAGGTCGGTAACTTTACCTGCCTCCCGTTCAGTAGCGCTAGGATCTCGCTAAAAAGCAAGACGTCGCGAGATTACTTGAACATTGCCGTGTATTTTAAAAGAGAACACGTGACTTTGGCTTGATTTTAGCTAGGTCCTAGCGTAGGTCATAGCGTTACTGAACGCACGCCACAGGTAATACGTTTAGAATACTCTACCATTTATCCAGTGGGATTTGAGTCCTATAGATCTAATAGCGGATTTGCAGCGACGCCATATTGAAATTAGGTTAAAATGGTGCATTGTGGGTTCTGTGGTCAGGATTCCGAAAGCGGCCATAGTAACAAGCATAATACGCGGTATGAGCGCGAAGAAAACTTACGGCGGATATACTTGTGTTCCTGGCTGCTTCAAAAACAACAAGACAGATAAAAATCTGAGTTTTTATGTG
>NMRA01000001.1:1476501-1591362 GCA_002633005.1 Phoronis australis
TTAACGTCTCTAGCATATACACGGCGAAAGCTACAACAGTTAAGCAACCCAAGAACTCTCAACTTGTCTGAAACCGGAGGAGATTTCGAAATCAACGCCGATAGCCCCAATACTGAACATGACGACAGTTGTGCCCTCGGTCACACGGTCACTGATCATAGCTACGCTGTGTTTACAAACGAGAGAGAGGACTTGCTTGGTATTATAAAGCAAAAAAATGAAACATGGTTTTTAGTTTGCAAATCACTCCAAATGCACACTATGCAGCCTGCTCAAGACATGCCTGACCACAAGCTATCCCACGAGCCTTCGCGCAGGAAGTAACTTGCACATGCGCAATGCGTAGTTCGTTTGCGCTGCAAATCCGCTATTGAAGCACTGGTGTAAATTGCTATTTTTAGACCTTAAATCTGAAACACTGCACATATTGGCTGCAGTGGACATTATTGTGACGCCGACAGGAGGCACGTTCCAAAACGAGGCTCGCTACGACCGCTATGTTGGCTTATCGGCATAGTTGTATTCCGCGTTGCTCGAACGGCTAGAAAAAATACGGACATTCAACTGTATGTTTTACAATCCCAAAGGACGTTGAGATTCGGAAGTGTTGGGTCATTGCCATACGCCGCGACGATGGAAAATATGTCCGTGTAAAATTTATAAATGTTTTTTTTCGAAAAGTTCGATCATATCTTGTCGAGCATCATTTCAACCGGACCGGAGAATCTTTGGACATCCAGGCTCTATTCCCCTCTCAAAAATATTGAAAAATCACATGGAATTCCCCCCACGAGGCCTAGAACGAGATTCCCCTAGTGATTTCTCTAGCCCAACAACAAGTTGGGAAGATGATCCCTGTAGCCAACATCTTACATGACTATCAATCTGGCATTTATGGTTGGAGGGCCAGCTCTCTTTTGTTCGATAATTGCTCTAATCTCCAATAAGATCGTATCTAGCCTGACTGGGTTGTGTTGTTAAAAATAAAAGTTAAGTTATAACATATCTGAACATTAACCAATAGCATTTCTGAAACTCTAGTCAAATGGTGATCATGTTAATTTTTGAATTGCCAAAATCGCCAAACTACAACCGAAGTTTATAAAATCTATTCTTTCTGAACGTACCAATTCACTCTGGGTTTGACAGTATTCACAGGTGGTCTGTAATAAGCCTGGTAAATAATTGGCCTGCCTGTTGTCCTACCAGACAAAAGACTGTGCATGGCAGTTAACAAAGAAGTTAGATGTTATCACACGCTCACAACCCTCAACGTCTGGTAAAGTCACTGAACGAGAAAACGCCGTCATGGAGCAGATGTCCTGGTTCATGTAGAAAGCATTATCAACAATTTACAAGAAGAAACGTAACCCTGCTTTCACCATAATACCTAATCCGTAACACCTACGATCGTCGCAATTTGGTCATATTTACTTTTTATATTTCAAACGTAGTTTTCCGAAAAAACTTATATCCTTTCTTCAGACAACTCTTTGTTGCATTGACTTGTTCTCTAATGTATTTTCTACGTCTCTGTGGTTAATTATCGACACATTTTTAAGATTTAATATCCAGATTGGACTCCAAAGACCGACAATTTAGCTCACGCAATGTCAACCGTTCCGCTTTGTTTATCGCAGTGAGCCTCGCTTTGGATTTTAATTTCCGCCGCGTGAATTAGGTCTATAGTAGGGTGTTTGGCTGCTACCGCAGGGGTTCCGCGTTCGATGTGGCGCTTAGCTGATGCTGGACTTAGAAAGTTATTTTTCTTGCCAACACCATCCGTATTAGTAAACTTGTCACGGTGTGTCATTTTTGTTGGTCCAGAAAATAACGAATCAGCAGTTGTTTGCGAAACCAAAAACCACTTGTCGTCTTAGAAAGGAACAAGTTGAGACCAATGTTTAGTGGTAAGTGGTCTAAATAAGATTTTTATTTCTTCGACGGAATGCGGATTCATTGTCGGTCACTTTAACCTATCAACTGATCTCAAGTAATACTAGACTTTTGAAAATTTTTCTAACAAAACAACGTTCTCTTATCAATCCTCAAAAGCTGGAAAACTGTTTAAAAAGTCAAACGCGGTTAACGCCTGATTTGTCTGTGTTTATTTGATTCTCAAAGATACCCGTACATGGTTCATAATTAGGTTACAGCCCGTACGTGCACAGGGATGTTGATTGAACTCATACCACAGACCCCACAACACTTACCAAATAGCTTTGAAACAAAATTCTGTTTGCTCAAAACATGTTTCAAAATTCCCTACTAAAGTTTCAGGAAGTGGTCAACTGGTAGTTTTATTAGGTTCCAAACGAAAATGAAACCGAAAGAACAAGCCCCTTCAAAATGTTTTAACACAGAATGGAGGATAAATTTTTGTATCGATGCTAGTCTAATGCCAACTGAATTTTCTGCAAAGAACCTACATGAAAACGAGGGCCTTTTCCATGAAAAGTACCGGGCTCGTGTCAGAAATTTCATCTTACGTTGAACACAATTATTTCAGAAAACAATATACTATTAATTTAACAAAGTACAAACTATATCAGAATGTACAGAAAATACTAATTAATTGTGTAATTTGCATAACGTATTGCTAAATTGTGATGTGTTCACATCCGGGGTGGGGCTCGTGGGACTCAAATGAGCCCTCCCATTTGGCGAAGTGGGCAAAAGGGTCCGCCTCAGAGAAACAAAAAGTCCGAAAAAGTTCAAAACGAAACACAAGTCCACTAAAAAGGCAGTCGGAACTACCAAAATTCTTTTTAGTAAAAGCTCCTCATTCTCAAAAATTCGAGTGCCCCTATTTTTAGGCTGGGTGCGCGCATGGCTTTAACTGTTGCGTTAAAAAATCTTTATACATATTCAGCAATATAGAAGTGGGCGAGTGTAAGACAAAATTGCTGACCTGAGTCTTAATTAATGGTACAGGCATGTAGAGGTCAACTCAAACAGCAACACTTACGCTGTGTGTAAAAGAGCCACGTCGTGCTTCGGCAAAGACGACCTTCTGGTGTATAGCCAGCGCCTCAGGGATTTCAGGGTGCTTTCTCCCGATACAGAAAGTCCATTCAGATTGTTTCGCAAAAAACTGCAGTCATCTTCACTCTAAAAATTATATTCAGTCCAGAGAAAAAAGTTAGTGACGGTAAATAAATACACAAAACGTACAGAGTGGCGTACATTAAGTAATATCCCACGAGGCAATATTCCGCGTATCGACCGAGAACGATGGTCGAGGTCGATACGCGGAATAATGTCGAGTGTTTATTCCATACGCTTCGAATTCCTAAGTTTCTTTCACTTTTTTCGGCAGATTTTTTAAATACTGCAATCAGACTGTTCCCGTGGCGGATCACATCCTATATGTATGTACTTGCGCGTAACGCTGCAAGTTTCCTCTAGTGAAAGAAACAGTGTTAAATATAACGATTTATTACTTGAAAAGTGATTAAAGATGAAAACAACGGTAACTGTGCATTGAACTTGTAACATCTCCTGAAAATAGTTAAATAACAACAATATTTGATATTGTAGTTACCGAGGAATCGGAGCCTACGTTGCAGACGATATAAAATTTAGCAATTTAAAACTGAGACAGATCTGTCATATAATCAACAGTGCTGTTTCAGATGTTACGATTGGGACCTGTTTGCATGTTGAGTGTTATTTACACTGCTGCAATTGTATTACTTTAAACTGTTTTCGGAAAGTTTGATGATCGAACCGGCTAACGACGTCTTGTCGACATTGAACTACCTTTTGAACTTTCCATATCAGAGGTCACTGTTGAAGTAGTGCGGGAGGTGAATACAGAAAACAATATTACATGACCGTATTGCACTCGACTGATTCAACGCGTATGAAACAATATGACGACAATGAAAAATGATGACCATCATGACTTTAATCTTTCGTAATCATGATGTTAGTCATGGTAATAATTCTAATGCCAATCTCTGATAATGACTACAATGACGATAATGATATTGATGACGATTATGATGACGACGAAGACGACGACGTTGATGATGACGATGACCATGATGGTGATGACAATCACGATGATGGTGATGATGACAGTGATGAAGACAACGATGTTGATGATGACGATGATGATGATGAAGAAGAAGACGATGATGATGAGGATGACGATAATGATGATGACGGTGACGAAGTTTGAGGGAGCACAATGATACAGGGAATGAGAAGCTATAAAAAGCTCTTGGGGCTCGTTTTATCAAAGGTAGACCTCTTGGTCTTCCTAACTGGTCGGAACCACGTGACGTTATTTCTACAAGAGCAAACGCTTTACAACGGATGCAAATCCGATCGTAGAACGTAGTGGTTGAAATTCAAGCTGAAGGCACGGCAGTCTCGCACTGGACAAGGGCTGAGTCATTTGATAAAACAGGACCACTGACAAAGCTGTAGTGCAATATTATGTATGAAAAGCGGTAATGGCGAGGCTGTACTGTACATTGAAAAATAGAAAAACAAAGTTGTTCTAACAAAAAATTATACTTACACTACAGTAATATATTCCGGTGAGTGTAACACTGATGTCAAAGTCTTGAATTGTCTTGTATCGTAAATTCACCTTTAAGTGAGAAAGGATTCGTTAAGTGTTTAATATAAAAACAGTTTTCAGCACAAAATCATGCATCTTATGGTTTAGCAGGTGCCCAATCTAATGTAGCGTCAGGTCTGTAAACCGGAAATGAAAATTATTACTGGTTTAGGGAATAATAAACCAGCGCCTTCAGTCAAAAACTGACTTTAGATTTTGGACATTTACTTTTGTAAATCGGTCTCGTGTTGTTCCTCGCTCAGATTAGAAATGGTTTCTTGGCTTGAGAAGAACTTACAAATCGTTAGTGCTTCAGGCTTCTCACTTACTTGTCACGGCGGGTTATTTTCAGTTGCCAAGGCATCCGTCCATTGAATTCATATTGTAGCCAATTTCGTTATCAAAACAAAGGAAAAAAACGTGATGACGCTGCTTTGCAAGAGCAATTGCTTTTTTAATACCAGAACATGATTTATTCACTACTTGCACACTTTGGTGGCGCTGGAAAAAATGATTGCTGTGCCTTGTAGCCAATATTCAGCTCTGTAAACACTATTTAAGGGTTGACTATGTGCCTTGTTGCTTAGGATACAATGCCTCGCTTTTGCATCTATTTTAACAACGCAAAAGTGAAAGCCCGGGACCTAAAAAGCTTCTCTCTAGAATAGATTACTGTATTATCAAGTTACAGATACAGTACAAAAATATATATCTCGGTTTTTCAATAATAGTTTTTTTAAAGAATAATTTAGAGTTCACCCTTGACATTTTCACCTAATCCTATCCCCATGATTACACAACATCTTACCAAGTTGCTTGAATCACTTAAATAAAGTGTGTGAATTTTTTGTCTTTTCGGTTTTTATATTTTAGAAGCAAAATGTTTCTTGTACAACTGTACTTGCGGCTGGATAAATTTGATTGCTGCACAAAGCCCAATACATTGTTCAACAATGACAATGTGACGTCATCGATGCTATCCACCTAACGACTGTTATGCAAAGGGATCTGATATATTTATTACCAACAAATAGCTGACATTGATTGCACTAAGAAAAACGACCAAGCCCTTAGATGATATGTGATATCAAATACACAAAATCCTCCTGCGTCAAGAGAATGGTTGAACAAGTTTTTTTTTCCAAAAGAGGTGACAGTATCATGTTTACATTTTGAAGAGTTTATTCTCTTCAGGGTTAAGATTGAAAATTTGATCTATGAAATCACGCTAATACTTTGTTTAGTTCACCAACTGGAGATTGGTGTTGTAAGTAAAACCCTTGCTCAGACGGCACGTGGATGTCAGACAGCTTACACCTTGTCCTCTGAGCATTGACTGAGACCACATACCTGCCATCGGTGACACGAGAAGAAACTCGATTTAGATATACGTAGCGTTGCAATAGGGAGGGAGAGAAGTATCCGCATGAACTGAAATGCGCAAGCGCGCCTTTTGGACATGGATCCTGGAACGAGTTGCTCTACTTTTTAGTTGAGACAGTGAATTGTCACGCCCGGTGTTACGTTGCATCGAGACGTTTTTTGTTCAACCCCTTTAACTTCATACTCGTGGGGCAAGTTGTTCCGGAACAAGATGTCTTTTGGATGCAGCTGCGTCTTAAAAGACGCATGGCAAAATTTTTACTACTGGCGAATAACAAATTGCGTAAACTTCAAACAATTTCGAAGGCACCTTACCTACCCCATTGTAAAAATTCGCTATGTACTGTCTCGACCATTCGTCTCCTCTAGTTTTCAATTTCTCTCCAAGTTGATAATCAACTACTGCCAATACTTCAACAGTCACGAGGGCTGTAATTGCTCGTCTGACCACATGATCGTCCCCGGAAGCTGCAGAATAAAGCATCTTCTGAAAAAAGTGCATTCGTCCAAACACCTTCACATGTCAACAAGGAGTAAGTAAAGTATTTACGTATCCATGTATTTTATACATGCGCTTGAAATGTATCTATATATTCACTAGCTTAAAGATAAAGTTCCCCCCCCCCCTCCCTCCCTCTCTACTAAATACGCCGGGAGTTTGAGAAAGTGATTTTTACTGTCGCGAGCAGAAAAGGTCTAAACAAATGAAAACTTCTTACAGATGTCATATCGTCACTGAGAATACAAATCGCTGTTCATAGAGATTTGTAGTCTACGTTCCTTTTTCTCTCATCGTCATTCACAAGATTTATCACTCATTATAATATTAGTCAAATGCCGCAAGTCGTTGTCGTGTACTGGCACATACCTTGTTGCATGCGCGCACTTAGGCCTATGCTCGTATATCCGAAATCATATTTTTTCGGGGAATTTTCGCTCAAGTGTTTTGCATATAGGGCCGTGTTCCCGTGCTTTACATATAGGCACAGCGACTATCCCTTATGTGTGTGTGTGTGTGTGTGTGTGTTTGTGTGTGTGTGTGTGTTTGNTCACGTTCCACTCACAAGGTATTTTAAAAAGTTGATTTTTGGTCAAGCGTTTCTCGTTTAGGCGGATGCGTCTAAATCCAGATTTTAGCGCACAGGAGTATGTAGGAACATTCACAAATGCAAGCGTAGCCATATCCTGGCAGCCTGAAACTGAGGATTGCTTTATCGAGTAACCGTGGGTTTTACGGATTTAGGAAAACGAGGCAGACATTGTAAACATTAAGCATTTTACACTTTCATCTAGCATCAATGTGCAATAGGCACTCCATTGCGCGCGTCGAAACACAAAACTCTGTAAAGATAAGTTGTATTTGATTTCCAGATATTGATGAAAAGGAAGCTTGGATAATCTCGGCCAGCCTCTCTTTGATCTCATTTTATTTGGTCTCATCACGGTAGATATGGACATCTGTTTTAAAGGAGTCCAGTATAGAAATAACTTTGTATTTGTTGAAGCGTCAATGAATCTGCGTTCCGTCCAAGAATTGAGCTTTTGTTTCACACCTCTAAGTTCTGTAATATTGGTCTTAGCTTGTTCCATACTCAGACGAGAAGGAATCAATGGGTTTGCAAAAAACTGTCAGTTCGCTATTCCTTGAGACCGTGTTCGGCGTATAATGTGACACGCCGCAACAAGCCAACTTGTAAAAGCTGGTCTCAATCAATAACAACCTGTCAGTTGTTTTTTAAGCCCTGAAATAGCCCGCACTTTGACAAAGGAACAACTTGGGTCCAATTTCCTAACGGTAAATAGTCTAAATCAAAAGTAGGTTTTGTGATGTCAGGCGGGTTTATATGACCGATGAGGCCTATAGTTGGCATAGTCGTCTGCAAGGTCTTTAAACTGTATTTGAACATAACTCCGAAATAACGTCCGGTGAGAAAAGCAGCGATCAGAAACAAATGATATGCAGCTTTCCCTTATAGGATATTTAGATTCGATTCATTGAATTTCCTCACAGGAATGTCTTGTTAGCAAAACTCAAAAGGTTTATCTATTAAAAACACTTACCGAAAGTCCATGGAATTCGACACCAACAACTAGCAAAAAGAACGGCCACCGCAGTAGGCAGAGTTACTTGCAATTGTGGCATTTCGGCTCAGAGACTAGTCAGAGACTATCAGGTTTTTGCGTCCAACTTCGTCTTATAAGTTCTCGCGTTGTCACGTGAAGTTGAATTGACATTGTCAGATAGATTGGAGTACCTATATTTGACCCAGTGATCAGGGAACCACCCATGTGCGTATCAAACGAACGGTTTTAGCATATTTATATAGATGAAGTACACGCACTTCAAGCTGAGATAAAGAGTTATCATTCTGAGAGCTGGCAACGAAGAAAACAAAGTTCTTGTCGCTTCCTGCAAAACACCTGCGGTCTATTTTATATCCGATGTGCAGAGAGATTTTATGCGCGTTCTTCGACCCCAGATCTTATTTCTTTTCACTTCAGCTGGTTCTTTTACTCTAACAGGAATTATCCATAATTTTGGGGAGAATACTAATGGACCAAATTTTGCAATGTTGACGTAGGAGTGACTGCAATAATTGCATGGTGAATTTGTACAAACCGGTCAATAGGTGTCACTCCGGACTATTATTTTCGCCTGAACTGCTGCATCTTATATCCATACCTAGTATGGTCCCCAAGGAATAACTAATAAACACGATTTAAAAACCGCAGTTCTTTACCAAAATTTCAGGGTATGAACGTAAATATATATATACTACGGAAACCTTTGGATTTGTGAAGAAATCGCATATGACAAGTTGTGAAACAAAAACGTAAGCTGGGCCAACAACAAAAACAAGAGAGACATCTAATGTGCGTAGGGAGACAAAGTCGGCTGCGTCAACAACACGAACGCTGATCTTGGGTGGTACTGGTGTGAAGTTTTAATGCTCATTAAATAGCGTATGTAAATTACCTTGCTTCAAGACTGGTATTCACTGAGTCCTCTGTGGTCCACTAACTGAATTTGAAATTTTGTATAAGGGTCCATTTCACGAGAGAATTCTATGTTGATATTTGTGTAAATTTATGAATCAAGCCAAAGCCGAACCATAGATTGAAAACGATTTATAACTAGTTTTGGTGTCTTTAACTCCTTACGCATATTCATGCATCACGAAACCTGAGATACGGTCTTTCTGAAGTTGTAGATAGTGATCTGACTCAAATTCGGGTAATCTCAATTCTTTTCATAATAAAAACGTGACTCCGGTGGAGAATCGCAAATGTCACCATCTTCAACTTTCGAACTCGGGATTAACTAATTTAAGAAACTTTGGTCGGGCGAAATCCTAGCCGATGCGCTTTGTGGTTAAAAATTTCCAAGCTCATTGAATTATTGTAGAATGAGCTCCTAGCTAACAATACAGGAAACGCTTACATGCGCCCTTTGCGAGTTGGCAGTTTTAGTGAATAAACTCTGAAGAGTCAATGATGGTTTCGGTATTGGTCGGATATAACGTGCCCGAATTTTGAGAACCAGTTTCTCCGCTTATGGGCCTCAAACTGGTTTTCAAAATACGGGCACGTTATATCCGACTATTGCCATGGTTTCGAGGTTTTGTTAGAAACCTATCGCAGTAAGGAATACTTTGAGACAGATTTTATAAGAGTAAAAGGTGTTATTCGATTTTCGCTTTTTAGTACCTTAAAAATTGCGAAATGAACTTGTAGTGATTTGCTCACAAGTTCTTTCACAACTTTTTAAAAACGAAATGATAACCCGCATTCATTCAATGCAGATGCAGAATTTGCCGTTGCCCTAATGGAACGCCAATCAACTCAATTCGTTGGCAACTAAGCAAAACCTACATAATGTTATAACTTTTTCCAGTGGCTAAGAAGTAAAATTCCACCTTCTTCAGAAGAAAGATACCCACGTAGTTCCGAGCACTGTGCTCGACAATATACAGTGTTCACACACAGCAAATGACGAATTGCAATGGAATAAAAAAAGTGCACGTGGTTATGTTTCATGGGCAGATTTAGGGCGAAGGGACCACACTTGGCATAAAGCGCATAACATTATTATTTATTGACGTGTTAAATTCTGGGTTGAGTTTTAATTTATCAGTAGACTTGTGGCCGAGTTAGTACAACAGAGACGTGATCTATTGCTTTTACTCTTAGTGTGGTCAATGAGCTAAATACTGGTCCTTCATTCGTCTTATGATGAATTGATTATTGATATGTATTTATAAATAGCGTTTAAGTACCACAGCACTCTAAAAAGCTTTGCTTGAAAATTTAATTTACTGTTGTCACTAATGGAATTGTCAAGACTGAACTATTGTTGGTATGGTACGAGAATTTTATTGGAGAAGTTATAGCTATTCAATCTTGCGCAGTTGGCTTCCAGTCATAATTGACCACATTTCATAATTCTACACACCAGATATAATAGGTCTGTGTCACGTGACAGTATTTAATCCTCCATTAAGAAGCATTAGCAACACCCCAACATTAAGCCAAAGACGCAAGAGAGTTAAGTATTAAATATTCACAGCGTTTTGTTACAACAAGAGTATTCCCTGATCTACTTTTCAGTTACAAATACGCAATCGCTGTGTTGAGGTCGTGACTCGAAGTTTTCATTTATTCATTAGTTCTTGGAATCTCGGGGCATACAGCTGTTAAGGATCTTCCGACAGCCCAGAGACACGATAATCCTGTCAAGTTTTTCAAGAGGACAATTCTTCGCTTAACTTGTAATCGTGCTTGAAGATACGCAGACAGGACGCTTTGTGGCCCAGACTGTATTAGGTAAAAACTCTGAACAAGTTTGGCTGCTTCCTTGACTATTTCAACTTAAAATTTCATTTGATTCTATTTTCTGTCACAATTAGATTAATAAATTCAAAAATTTATCTATTTTGACAACGTCCTATTTTGACAAAACATCGTAATTTAAATTATGAAAACTTGTATATTTTAGTTGCCATGGTTACTGATTTAGTGTGTTATTACGAAAACATTCTAAGGCCGATTTCTGTAAATTTACAATAACTGGTTTAAGTTACTGAAATCCCTTTTTCACTTCTCATTTTCTCTGAATTTCTTAGAATTGAAATAAGACAATATTTTACGAGTTTTCAGAAACTTTTAAATTTTTCACAAACACGTCTATGTTTAATCCGCAAAATAAGTTTTGACAAAAGTAGGCAGTCTTACGTCGATCATGGCTTTTCTTGGGGCACCGATTAAACTTTCTGCAGTTATTGTTAGATATAAGGACACGTGGTTTGGCAGGTTCTTGTAGGAGGATCAACCGCCGATGACATAGGAATTGATTTAGTTGGAATTTTAACCGTCTTGTTCGCCAAGGTCGGTTCCAGCAACTTTAAGTGATTAAATTTTTGATAAAACAGACCAACGAGAATGGCATAATTTGTTGTGGTCTGGGTTTTTACATAGCCACCTGTTGCCAGATGTGAGGCCCAAGTTGAACACGAGTCGTGCAAACCATAAACAATTATTTTGGGTCAAAAACGATCCCAAACTTTGACTGTGTATGAATTACGTAACAAAATCTTTGTATTTAATCGCCATGGTTACTGCCGACACAAAATAAAGTTGCGTTCCTTACAAAAGTGTTACCAAGGGGTTACGGGCAAAAACTCAGATGTCATTCTGAACAACCTCGATTCATATCGTTTCATAAATAAAACAGGATCAAACTGCATACCGTTCATAATAAATTCATTAACGCAGGGAATGGTACGTCGGCGGGGGATTGGTATTTGGAACGGAGGCGTCAACCGGGGGCGTCTTCGTTCTCTGAGAAACACTCATCGATTCTGAAAATAACTGAACGCAACACCTTTGAGATTTAATTATATTATCAAAACATGTCCAAGGTCAGATAATTGAATAGCCAATCACAATGACCATTTGTTGCCCGATTGATTTTTGGCCCTTCACAGTGACCCTATCCAGCGGTTACATACCAAAGCAGAAGGACTAATTCGATAAACAATGCCATCGATTACTGAGGCCCCGGAGACATCTTACCTCCTGTGGTCGGCTACTTGGACCTGAGTTGCGTGATTCGAGCAGATGTGTTTAATAATTTAGACGGTCGATCGGGGGAGAGGTAGTCACAGCAGAACTGCAGGGAATTAGTACCATGTAGCTGTCGGAAAATTGACTACTGTGTTTAATATCACTGGAAAATACGGAAATCTGGTTCTTATAGTCACAAATCCTGATAGTGAGTATTAGAACGTTTGGTTATGTTTTCAAACATGTGTTTGTTGCTCTTCCCGTATTCTTTTCAGTTCAGTTAGCCTATGCATCTTGTACTTAACGGCAAAAGTTAGTCGTATTAACGAGGACACTTTCCGTTGGGGGAATAGAGCCGAAATAGCCTTTGCGTTAAATTTAGGAAGCTAAGTTGGCATTCTTCGGCTTCACGAAATGTGTGTGACGACCCACACCCGTGTTGGAAGTCATTTCCCAAGAAGTTTTTGAATTCACAAGACATTGTCGGTGATAGATTGCTCTTACCAGGTCCATAGGTTACACACGCCAGATTATATCAATGGATGATGGTTAAAATCTTTCATCCTGTTGAAATCCCAGGGAGAAAAATATATCTCTAGTCTATTGAAACAAGTTACATTTTTGTATTAGATAAGACTATGTTTACGCTCTGTGCCTTATTTGCTATGTTGGTAACATCCACTATAAAACGATGTACATTTCTGTGATCAGTGGCCGGTTTTCTTCTCGATTTGCTCTCAAAAATGTTTTAGCCGTTCTCTGTGCATCTTGATGAATGTCAAGTAGAGTGACAGCTTGCAGCGTGGCGATGTGTTAACATGGGCTCCTAGTGTAAAGTATCGGCCAATTGATTCAGTTTCACACAAAATATGTTCAGCCTCAGAGAAGTATCGTAATTTAATGAACTTTGCTAAAAGAGGTGTGGGCATTGTTTGTCAACTGTTTTTTTTTTCTGGAGTCAATAGATGGTTTTGAAAGCGATATTTGTCAAAAACAGTCCAATGGATAACTCATTCTCATCTTTTTATTGATATTGTCACGTTGAACGTTGTATCATCACTAGAAAAACCCTTGATTCGTATAATTGTTTCTACAGTTTAACTACCGCCGCCTTCAACAGTAGAGAGCAATGACCATTTCAAGATTTTGTTAACAGTATAACGATTTATTAAATGGTTTATACTAAGTAACAAAAAGTTTTACCAACTTAACCATCAAAATAAGTAAATTGACTTGTTGATAACTTCAAAACCACAAAATATAAAGTCAAACTAAATATCATTGATTAAATACCATACTGTTTACAAGACAGTGTGAAACGATGAAAATTGCTTTTGTATTATATTTTATGGTATATAGTTGTTTTAGGGATGTAAAAGCAAAATGGCGTCTCGTATATATTAAAGCAATGACAGAAAGTAATTGCTTATAATCGTAAATGTTGCCAAAAGTTATCTGTTTGCGAATACAATCAAGCTTGTATGCATATGCGTTTCGTCTGCAGCCCTGCACTACAATCCTTGTTTTTTTCAGACACCTTGGAAACACGGCGATTTCGGAACATTACTGGAGACGAAAAGGTCAAACTCATCATAGCGGACGACGGCTTAGTCTGAGTTATACTGGAGGATTGCTTTTTTACGTTGGATAAGTAATTACAGAACGAGACTGTGATGCGTGAAACTCATTACCAGAATCGATACTCAACAATGACAAGTAGCAAAGGTACAACTGCTTGTTGACCGATTTTTGGCCTCATTTGTGAACTGTACAATGTTAACTGGGAACATCGGCTTCCCAAACATGTCTCGCGACGACTCTGATTTCAAGCCGGAGACAACGAATCTGCCTCCTGTTCATTTCAACGGCGGAAGGAGATACTCGCTCCAACAGTCTCTTGTTAGTTCGCATTCTTCCACAACGACGAAGTTTCCCACTATATCGCAAAGCACGCCACAAAATAGTAGATCACCGAGGATGAGACGTGACGTTTCTAGTCAAAAAGGTCGCGCTGATATTTGCAAGACGCCGAGCTGCCCCCAGTTGTTTCTGAACGTCTGCTTAGCTCAACAAGATAATAGCGGTAGCTCCTCACCGACTTCAGATAGAAATTCTGTTAAGTTGCCGGACATTTTCAGTAATGGCGGAACCCCTCGTGGCAATGGTCAGGTACTGGAGAACTCTTCGTATAGAGGTGAATTAGAGGAGCTGTATAATAAAGTTAAACAGTTACAAAACCGTCACGGTAGCTCAGAATCGAGTGCTTTCTCTTCCTCGCCGTCGCGAGAGAATAGTAATGGTGACGATCGTATGAGGTCGCACACACATCCTGGGATTGTACCAGGAACAAAAAGTACTAAGCCATTTTATAGGAGGATAAACTCCCAACCAGCACTTCTTCTGCCAATCAAAGCAAAGGAAGCCAAACCGTCGAAGAAGAAGCATAGACTAAAGAAACATGCATTGCAATCCAGTATAATCGACCCTACAACGTACAAGCTAGAGAACGATTACGCTGAAATGAAACCGAGTGGTTCGATTTCCTACGAAGACATTTGTGGATGGCCAATTGCAGACCACGAAGACCTTGACTTGGCTGAACGAATTGAGGGATTTCAAGTTGCTTTTGATTCAGAAGACGACAGTGACCGCGCGCGCACGCCAAATTCTTTGAACCAAGAAGAGGATATTCGTCTATCCGACGAGGGACAGGATGAAAGTTTTGACGAGACACCAGAAACACAGTGGCTTGAACAAAATTTTAAAGCTGAAGAAACAGAAAATGTTGACGGTTCTAATCAGCTGTTGAATGCTGATCCCATTCAAATCGCACTGGAAGCAATTGCTTACGATTCGACGCAGCAAGCAGACGACAAAGAAGATTTAGTTGAATTTGATGATATAACAAATATTCACAACGGTTACGATGACGGCGATTATAGCGACAATGCCAGCGCAACGAGTGAGTGTAACGAGAGGGAAGTCGAAGTCAAAATGCAGAATTTTAGTATTGGTGACTGCGACGAAAATGACAATGAGCGACTATCAAAACTATCAGATGTTAAATGCAAAGAATGGTTAGACGATATTGATATTCAAGTGGACAATGATGTACACGCTCAATAAACTCAATGTTGTATGTCAGCACATTTAAGAAATAAATGTCTCAAAAATTGTCCTACGTAAGCCTTTAAGAAGCGGATTCGTGTCTTTAAAGTAAGAGCTTGCAATCCGGTCTTGAGCAATGTCTTCCTGATGTAAATATTGTAAAAAGTTTTAATTTAGCCATAAAATCCACCTTCTGTCAAGCAAACAAATTAGTTCTGGCTTAGATAACACCCGAACACCGCCTGTAGTGCCATCTCTAAAATACATCATTTTGGTTCGTGTTGCTTTTTTAACACGACGAGTTAGCTTTTCACGATAAAAATGAACTGATTGGGGTTCATTGGTTGGTTGCTTCAACGGAAATACTGGTGACTGCTAACTTGATAAATATTTCGGCTTGACCAAATTAGCACCGCGTGGAACTAATGCAGCTGGCCTCAAGTCGGGTTCTTTATTCAGATTTAAAACGATTTCCAGTGTTGTAGTGCTCAGTCCAGAGTCCAAGCTCAGCGACGCAATACAACAGGTCGGTCAATCCTGTAAATACACTTTATTTACTGTAGTTACACTTTGTTCTTTCCTGATAAAACAGTTAGTTACCATGACAACCATGACTTATGTTTTGCAACAGTGCTGCAGGATATGACTGAACTATAGTTTCGCAGTGCTATCTCTGGACGATTGACATTGTGGAGGGAAGATACTAAACGCGGGGACAATTTAGCACTTGGAATTTTTACAAAATTATGTGTTTGGATAAATTGGTGTGCTCTGACAACGGTTAAATACATTACATGCTACGTGGAGTTGAGAAGGATTAGATTGACTGGTCCATGGCCAAATAATCATTTTCGAAGTGCTTTAAGTTAGTAATTTACAGCGCTAGGTAAATCAGGCCAAATTATTATCATTACTATTTCTAATATTAGGATTTTAATTTTATTTGACTGGGTCCAAAACGTCAAAATGACGCCATACTGAACAAGCAAATTTCGTACGCGTGTGGGCATTAGTGGACTTTTGTCGTACTACTGTCCGGGAATGAAGCGAAAAAGTGTATTGGATTTTTGTGTTGAATTAGTTAATGCCTTGTTACACTGATGTAAGTCAAAGAACACGAACTCGTGTGGAATGCATCGATTTAGTCTTTTGTTGTTACATCAACTGCAAGGAGTCACAAAGGTATTTTAGGCATTTCTCAACTTCCAACCAATGCCAGTGTAAGGTGTGAGAACAATTTCATGAATGTGTCTCTCCCTAACCTCCAATCCGAGACCAGCACACAACACAGTACGATTCCCCAAACACCGCACTCGTCGAAAGTGCACCGTGCACGCGGTGACCAAACTCTGGTCCAGCACCAGATTCCATGGCCTCNT
Source organism: Phoronis australis (assembly GCA_002633005.1). NCBI lineage: Eukaryota > Metazoa > Phoronida > Phoronidae > Phoronis > Phoronis australis. The sequence goes on from NMRA01000001.1 coordinate 1,493,008, forward strand.
CCAGAGTCCAAGCTCAGCGACGCAATACAACAGGCCGGTCAATCCTGTAAATACACTTTATTTACCGTAGTTACACTTTGTTCTTTCCTGATAAAACAGTTAGTTACCATGACAACCATGACTTATGTTTTGCAACAGTGCTGCAGGATATGACTGAACTATAGTTTCACAGTGCTATCTCTGGACGATTGACATTGTGGAGGGAAGATAGTAACTACGGGGACAATTTAGCACTTGGAATTTTTACAAAATTTTGTGTTTGGATAAATCGGTGTGCTCTGACAACGGTTAAATACATTACATGCTACGTGGAGTTGAGAAGGATTAGATTGACTGGGTCCATGGCCAAGTAATCATTTGCGAAGTGCTTTAAGTTAGTAATTTACAGCGTTAGGTAAATCAGGCCAAATTATTATCATTACTATTTCTAATATTAGGATTTTAATTTTATTTGACTGGGTCCAAAACGTCAAAATGACGCTATACTGAACAAGCAAATTCCGTACGCGTGTGGGCATTAGTGGACTTTTGTCGTACTACTGTCCGGGAATGAAGCGAAAAAGTGTATTGGATTTTTGTGTTGAATTAGTTAATGCCTTGTTACATTGATGTAAGTCAAAGAACACGAACTCGTGTGGAATGCATCGATTTAGTCTTTTGTTGTTACATCAACTGCAAGGAGTCACAAAGGTATTTTAGGCATTTCTCAACTTCCAACCAATGCCAGTGTAAGGTGTGAGAACAATTTCATGAATGTGTCTCTCCCTAACCTCCAATCCGAGACCAGCACACAACACAGTACGATTCCCCAAACACCGCACTCGTCGAAAGTGCACCGTGCACGCGGTGACCAAACTCTGGTCCAGCACCAGATTCCATGGCCTCCCCCTTTAAATTCAAGCTAGGTTGCAGCCATGGAATCTGGTTCCTGGGGCTCATTGGAAATTGATCACCGAGTACGTACGGAACATTTTCGATGAGTATGGGGAGTCTAGGTCATTGGCACGGTTCTGGGAATTTGAACAGCGGGTTCAACTGACTGCTAGTACGGCATTGGAGTTTAAAGAATCGTAGTTCGAATTCAAGTTGCACTCACGAAACTGTTTCCAGCCCTTGCATTCGGAATGTCCGAATACGGTTACATTCCTTCCAATCGCAAGGCCCGAATTTTTCTGTTTACTAAGAGGAAGTCAATTCATTATCCTGTCATAGAGCTATTCTTTGTATAGCACTCCAAAAGAGTCTATGGTACACTGCCTAATTGAGGCGTTCCCGCACCACTTGCTCCAAAACAAGTTACGAGGAAACCGACTTTACTCCACCAGGAGACTTTCCACCAGCTCTGGAGCACGACTCAACCCATTGAATACGGAATGACCTCTAGTACATTATCGAATATCATGGAGTATTCTTCGGTCATATTCATACATATATTTTCCCTTCTAATCATCATTGCCATTTAATGTATATATTGAAATGTTTTATTCAAGTGCCTTATACCCAAGGGTGTTGAGTGTCAATTAGCAAAACTGACTGAGACTATTAGTCCATGACACCGACAAGAAACAGAAAAACAGCAAATGCTCTCAAATTAAACTGATAACGGTCGTAGCAAATTTAGACGACACGCTAGTTGACAGTCCACATTATTAAACGCTCGGGAACTGAGTGACGGCTTCGTGATAATTCTACGCAAAGTTAGTTGAAGACAAGACTCTAACTAAATTGTCCTCAGTCCTTGAGAGTTTAAATGGGCCCTCGATCAATTTCGCCAAAGAGCGCCTAAGAAAAATAATGAAAAAAGAGAGTGAGCAAAATTCCTCTGGCGTTTTTCAATTCCATTTCGCTTTTCAAAAAGTTAGTGACTACAGAATTGTGTGGCTTTTTATTTACCAGTGCACAATTCTATCGTGTACATAATAACTCGGTTTTTTTCGTGACTGACAGTACTCAAAACGGCATTTTATTCGCAATCTGAGAAAAGAATTTTTTCAACTCAAAATCATTACTTTTGAGCCCGAACAATGAAAAGGAAAAATATAACATATGTATCACTGACAGTTATCGTCGTTTTGACGAGTGTTAATCCGGTTACGTTGTTTGTTTAATTCGGGAAGCTCGAGTATAATTTCCAATGAATTTCTTTAATTGGTTCGTTTCCACGTAAAAGACACCCATTTGCTTTAAAATAAGGTTGAACTGAAATTTTATGAACGTACGAAGGTAAAAATTAACGATTGACTCTTACGTCACTAAAGCTTGTGTAAGTGTTCCAACACATCCCCTATCTCAGAGGCTTTGACCTTTTGTTTATTTACATTTGCATCATTGGTTGTATTCTTCTCCCACAGCGTGTCGCTGACATAAAGACTCCTGTCTTTGTTTTTGTGCACTCGCCTACCGCCAAAGATCCAATTTACAATCAAGTGCATCTACTGCATGTATTATTACACGGATTGCCCCCAGCGTGCTATTGATGTCCTGCAGCAAGAAATCGATTGAAAAATTCCAATACATCAAAGCTTGTTTTAATCTCGGCGCGTTAATTCATCAATCAGCGAATCTCGTGACCAAATGGTCTTGGATATCGCACAAAACCGTGTCCGATTTTCGTTACTGCTACCAGTACTTAAAGCTGGGAAACGAGCCAAATAGTAATCCAGCAACCTTTGTTCATAAACACAGCTATTTCTTTGTCTCGCTGTTTCACGTCGCGTATCCCGAGTTGTTACAGGGTACCGCTCACGCCAATTGGCTGAGCAGAGTAAGTGATAAGCAGCGCTTAACTACGTTCTTTCACCCAAGTCATCAACAATATCCGTCCACTCAGGCGCTAGTTAAATCGCGTTTGGAGAACAAATTGAAAAAGAGGCTATTCTCCTCGGGTCATTTTTTACCCTACTGCAGCTACTATTTGATTTGTTTACGTATTTCAGCATATCGAAATGTTTCACATTTCTATAATTTCTATATTTTCATTAGGCTAATATTAATTCAGTTGCTGCTCAATTATTATCATCAATTGCAAGCTACTTATTTTTGGATCACCTCTCTGCCGTTTGAAAATAGAATTATACTAGCCGGAGCCAAAATAAAGTGTTCTGCTCGAGTGACATTGTTAGGAGACGGTGGGCATGGTGATCACAACTCAAGTTTTTTAACTGAATTATGACTCAAATTGCACCACTTTTAAAAGGTCTAAAAGTAAGCTTTTTATGAACATCACTTGCTCCCATATTTGATTGATCAGATGCCAGAGTTGTATGATAGACTTTTATGCAAATGGCAGGTGGATGCGAGACTACACTCCGGTACCTGAGTTAGGAATAATGTCTTGGTTCAGCCAAGACATAGACCTCCTATGGCCAAAGAAATTGTCAATATCAAACCCAACGCGGGCTCCCATTGGCTCATTACAAACACTGTAGTGCAGCAGCACGCAACACTGTCTCACGGACTTCATGTTTGTTTAATTTGCAAAACGAAACGGGCCAAAAGGGAAGCAGAGTGGCGAACGAGGAGTTGGTGATACGTGTACTGTTGGCACAGCTGTCATGCTATGTACAAAAGGAAAGGTAGATCCCAATTTTGTTCAAAGCCTGTGTGAAGGCGTGTATATTGAAGGTGATAACGAAATTGATCGACGTTTTACCTGTTGCAGGGTCGTTCACAACACCTCGGGTATTTTTGTACTTATCTCAAATTTCCCCCTCTGATGTAAACATTATCTGCGTGTGTCCGTGAAGACTTCAGTAGTACACGACAAGTCATATGATTTTAAACTGGGGAATGATGATAGGTGGTATGACTGAAGTTCGCACATGCGCAGATAGCGTTCAAAGCCGGGTTTACAGTAACTTTAAAAATGTATTTTGTAGCTGCTTGGCTTTCAATATTGACGTTTTAACAGAAGCACTTTGAGAGTTTTTAAAAAACACCACCTATCTTTAATAAATTTTTGGCCAAAGGAAACGCAACTTAAGTCAGAGGCAATCGTACATGCACTATTTTTGAAAATACAAAATTTTAAGTTGAGCTAACTCAGTGCACTCCAAAAAATTTGAAACGTTTTTTGAGTCGTTTATGGTTGCGATATTATTGCTAGTAAAGGAAATAGACTATATCGTGATAAGGAATATTGGGAGACCAATTTCCCGAAAGTAAATTAAAGAGTTAAATTGATTTTCATTTTTAGCTAGATATGCACGACGAAATGCAACTTTAACTATATAGATGGAGTTTTGTAATACGTGCATGTTCTGTACAAACACAAAAGAAGACGGAGTACTATAAACTAGCGAGAGCCAACAAACAAACGGAGTGAGGTTCTGTAAACAGTCTGTTCGAATTCATAGCACTAATTCATATGTTTTCGCAGTATCCACTACCCCCTACCGAATCCGCGGGGATAGATCAAACAGTGCATTGGGACTTTTATCAAAGGTAAAAAATACGAAAGTCCTTAGGTAATCAATAGCATTTGTGTACTGCTGTGGTCTTTACCAGATAATCAATACGAGATAACATTGTTTCACATAGCTGAAATGACTTTCGTCCAGTTGGAGGAATAAAAGTCAGGTGTGGTCAAGCTTCGTTAAAAGGAATTATCTCTAGAATCTCCCCCAAAAAGAACTCCATCTGGGACATTTTCAGGTTTGGTTAAAGGGGTCTTCTTGCCGAGAAAACTAATTTTACAGAAATTAGCTGCAGTATGCAATCAAACCCATTGGTTAAGCAATAGCAGTCGAATGTTCTGCCTCTGAGCTAAATCCTACGCATCAAATAGCGGAATATTCTCATCATATGTAAATGTTAAAACATCGGCCTTGATTTCAGCGAATATCTTGCAGACAGCGGTGAGAATAAGGAATTTGTAATTAGATCACAAAAACAAAATCGGATGATGTTGTTTTTACATATATGATCAAAGCTAATAACTTCAAGAAGTCTATCCCTTCCAACAATAATCCTCAAAAGGCAATTTTCGACCTAAAACAGATAACGTCCCTTTGACTTGACGCTTATAAAAGAAACTAAACAGTAGATAACCCGCAAAATCGGAATCACATTTTGCATCATGTATGTTTTATTATATTTTAAACTTTAAAACTTGCAACAAAAATCAGTGAGTTATTTCGCACAAAGTCGCGTCGAATTTGTAGCGATAGGACACAGGAATTACTTTACTGGACCCTAATGTAGCGACATATGGATATTTTCGATTGAAAAATTCGTACTTAAACGCAATTACAGCATTCAGTAAATTGATTAAGTCCCTGATCAAATAATGATTATTGAAAATGAATTCAGTTTTGATTACATTTGGCAGAACCTTTTATCAGGGAAGACCACTGCGGCATACACTGTTACATGGAAAATTGATTATAACTGCGGTAGTATAGTCTTGAAATTCAGTACGAGTTGCCCAAACTTAGAGGCGGAAATTATTGGCCTAGAAAAAAATCATTTGAATAAGCTATGTGTGACCATGTAACATTCTTTATTTGGAATTTACCCTGTCCGATCTCGGACAAACAGTTTTCGAGCATATTTCACAGTGACAACAGTCAAACCGCGTTGCAACTAAAATGCATGAGGTCCACGAAACAGGTCGTAGGCAAGTTATTGCAAACGCGACGCAGTACTTCTAGAAGAACGAAAACGTTGCAACTGAGGAATCGAAAACCTGAAAATTTATCATATTCGCACTTAAAAACCGCCTTTACGAATTACGCTAGCAAATTAAAATCAACGTTATTGCCGTCTTCATTACCTGTGACCTTTCATAAAAAATATTTTATAGCGTTCGTCACTTTTTATAAAATTCCATTCCACAATCGTCAGACTTCTAAGGCAACAATAGCAAAAAACGGCAATAAAGTTTACGTGTAGTCCTGGTTAAGATAACGACATTACATGTCAAAGATTTTAAACCTTTGTTGTTCACGATTTTATTAACGAGTCCATTTTTGTGATTTTATTGCCAGTTGGGGTTTGATGTTTCTCCTTGTAGTTTTGATCAGTTGTCACGACACGGTGTTGCACTGGGAGTTGTAGAGATGGTAACAGATGAGAGACTGGGTATTCGCAACACTAGCGCGATGGCGGTTGACCATGTCAACGAGATCAAACACTTCGTCGACTTTATTTCCCACCACGTCGAACTGAGCAATCATACTCAACAAAAGCAGCTTGGTCAACGACCACCAACACCGTGACGTCTACGTCGTGGTCGTTAGGGAAGCCGCCCATTGTTGTCGTTTGACGTCATTTTAATACGTTTCGCGAGTCAAATGCCCGGCATTATCACATCGACCAAAATCAGAAAGAGGTGACTTCACACGAACTCATTCCCAATCCTAATCCCAACCCTAACTGCCCTTAACCCAAACGCTAGCCTGAACCTGACTGTTCCGCAGCATATCCGAACAGTAACGCTAACTCTCAAAGGTGACGTCATTGAATTCCTTCTGTTGCCTGATTCCTTTCGAGTAGAACTGAAGTCAAATAAGACAGTCGGTTAGAAATCATCACCAATGAACTAGTCAAGACGAAGCTGTTTCGGTAAAGAAGAAGGCGTAGTGTTCAGCGGACATGCGCACGCGTGGTGGGTGTGCTACATTCTGACAGTCAAGGAGTTGAAATTTTCACCGTGTTCACCTGTCATATTTGGTTTCACGACCAAAAAACCCTGTTTGAGTTTATTGTTGGGTGAGATAGACTTCTTTGAGTTATTAGATTTGAGCGGGAGCCATAGCAAAATCCTTAGTGTTTTTGACGGTGATTTTATTACAAGTCAGTTCTCAACGTTTTCTGTCAGCCTGGCTAAATCAAATCCGGTGACTTTACCGGTTAAATACACTTGAAAACTTGATCATTTATCGAGTGGGAACAATACAACGTATCAGACTGACCAGGCTGACTCTGAAGTTGTGATTCGATTCCGCGTTGGGGATCGGATCTTAGAAAACCACTTTTCTGGCCTATAATGTCATTTCAAGCCGAGTGAAACTGGATTTCATTTTCCTGACGAAAGTGCCATCTCCCAACATGTACTACAGAATTATTCACTTTCAACTGTGAGAGCCGAATTTCCAGAAAAAATCACAAAATTTACTATTTTTGAAATGCGCGCGATGGAAAAACTCTGTTGTCACCACAGAGTTTTTAATCTTCTTCCCACTTATGAGAAATGAGCGCATGCAGTCACAGTCATTCGACAGACAGCTGACTGGCAAGATGGATATTAGCTGCAGATTATCATCTCTGCTCGCAATCCGAATCTGAAGACGACAGCATGAGGCAAGCCAGTGAAGCAAACCATTCTCCAAAAATAAGGGTAAGTGCATTTTAGAATATATTTGAATACTACGATACCTTTTATAGGCGTATTTAGGGGGGCACCCCCCCCCCCTCTTGGCTGCCGTAAGCAAAATGAAACAGCAACAGCGTGAAGCGTGAGGAAATACTAAGATCAGTAACTACGGCCGGTAGCGGATGAGGGGGGGCTCAGAACCTAGATGGCGGCGGAATCTTGTTCCCGTTTTTTTTTTTAGTCCATTGACAGATTTTCTGAACAGAAGGTTCAGAGCCCTGAACCCCGCCACTTTCGGGCGCCTGTGCACATACACTCGCGCTTTGCCCAATTCCCCGAGGCAACATGTTGGGCACCCCTCAAGGTATCCTAGATCCGCCATTGTAGGACATACATTAATTGCCTTTTAATCGGACTGGCTGCTGCTTGAAATCAACATTGTTTTGTATACATCAAAGGTCAACAAATATACAAGGCCAAGGCTCCAAGTCCAAGGTTTCTTCAAGAGTGTATGAACCATGAAATAGTCATACGCAAACTACATTTCTACGTTGGTTATGGCGACCGTAGCGTAGTCGTAGGCCAAACGTCGTCAAGTTCGCAACTAGCATAAAACATGTAATAGTGAATTACATTTCTTTTATTTCGAATATCCTAGAAATACATGATGCACATGGCTGTTTTTAGTTTGAACGCATACGCGACCTGTTTAAAACAGGGCAGTGCCATCGATTCAATTAGGCCAATACAAATTGCGTTGGCGGTTTTTACTGCTCACAAAAGATGGCGCTTGTTTATACCTTTACTTTCGCGAACTGCAAACAGGTTCCAATGTGTCCAATATCCTGCGCTACACAAAATCTGAAGCTATAACACATTCATTTTTTACTAATTGGGTGATGGGTGATAATTAATAACCTTCCCGGTGCGTTTTCTGTCAAAATCCAGCCAAGTTACTTTTCCAAGACTTGAGAAGAAGTCGTCTTGACTGAGTCCTCGCTGGTTCCCTGTGTGCCGCTAGGTTGTAGCCAGCTGGCTAGGCACGTAGGGCACCCCGCCGGGGAGGACTTAGATCAAGCTCTTCAAATTTGTGTGTCAGAGCATGTGGGCACCCAGCCTTCGATTTGGGGGGCTCGAATTCCTGACGTTGTGGACCTTTTGGTAACAAAAAAGCGGGCGGACTAAAAAAAAAAAAACGGGCGGGTTTGCACGGTGCCTGTTTAGTGGGCTTTTAACTCATTCTCTCGTACTTTTTGTTTCTCAAAGGCGGATCTTTTTGCCCAGTTCGCCAAATGTGGGGCTCGTTCGAGTCCCCTGAATGATTATCTCTTCCTGATGATACCAATGAGATGGGCTGCCCTGAAATCTCCCAAAATGGTAAATTTGTTGGCAACTGTTATGAATCAGACCCGGACGCGTCCAACGGCAACAAGAAGCCATAACTAACGTAAAACAATTTGAGATAGGCAACGGGACACAGAGCCTTTCGCCATTTCCAGCAGGTGTACACTGTGAAAGCCTTGAAGTCAATTCCCACAGACAGCAGCTACATATGAGGAGTACGCAGAATTCGCGGACGGCTGGGGTATTGATATTGCAGACCGACAGTTCACTGTTATCGGCAATCACCACGTTTGATATTATTGTCATATTTTTAACAGTTTATCAGTATCTATCATAGCTAAACAACCACAACGGTATCGATACAGTGACTAAATTTCGTTTGATTTAAATGTTCACGATAAAATCTTAAAATCCCTGTTACATTTTTTGAAATTATGACCGCTTCGTTTTCGTTTTATCCAACTTCTAATTTTTTCATTGAAGCAAAAAAGTCCTAATTTTTGATAGCTTCTGGTTCAAAAGTGAAACAATTTATAAACAATTCCTATTTGCATTTTGGACAACAGCATAATACTTGAACGTTTCAAAAAATCCGGCAATGAAGCCGATACGATGTTTCGAGGTTAGCCAAATTTGGCCATAGAGTTTGACATAATCTTAAAGAACTTTGGGTACCTGATATTTTGAGTAAAGTAGTGTAATAAGCTATTCATTTGTCTAAAATGTTGTCTATTTGTTCGACTGAAGTCCCTGTGCATCTCTGAGGCCATTAGCTAGCTGCTTAATTATATTTATAGACACATCGTTTGATGTTCATTTCAATTTCCTTAGCATTTGTCACTGTATCCCATTGTAACTCAAAAATGGCGATTTCAATAAACTTAGTTTTGATCATGTGTTACGCGACTGTAAATTTCGTGAACAGATATTTCACGTATATTTAGCTTTAAGAAAAATCTCTCAGTTAAAATCAGAACCAAGAAGCCGACAGCTTAACAAACTTCCGCGAACACTGGTCACTAGATACAGACACAAAAATTGAATGTTTTATTCTTTTCGTTCATTTCCATTGATAGTTTTGACCACTGCACACTAAAAACTCATCATAACGTACCGTGATGTATCGTGGGAGGTCATGTGACGAGCGTAGTAGGTAGCTTACCGTACATTCTATTACAGTGCTAAACGAAAGTTTGCAGTATAGGTGGCGCTGTGTCAGAGGGTAAGCTTACCGTCGATGATAGACGTCTAGGTTTGGTCCGCTTCCTTTAGCATCGCACCTCCCCCCACTTTCCCTTCCCCCAAGTCACGTGTTGGGGCTTGGATTTACAAAAGTCAGCTTTGAAACCTAAAGCTTTTATGAGGAGATATTTTTCAGCAAAAAATGACACAGTCATGTCTTTCACTGACTAGAGATGGTGAATAGCATTTGAAAGCATTTGACTTGCCAACCGTTGATTATTTTTTCTCTCCATTCATATAATTTAGGGATATCAAAGCGAAGTTAAGCGTTCACATTGACAACAGCTACGTAAAATATGGAGCCATCGACGTTAGTATGGAAGGACATTTCGGACAGCAATCGGCCAAGTACTCGTGACCGCAAAAAACACAAAATTTAGCTAAAACGAATAATATTTATTGTAAGTTTTAGAAATATAAATATTATTAAAATAGTTTTCATAAATCGTGGAAAATGTTTGATCTTTTGGAAATATCTGATTATAAAGTGAACATTAGCAGATTTAGGGGCAGGGACAGGGCCTCACTCACCCCCTTGCGGTCCTTGACAAAAATAAGTAGTAGAAATGACAAGAAAATAATTTATAATTATTGGTTAAATAATATTTCAGTAAGTGGGTCTCAACCATTAGCTCAAGTTCCATTGTCTCCTAGGCATTAATCAGCCTAATGTTTTTCTCTTCGCCGCGACGGAACGTAAGGCGGTTCTGTGGCTTGCTGTCCTTACAAAACTGTTATTTTTTCAGTTGCGAAAGCGAGATATTCTTGTAAAAAACTGAGTGTGCCTCGCAGGGGTAAAGTTTATAAATATTTTGCAGGCCATCCTGTTCATATCACGAGTGAGGACAGTAAAACGTGAAACAAAAATAGTTGTGGGTACCGGAATGTGATGCAGTGCGGCGCTTTTTTGTTTTCCGTAGAACTCACTTCGGCCTTTTCCGTGCTGTTGTTTACATCCCGATAAAGCCCGAAGCTCAACAGTTTACGTCAGGCGCTTGTATGTGTATGAAGAACGAGGATGTCGTGCGAGGAGAAGTTCTCCGATTTGAAACAACTTAGGCCTCCAGAAAGTTTGAATGAGTTGATTGAACAGTTGAAAGAAATATTTTCTCAAGACCAAGTGAATATTGAATACGTATCTGAGCTTTTAAGTCAGTTTAAGTGCAAGCGGAGTGACTGGAAACGATTCGAGAAATTCGATGTTCACAGGTAGGTAGCCTGGTCTACATTCGCTGTCAGTGTCAGCCGATACTTTCTCAAAAAGGCCGACCTTCGCACGTTTGACCTCAGCTAGTGTTAACGAAGTCACGGTGAGATTGAGTTGTGACCGGAGCTTTCTTAAGGGGACGTGTAGATTTTTAGTCATCGTTGAAAAAATAAACGTTCACCGTTACATGTCTTGTGCGAGTTGTCAACTTGACGACGTTTGGCCTACGGCTACGGTCGTCATAACCAACGTAGAAATTTAGTTTGCGTAGCCTGTGTCTATTTCATGGTTTGTGCACTCCTGAAGAAGTCTTGGACTTGGAGCCTTCGGCCTCGAATGCTCTTTGAATTTACTTATTGCCGTGCAAATTCCGTTATCTTGTGATGTATGCCTGGTGATTGCCACGCCTTATTAGTTGAATTGTTTTTAAATTTTATATTTTGTATTTTGTTCTTTCCCTTCTACCTGGAATTTCCGAGAATATACCCATGGCCAGATATTCAGAACAACCTTCAAAAATGAGAAAATGAAACATATTATATACCTGGGTGTGTATTTAGAAACTCAGTGATAAAGATTTAATGATGCATTTTTAAAGTGAAAAAATATCTTGAATTATTCACTCAAGACTGCTACCTCCTGATAGTTTTGTAGTTACCAACACAGCCACCCAATATCTCCTAATGAGTTGTTCCAGTAAAATCGTGATCCCAAACTGTTATGCTATTTTCAGTTAACAAAGTTTAACATCGAAACATCATGCTCTTACTTTTGGGTAGGCCTATATTTTGAGAAATTTCTGGCACAAATATCCGACATGTCACAGTTACTGAATTTGTTTTTTTGTTGAAGCCGCCTAAACGGACACTTCTGGAAAAAATGTGAAAGTCACACACCTCTAATTAAATGACTGACTAAATCCTTTTGAAAGCAACTATGAAATCCACTGCAGGTTGTCAGTTTTATTGTTTAACAACTTCTTAAGTGTATTTCCCCAGTTTACTGATTTCTCGGTGTAAGCAATGAGCTATACCAGTGGTATAGCTCATTGGTGTAAGTAAACGATTGTTCTGGATCTTTCATAGGCCTATCTCGAAGTTTTAGCATTTTGTTTTTCACTCAAAAAGGTGTACCTGGGCTTGACACTAACAAATGCCCGATTCTCCATCACTACCAAAAATTAAGTGCAAACGAATTGAATTTCTAACCAGCTGTTTGAATGGACAACCTAAAATTTTTTATTGCCTTGCACTTAGATCAATCCTGTCTTAATTGCACGCATGCACAAAGTGCCTTTGTAACTTTGCTATTTAAATTGTTGAAAGACTCCCAAGTGACTAGCTTGGAACCTGGCGGAACCTGACCTGTTGGGGCTTCAGTCAGTTGGTGTCATAATTCTAGGGAATGTAGCTGAGTTGGGACTTTACTATGGTAGACACAGATCAATCACTTCAAAGTAATCGCAATAAACACTAAAAATTTCAAAGTAAACTTGTTAGGGCTTATTTTATTTGTGGTAAAAGTTTGACGCTCTCATCTATTGATGACATTTTTTTCGATTTTTTGATTTAGAATTTTATCATATGCCAGCTTTTACATCCACAGTTAGATGGGAAACGAAAGTTTTTCAGCTAGTGACGGGTGATTTAGTCAAAAACATTAATTCATGAATACACTAAAGTGGCTGTAAAATTGCCTTTTGTCACAAAAAAAACAAACCTTTTGATTTAGACCATTTACCTTTATGCAATTTTTGTCAACCTGCTTGTTTTGGTTGAAATATGAGTGTGTTTTTTTTCATTATTGACAGAATATGAGTTATTAGTCACTTTAGATGTGGGTGGGATTTTCATTGCAAATGATCTTGTTATCAAAGTTTGGATGGCGTACCAAACAGGACCAAACAGTTAGGCAACATGGTAGAGCAGTCTGTTTAACCAATCATGCCAAAACATCAGTAAACTCTGAGTTAGGTTGTGTAGGCTAACAAGAGTGTGGTAGAGTCTTTAAGCATAGTGAAGAAAATTTATCGGAAAATTTCAAATTTACAGATTTCAAGACAGCTGGTTGCCACCATATTACCACTTCAGAAACTATTGATTCTCTCATCTTTAAGGCTGTAAATTATTTGTTGCCATGAATTACGTACGCCGATTCCACGCCTTTCAAAGAACCTACGCTTGGGTATTGACCATGTCACAGGTTCCTGCTAATCAACTTCTGCACTACAGACCCTCTTTGCAACTCACCGTTCACCATGTTCTGGCAAGTACCAAGACTACACTGACACTGAAATATGCATCGAACTCTCTCCTGTGTATCACAGTCATTAAAGAAGCAAATGCGTACTCTATTCCACATCAGCAATGGTAAAATTATACCAACTTTGGGCAAAACTGATTACAAAAATTGCCCCTTTTAGTTTTTTTAGGGCTTCTTACATGGTTGTGAATGGCCTCAAATTTTCAAAATATTATCTGGTGGTAGATATGGTGCAAAACTTGTACATGGTATTAGCATTAATTTGGTGTTACATATTTTTATGGAAAACGAGAAAATAAAATTTCACTTGTCTTCTATACTGTGTCCGAAGTTGGTGAGACTTTGCTGTAGTTGATGTATTGCTGTAGTTGACATATTGCCTACTGACAACTGAAATGGGCTTCACAATGTTACCCTATGTGTTGCCAGGGTTGATTTGATATTTAGGGCAAACTAAGTTAAAGGGCATTTCTAAGGTATCTGAATGGCACACTATATTTGCATCACTGCCTCCTTTGTTGGGTTTGTGTATCAGAAATATTACCTTTTTGTTTTCCATGACCACATCTTGCTGTGTATCACAATGTCCATTTGAAGACAATTGAATCAACAATCTTCCAATGGTTGGAATGGTCTGTTTGGATACAGAATGGCTTGGAAAAGTTAAATGGCCCTTTCAGACTTGCTTTGATTTATTGGGGTGTTGTGGTCAACATATATGAAGGATTTCTAAGGTAAAGAACTCCAGTTAACTTCACAGTAAACAGATGAATTTAACAGCACAGAGTTGACCCTGAGGTGTAGTATGATCAGTCAACTTGGGTCCCATCGAAGTTATCGTCAACAATTAAAGGGCAGTGTCGTTGCTAATATTTGCCTCAAATAATGACCAATTTAGAAATAAGTTTTATTTCAATTATCACAAAAATGTTCTCAAATTGTAACATGAGGAATCTTAGTGCACATAGGATGAAAACTCCACCATTCACACAACTTCAAACAACACCTTACACAGTACTGACAGCAGTGTCACTAACTGTTTGTATAAATTTCCTTCAATGCTGTTAACTACAAAAGCCAGTATGAAGGGTTCAACTAACTTCACAGTTTACATGGATGCTAGGGTCATACTGAAGTTAAGTTGGTATGAAAGTGTCTCGAGACATTTCTTGTGGGATAAAATCACGTAAGAACGTCAGTAATCTTATGCACCTGGGCCTTAATGACTAGTGCAGAGAAACCTGAGGGGAAATCAAAAACAAGAGTACAAATGATAGAAACGAAAATGAATAGAAGGGAATATGTGCCTAAAATAATGAATGATAAAGGCTTTTGATGAGGTTAACGGAAGAATAGACAATTAGTTGGTGTTTGTTTAGAAGGCCAGATTATAACATACCATAACAACAGAGTGACTACTTAGTGAACCTTTGAGAAAGAGGTTGATAATTAGGCAATACTGGTGTCATGTTTCATGTAGGTTTGAAATAGCTGGTTGGGGGGGAAGGGGTACAGGTAATACTGACACTATGTTGGGTCACACAAATGGGTGGCTGAGGAGTTGTTGAGCTAGTCAATTAATTAGGGCTGGAAGAGGGTCCTGGGCTTGTGGCATGACTAGTTAAGTGGATAGCTGGCTTGACATGAGGAACAGGGATGTTTTTCTCTGAAACAGCTTTTGATGTGGGTCTTTGACCTCACTCAGCTCCTGAGTGCCTGCGTATTACCTGCACGCCGTCTGATCACTTGACTTTGTTGTTGAGTGAATCGAGGAATCTCATTTCATGTTGAGAGATATTTGTGTTGTAACAGTTGAGCACTAATATTTATTTTGCTCATTGATGATGCTGGCCTGTCTGCATAACTACGGTAAGGTAATTTCGGATTCTCGCTCTTGTGACTAAAAGGAAGACTAGATGCCGTCCAGGCCTTGGTGTAAAGAGATCTAATTTTGTCAAAAAATTCTGAGATATTGATCTGTGCGTATAGCATGATGCATCCTACAAGCTATGATTATTATTGGTTATTGAATTTCTGTTGGCAGAAGAAAAATATGGCCAGTCATGTGTTAAACGTGTATTTTCAATACTTTATCTATCAGCCATCAAGACAAGGGTCTCAACCATGTTATTAATAATTTTAAATTTATACTGTTTGACACATATTTTTAAACCACTTCCTCGTATTGTAACAAAATTGACACTTTTTTTCATAAAAATAAAGCCTGTGTAAATGTTGATATATTTTTAAGTTAATTAAAACAAGTGAATGTGTCTCAGTGAATGACTATCAAAGTCCTTCCCCTTTTCTCTCCCCCTTTTGTAATAAGTTCATGTTATTTGTACCCCCAATCTCTTTTGGCCCTTCATACTGACTTAACTCCAGACTGAGCTTAACTTCGAGGTAAATTGCAAAGTAAATTGAACCGTTCATACTGTCTTCGGTAGTTTAAACGGCATCGAAGTAAATGGTAGGCGACACTGTTGTCATCGAAGTAATCGCACTTTAGCGCTGATGCGTCACGCGCTCGCTAAGATTTTTGTTGATGTGACAATTTGGGAACATTTGCATGTGTTGATTGATATATAACTTATTTCTTATTCGATTGGTGGTTATTTTTTCAAAATCATAAGCAAGTATTAGCAACGACACTGCCCTTTAATTGTTGACGATAACAGTGGCCCTTGTGATAACTTCGATGGGACCGAAGTTGACCATTTATAGCGCTCCTCTGTTAAATCCACCTGTTCACTGCGAAGTTAACTGGCACTGTTAATTTCGATCCAGGACCGAAGTTAATTGTCCATACTGACCGCAACTCCCAAAACATTGACACGTCGACATTAGTATGAAAGCAGTGGCAGATTTAGAGGGGGCCAAGGGGGCCATGGCCCCCCTAAAATTCTCCCAGATTGAAGTTGGTAATATGGGGTGAAAATGTCTGACGGGCAAATTCCTGGCTAATACTCTGCCCGGCCCCCCTCCTCCCCAACTCAAAGCCTAGATCCACCCCTGGTCAGGGTTTTGCAGCACTAGCTGGAGCATACATGGTACATTTTGTTTGACTAGACTTGAGTACGTGCAGCCGAAATTAATAAAATGATTAATTCGAACCAGTCTTCAGTCTGTCGTCGCACCGAAAGCTACTAAACACCTGTGTCCGTCCATCCACATAGTAAACTGCGTGTTCGTTATAAAATTTGCAAACAGATGCGTGCCAACTAAGTATGTTTTATGAATAAAACAGATAAAAAGACGGATATAGACGGTACACCCATATTAAAACCGCAATTTCTTGTTTTCTCTTTTCATTCTTTTATTCATATCATGACTACAGTGCAATGAACGTAAGTTTTTCATAAGCTCATTCCTTCACTTATTCCGATGAGAAAACCAACCAGTTTCCTATCTTAAGAGTGCCGTGCACTTCAGACCAGACAAAAAGTCATAAGTGGGTGCATTGCAGTTTACTTTTTTATGCTATATTACTAAAATGTAGTTTAATACAATTCCTACTCTGATAAATAGTTTAAAAGTCGAGCACATCAGTTTTTGCTCAAAAGCAGTGTCAAATTTTAACATGAAATCTCATTTTTTGTGGTATTATAAAAACTATAGAAGCTGCTGGACAGTGAAATAGTTTGTGTTATGGATTAACTCATCCATGGTCTCAGTAATAATAATAAATAGAAATTGGAAATTTCTGAGGATAACAGGGTCAAAGAAGCAAAAACACAGAAAACTGATAACAATTCTTTACCCTGCATTGTGATCAACAATTTCTGGGAATAGCATGTCATGCATTTTTTCATGATGATTTTTGGAAAGAACGCAAACTGAAACGCGACAATTGTAATGTCAGTTGAATTGAATGCAATCAACCTTGTGTAGTACAAGAGAAGGTCTGTGCACATGTGTATTTATCTGGTAAAGACTCTTTACTCTGCATTGAGAACAAAAATGTCGAGGCATAGTTTTCCAAGCATTTTTTCATGACGATTCCTGGAAAGAACGCAAACTGACACGCTTCGGCACTCTGTAACAGTAGCATAGAATATGCATTTGAAAACTGCACTGCACTCGTCAGATATTGTCACTCAACAGATGTTTGTATGCATTATAGACAACTTTTATTCACCATTATTATGGAGATAAGAAAGTGGGTGATATAGTTTTTGAAATCAAGCACATTTTCATGTCTTTCATTAACATCGGGATGGCAAAGAATTTCAGATCACGCATCCATGAGTATTTGTCCAGTTTATCAAACTTTTTCACGCCGGTGTTGTAGGCCACAACACAACACTCAATACCTTGTTAGCATAAGAAGAACGAATAGAGTAATGCAACTGAGAAAAACTTGTTAAGAATCAGACAACAACAAATAACATGTGAAACTCCAGTGGCTTGAAAACGAGGCAGCAAAGGTGCCTGATGAATGTTTGCGGCATTGTGGGTAATTACAGCGAGATTCGAGTGTCCCTGTGTAATCCGGGACTGGAGTGATACACTGACTTATTCAGTTCTGACAGTGGCATTATTTTTAACTCGGGAGACGATTTGTGTACGTTAAAATATTCCCCTTCATTATCCATAGGATTCACAAAGGATTTTAGGTGATACTCAAACATTAAACTAAGACCGTGAGTTATTTTTAGAAATGCCATTGCTTGAGAGAATGCTTGTTGGCCGTCCCACCGGTTTCTGGCTGTAGCACAGCTTAGAGAACTCTAAAAAAAGTTACTGAGCTACTTTGAAGTTTGAACACACATCTTAGCCGAGTGCAGAGATTTCATCGCTTACTTCTCTCCGAGCCAGTTCTACTAGTAAATGTCGTCTTGTCTTTTACACTGGCTTTTTCTCTGCTATAATTCTACATTTCAAACACTCAATGACGCCTTACTATGCGAAGCTACCTAATTTATAAGCACCTCCTCGTGATGGTCACATGACACAACAACTCATTTCTGTGACTCCGGCAAGTGTGCAAAAAAAGCCCATTAATTGGTACAGTCTCATAAAGTTTACGTAAGCAGTGGCAAATTTAGGGGGGGAGGGGGCCATGGCCCCCCTAAAATTCTTGCAGATTCCATTTGGCAGCTCGGGGGTGCGAATGTCTGCCCTGGCCGCCCCTAACTCAAAATCCTGGATCCGTCCCTGGAAAGGGCCTTGCGAGGTATTTTCAAAATACATATTTGTTCTGTAAGATGTATTGTTAGTTGTCAGGATATGTAGCTGGGGCCAGCCAACTCCAGTCATATTCACTAATCAATGATCCCTGGTTACTAAATAAATGTTTTTAAAAAAATGCTTTACAGAGGCAAGAACTGTGGTAGAACCTCACCAATTATTTTTTACATGGCTGGTAGGAAAGTGAATTTTTTCGTAAAAGATATGTAGCACCAAAGAAACGCTTGATCATTTGAAAGCTCTCTTTACCATTGTATATGAATCGTCACACATTGTCTACCCAGAAAGTTTGATTTACATTGCCAAGACTAGCTTTGTTGTAGACTGTAACCAAATCAACAAAGTCCTTCCACTACCTTGTTTATACATTCTCCTGTGGTTCCTAACAAATATATTTAGACCAAGTCCCACTGTAAATTCAAGTGCAAGTGTGATTGGACAGTTTTATAGTTACCCAGGAACGTGGGCCAACTAAGAAATACCTGCATTAAAGCCTTCATCCTTAATTTTTCTGACAGTTGCAAAAGATGAACTACCCTTAAAAGATATATTGAAAAGCACTCAAATATCCAGCTTTGAGAACCAGTTTGATGTCCATTATTCAGTGTAGAAAACTGCATGCTTCCAAAGTAACAAAGAACATGTTTGCGAGTCTTACATGATCGTATATCGTTGCCGCGACCTCTACCGATAACTTACTTCAACGAAGCTTCGCTTTTACTTTTCCCACTACACCAAAGTTTTGGTGAGTACCAAAGCTTCGCTTTTAAATCCCACCATTTTAAGTGAAGCTTTGCTTGCAAATTAACCACCGCAGTTAACCTTTCCCACTTTATACCTAAACTTGGTAAATTTGAAGTTTTGCCTCTAATGGAAAGCGACTCAAGAAACAAGGCAGTGTTGATGATCAGTAAGTTCTTGATTTGCATTTACAAATAAATTGGATGTCTCATTACTGATAGCCTCTGAGAAAAGCCAAGGGGGCTCATTATTTCCTAATAGCATGGGTATGTGATTTATATTGTGTGTTGGGTTGGGCTGCAAGTCTCATAAAATGCTTGTATGCAGACAGGTTAAATGTATAGCTTTGTTAGAAAGACAGGCCAGGGCACAACCGAAAACGCATAAATCCTGTCCAAAGTACTCTATTCAAAATGACACCAGGAGCCTAGCTAATTCTTAATAATTGTTTCAACCAAAATAAAATTAATCCTGAAATCTGAATCAAAGCATCTAATATACCCCCCCCCCCCNCCCCCCCCCCCCACTGGCGTCGTGTTACTGGTATAAGGGTTTTTGTCTAAGGCATATGTGGGCTGATTCCAGGGGGGCAACTTATAATGCAAAATAGCTGTGATGAAATCTTAGCAACCCCAGGAATTATAAATAGGAAAAGTTATTTTCACTGATTGAATAGTCTCCTACCCACTCTTTCTATGTAAAATGGAGACATCAAAAGTCCTTGAAAAAGACGAAAGTCTTACTTTTGATACTCAATTTCTCTGGCTATAAATCCTTAACAGAAAATCCCTGAATTAGGAACTGGAATTTGCAACTTTCATGCAGAAATCATGTTTGTATAAAATATGGCAATCTTTTTGAAAATGTTATTTTGTTTGAAAAACTGCTGTCGGTGGTTACGAACATCTGGTAATTGCATCAACAGATTTTAAAAATATAATATAATATAATATAGGAATTTTTTATTATTCTCTTATTCCGGCTTTTATGCTAAATAAACAAACAAAACAAAAAGCATTTTTGTATAACAAACACGGTCTTATTCGTATATATTGCTTGTTATGCAAAAATTCGGCATTTTAAAGCAAAATCCTTACAATCTTTTTGAGATATAACCTAAAGTTTTCATTTAAAAAGTTAGTAAAATGGATTGGGGGTTATTTTGCTATGACTGTACCTTTCTTGCACATGAAAATTTGAGTTTAAAACGTGGTTACGTGACAAACAAAGACAGTAGTAAGAATCCTTGATCTTTCTACTTTCAGAAAATACATATTATAATGGTTGTCAAAGCACAGATATTTACTGCCATTTATTAAAGACCTAGATAACCATAAAGCATTCATGTAAGCAGTGCATGGCCCAGCTCATTTCATGCCTAATGTTTGCATTGGAAACTTGAAAATGCACTGTGTATAAAGCTAGTGTGCTTGTGCATTGCTGTGTGCAATCATTGTATTCTAGACATTCATTGTCCTTTACCACAGTGTTCACATTCACCCCTGTATGACACCTATTTGTGATGTTCATGTCCTTGTAACTCCCTGGGTATTGACCTGGTCAAGTGTTCAGTCAGGCACCCACTTCTGTCTTATCAGAAATTATTTTCTTGATCCGTCTGTGCTTTCTTTTTGCTTAATTCCCATTTTACTCGTATCTGCATGCATGTCCATTAAGAAAAGATTAAAAGCTTTAAATCTGCTATTGTTCTATAGTATAGGTCAGTTTCCTCCAATTCAAACAAAAATAATAACAAAAGTTGTTTTTTTTTCACATTTCAAATGGTTCCTGTATTGTTCAACATTTCGTCATGGGCTATATAAAGGCTTTTGAATATTGGCTTTAGTGAAAGCTATTTGGCCCCTCATTGTTTCAATATAAAATTAAAATTGTTTTGCCATACATCAACTGTTACATGTCCATTCTAGGTACACGAGAAACTTGGTGGATATCGGCAATGGGAAGTTCAACCTGATTCTGCTTTGTTGGGGTGAAGGTCAGGGTAGCGGCATTCACTCGCATGCTGGCTCGCACTGTTTCTTCAAGGTTATGAGTGGTCAGTTGAAGGAGGAGCTATATGATTGGCCGCGTGATGATGAACCTATGACCAAAGTGCACGACGTCTACTGCAAGGAGGGCGACGTTGCCTACATAAACGGTAACAAATTGTACTAGCTCATGGACGTGCATGCCATGTTCTCTAGAGCCAAGCCATTTTGCTTGCTTTTTGTTTGAGCATATATTAAAATTGAGTTGAACATCTACTACAAATACATGACCGCGTGACCCAGATTGTCGTTCAGTTTCAAGTCAAAGTCTACAGGCTTTCTACGGTTCTACCGCTACAAAATGTGTACGGCATGGTTAAATCTCATCAACTTGAGGCAAAATATGGCAATCTAGTAAAATTTTATTTCCTTTTTTTTTCGATGAAAGATATCTGGCAAAAAATAATAAACGATTTTCCGCCATTAAATCCATAGTTACCGTAAAGCAACGTTTTGAAAAACTATGGGCATTCACTACAATGTTGTAAGCCGTTGAAAAATGATAAACGATCAATTTTGATAGTTATTTTTGTCTAAAATTGGTTAGATTTTAATTTACTGTACTTAGCCTTATAGATATTTAGCAAAATGCACAGATATTAGGTCCTGCATAACTTTAAACAAAACAGTATTTAATTATTCACAGTTTTAATGAGATCCAACTGCTTCAGCGGCTTATCAAACATAAAAATAGCATAACCAGCATACAGGTAATAAAACTTGTGATATGATGGCACATGGTGGTGCTGGGAGCTGTGCTTCACAGTGTGTATGCATGTGGTTCCTCCAGTTGTTGATTTACTGTGTATGGTGGAATGCATACTAACAATGTTTATATCATAATGAATTAATGGAAATGAAAACTTTTAAGACAAGCAGTATGCGAAATCCCCTTGCAGTGTCACCTTTGAAACCATTATTTTGGTTCACATGGAACCCTTTATTGTATTTTTTAATACAGCGAGTTAGCATTCCTAATAGCAGAGTTTTCATATTGGTGCTCTCTACAGTAATGACAGCGCAAAAGCAACTTCTGCTTGATCTTGACTCAGATTCGGTGGACAGAAGTTCAAGATGGCTGTTAGTCGCGTTACTTTCTTCTCGGGTATGAGGCAACTTCTTTGCTAACATTTGAGGTTTTGTTACCCCAACGCCTAAGCGAACTTAAGACAGACTGTGACTAACCTGTTCTAATTAGTTCACGTAGCTGTGAAGAAAACCTATTCGTTAATTTCTCTTGTAATGCATGGAAGACAGTATTTACTTTTCAATTTTAAAAACAGTCATGTTGATCTTTTGCCAGTTGCTAATTGTTTTTTTTTTTGACTTTGAATCTCATATGTTAAAGGGGCTCGTTATCGTACGCGTTAATGAATAGCCACTTTCTCACTTCAATCTGTGACAGTGCATTCAAGCTTTAATGTGCCGAGGATTTGGCTGGACACTCTGGAGTGAACAGTGCATGCTTTCTCGTCCACTTGCGTGCAAATCCTCTTAGCATATGAGTTACATAATGGTGAAACTGTGCCCAATTTTTGCTGTTTTAAAGTCCCAGAACTGAACGGATAGTTGCAAAAATGAGGAATGGGTGTTTCTTACTATTGGAAAGCGCAGTTACTGACTTTGCAGCTATTCTTCTTCGCAGTGGGAAATGTTTGGATTGCGATGTCCTTCATTCATGTGTACTGTGTGTCTTTTTCCATGAGCCATTAATACACCCCACCACACACTAGGGGAAATTTGTCGACAAAATAGCAGAAAAGGTGTTTAAATGCTGTTTATAGCAGTAGGTTGAAACCTCCTGTCTGCCACATTACATGATGTCTGAGGGTGGCTCTGAATGCCTGTCCACCAAATACCTGAAGCGTGTTCAATAAAGTGAGCGCCCGCAAGCGATTTGAGCGCCCTCGTCCTGAACAGCTGCGTTCACGTTAGCGCTCGCGAGCGCTCGCGAACAACCTCAAGAGCATGTTCGCTTAGATTTCCAAGATGGCGTCCTGCGAAGGCTTCACGTCTGCAACATATGAACCCATTATGGTTCTGCAACACGAAAACTAACCTCAAAACTCATCCGAAACTGCGACTTAAATTGCAGGTCGCTGTAGCGAGGAACAGTTTCCTCGACGTAATTTTCGATTCTTGTTGCTCCAAAGCCTTCACGGTTGTTGTCTTGGGCTGCCGATATTAACAATTATTGGCAAAGATAAATCATATTTAGCGCTCAGTACGCCATAGGAAGGACTGTTAGTGTTAAGCTCATCGGCTAAGACGTTCAACACAATCTCCTTCAGAGTTACCATACTGAATCGCACAGTGAGCGCTCACAGCTGCTCAGGAGCTGTTCCTTGTGTTTGCGAGTACACGCTAGCGGACGCTCACTCTGTTGAACACGCTTCTGATCACCGTCTGGCAGGACAGTAAAATTCAATATGGCACGGCTATTCCCAAGATCAGCTATGTTCAGAATTGACCGAAGTACGTTTACTGATTCCTCGAAGCAGAAAATTCGGTACAGCTAATTTGATTGATTCCAATTTGAAGTTTGCGGTCTCTGCCTGACCTAATTAGGGCTGTTGGTCTTAAATACATTTGTACAGCGTCATGCGTCTGTTGGATATAATTTATAGACATGTTGCTCCCTCTGTCATTAACTACTAAATCACTTGTGAATGTTTTGCTATTGCTGTGCAAGGAAAATAACCTTCATGATCGGGAAGCCTTACATATAAGTTGTATGTGCCGATGGTGCCCTATTTCTGTATGTGCAAGGCACGGTCAGCATTTAGGGACATCCAGGGTTTGTAGGTAACCTGGTTATAAACTGGTCCAATCCGGTTTTGTCAAGAAGCCTTTCACCACCTGAAAATATCCTCATGAATAATGAAGCTGGGTGTGTGCAGTTCAAATAAATTATGTCATCTCCCTGTAACTGTAGCATGTACTATAACAGCAAAGTTGGTCTGGGCCTATTGTCCTTCATTACCTATGTATTACTGCGAGGTAAATTTCTATGGAGAACAAATTTAAGGCACAATCTTTTTGGTACGAGGTTATCAGATGATGACGTATGTACCAACGATAAAAATATGTGTCACAAGCTTGTTACCGCAGAGATGAAATGAGGAGATTATTCATTATTGTGATAGAATACAAGTACAAAGAATAGAGATGAAAGTAGAATATAATGTTTAAAAAATGATAATCTCCGGTAAGATGGGCAATAAAAAATCGCTACAAAAGATGTTGAAGACGATTATTGTCGTCCTGTGTTGTACAGTATGTTATGCAGATATAATATACCACAAATTTGGATTGTTCAATTACTAAATCTTCGATAAAACTCTTTGAGGTATTCTGAAAGTAGAAAGCCTTTGGACATTGATTTTGAATTTTATGCCAGTCTGTTATCAATTGGTGTTGTCAGTGACCATATATTTTTAGTGAAATTTAGCAAAAGTTCAATAATAGCAAAACAGTATCAATTGTGTGGCCAAATTTCTTTTGATATAAATTTTCAATACGACATCTCAAAAATAGTTTTACAGCTCTTTAAATTACCAATTTATTGTCATTTTATGCAACTTTTCATATTTTTATAAAAACCATAGAGGTTCTATTTTTGTAGCTTCTCGTGCAAAAGAGGATAAATTTAATATAGTTCATAATTTGGAGCAAAGATACTTGTATACACAGCTCTCCAGGAAGTCACAAGGTGGCGCTTGCTGCAAATTTAAATATTCACTGTTTTAATGAGACATAGCATCTTTAAGGTTTGTTGTGTTGGATACCAAGCTGATCAAGTACCAGAATGCACAATTTGCTCATGCATTATGACATATACTGCTAGTGATTAATGTCTCAATGCTTTTGCAGATATGGATTATGGTATTAAATATTGTCCCCAAAGATACATACAAGACGCAGTATCGAAGAAATGTGATAGTCAAAGTTCTTTGTATTAAAACTGGCACTTTGAAATGTTCATTTAACCAGCTGGTAACCAAATGACTTATAAATTCTTGTAATGCAGTAAAAAATTTGTATAGAGAAAGTGATAATTTAGAAATCAAAAGACATATATGAAGTTGCTACATCAGATGTTATTAATAACCAAAATACATAATATTATTCTCATCTAAGATTATTGTAAAAAACAATTACTTTTCTGTTGATCTTGCTATTACATGCATCTTTGGGTGAATATAACGGTCACAGCTCAAGGACTTGAAACCAAATGTTCAACAACGTCTAGTGTCGTATGAAAACTGCCTGTTGACTACAGGATGGTTTAACTTTAACAAGGAAAACATGGGTAATTGTAGAAATAGGTTGATGGGCAGTACAGAACATAATCAGTTACCTGAAGAATTCAGGTGATACGACAACTAGAGATTTCATGCTTCAGTTCACAACTTTAGGTCAACATAATCTATATAAGCCCCGCACGCTGTTATTAATACTGCAGGTGTTATTGTACTTTATCTTTACTGCAGCATATTGTGCAGCTGTGCTCTGGTGCATGTTGCAGACGTGTGCAGTCTTCTCATTTGTACTGCAACAGTGTTGTAAAGTTACACTTTACCTCTCTCAAAGTTGCCTCGCAATTTATTCCGAAACGGTTACACGCACGGGACCAAATTGGCACGTAATTATATTGTTTGGCTGAGTCCAGTGATTGCTGCTGTGGCAAAATTCATTGCAGCAAACTAATGACGCGCTTAATTTTGAATACAACAATTTTTACTTTATGTATCTACTTATTGTGGTATGCTTGTAAGCATGAAGCAGAAAAGAAAAGATATCGACAGGTAATCAGATGCATTTGTGGCACCACCTTGAATCTGGTATCCTTCGAGTTCCTTAGGTGTAAAGCTTTATCAGCCTAGATACCAAGACATTGCCGTTGTTAGCTGCCGCAGCAGTCTTACGGCCTGTTCACACCCGGTGGGTGTGAACTCAGCTTTATAGCATACTTTCTTTTCTTCAGATAATCTTGGCCTTCATCGCATTGAGAACACGGACCACACTGAGACCGCGGTCAGCCTTCATGTGTATTCTCCACCATTCGACATGTGCAAGAGCTTTGACCAGAGGACTGGACGTGCCGTCGACGCAAAGGTGACGTTCTGGAGCAAATTTGGTGAAAGAACACCTTTCAAGGTATGCTTGACTACTCTGGCACCCCCTAGTGGAAATTTCTTGGGCATGGCCTAGGGGGGTTAAATTTTTTGCATCCACCATCACCGAGTTGATTGGGGTGAAACACAATATTGTGCGTGGGCATTTTGAGATGTTGGACATTTTTGTTTGAATTGTCAAACTATCCCACTGCGCAACAATGACAATTATAAAAAGCCCTCAAATTTCCCTCTTCATAAAGATGTACGAGAATGCAGGTCACTGTCCACTAATCACCACCTAGCAACAAGACATAGTTCATCATGTCACCACTATATTTCATAAATTGACTGCTGTTTTTTCTGTTGTTTCATTCCAATTAGATTCAATGTGCCAGTATAAAATGTACACTGCTTCCAATGGTATCGTTACCATCAGCATCTAAGTGATGGTGGTTCACTTTTCGAATTAGAATCCTGTCAATCCGCAGCAAGATTGTTGTATACATAATTGAATCGGGCAGCGTATAAATCATACAGTATTGTTACTCGAACTGGAATCTTTCTGTTGATGTTGCAAAGCCGCTTGGCAATTGACCTATCGCCAAGATTATGACGTACGGCTTAATTGACCAATCAGAACGCAGCATTCTTGGCACACCTTCGTCTGCGTTTCCAACTCGCCATTTTACCCGACAAACCACACGCAGTCGAGTAAAACTTACTTTAGTCTATAGCTCAAGAAATTGTCCGCTAAGCATGGGGAAACGGTGTTGATATGATGTGTGTAGCACCGACAGCCGTTATGCTGCTCCAGAATAATATCCCGTCATTTTCTGGCACGTCCTAAGCCGAAAAATGATGTTGAAAAGCGTAAACTATGGATCAAACTGTACGGCCACACAAGCAGCTGAACTTAGTGATGTTGCTTGATGACTCGAAGGCTATAATAAACACAAATATATTAGTTCCAAGATACGCACTTTTCAGCTTGTTGGCTATGGTGCAGGGCTATCTCAGATTTTGACTCCCAAGTTGGCTACGTCTGGCCGCCTTTGTCTCGGCACCTGCTGGGTCTCAGCACTCTAGTGGTAGTACCTGGAAATTGTTGTTTTCAAGGACATTTTTATTTTATGGTTTTTTTATTTATTTCAACCTAATGGACATTATTTTGTTTCGTATCAGAGGTACATTTTTGTTATTCATAAACCGTAAGCTGGAGTTCAACTGAACTTCTCTCCCGGTCAAAATTCAGAGATTCCCATATCATGAACGTACGATTCACTGTTGAAAAGCATCGCCTCTTGTCTCTGTCGACGCGTTTTCAAATAGTGCAAAAAGACTCATCGATTCCACCAGGAACGTCGTTTAGCGACAGTGTATTTGCCTCTGACATCTCGTTCGAATGTCGGGTATCACGTGACTTTTCGCATAGGGGCGGAGCTTGCGATAGGTCAATTGTCAGGAGAACTATTTCAATTAATTTCCTGTTTTAAATTTATAATTTATGCGTCAATACCTTGGCCTGGATGAATAATAACATCCATTTTCAAACCTTCCAGCATTTAAGGTTTCTCTGTGCTTACTGAAGTAAAGCGACTAGTCTTCGATTTTTCTCTGTGTGCTTCTATAATTATGTTTATTGAATTTAAGTGACGTCTTCAATTTTACTTTGTGTGTTTCTCAAAGTGTACTGAAGTAAATTGACAAAGAAAAGTGAGCCTTTTTCAATTTCTCTTTGCATGTTTTTCTATGTTTACTGAAGTGGCATGTCCTTAATGCTTTCTACATTTTTCAATGTTCACTGTGGTAAAATGACACATCTTCGATTTATCTTTGTACGTTTCTCTTTGTTTACTAAAGGGACATTACTTCGGTTTATCTTTTTACATTTTTCTGTTTACTGAAGTTAAGTGATACATCTTCGATTTCTCTGTGCGTGTTTCTCAGTGTTTACTAATTATGTGATGCACCTTTGATTTGTCTTTGTACATTTGTCTATGTTTACTGAAGTAAAGTGAGACGTCTTTGATTTCTTGTTGCAGTCTTCCAATTCATTCCAATGGGACAGTGCTCATGGCTCTCCAGAAAACAATTGACATCCTCGCAACCCAGTGGAATTACCAAGTGCTCCGTAGACACGTTTTGTAAATAGAATGGGGCAATAAGTCTTGACAAAGCCAGTTAGCTTGTTCACAAAGGAAAAGTCCAGCATGTTTGTGATATTTTATGAGTATCTTTTATAGGTTATCAGTCCACAATGAGTTGCTTATGTTATGACTAGTTTATTTTACGGTAATGGTTGTGAAATACAAATGTGTAATGTGAAGTTTATCTATAATTGTATTCAGTTAAAAGTGCTTTGAGTCAGTTATACTGATGCTACAAAACCTGGTATATTGTGCAGCATTGCAATTCTGTTTCAGTATTGAAAAGGTCAACAATCTAAAAACAATGGGCTGTTTCGCTCCAATAGCATGCGATTTATTAATAACCAGAATTACAGAAAATAACAAGAAGACATGATTTTTCAATGAACACCGGTTTTTCACTTATACGTTTTAAGTTTATTAGATTTGACCACTGATCTTTTTACGGACTGTATTATAACAAAAGGTTTTGACTGTCCAGGGGGATTAGCCTCGCTTCACTTCGACTTGTGTCTCCATCTTTTGAACTCATCAAGTAATACCATTGATTTTAGTGTTATTGCTGAAGGTACATTCCATGTTTTTAGCCTTCTGACATTGATCATTGGTGGTCAATCAGATACATTCCAAAATGTGAGATATTCTCTAAGATGGGTTGTGATAATGAGAGGAGGGGGTTCTTATCATTGGAATAGACGGAAAATGAAAAAGCATTCCCCATCATGGGGGCATGTGTTGGACAAGGGTCGTACCTGACCTGAATACTTGCATTTCAATTGGTTGATGGCAATGTTGTTACACCTATAGTACAAAGTGAATTGTGATTCCTCATTTGATGCGCATTCTCAGGCAGTCTGTAAACCGGTCATTGAGCTAAAACACTAGTGCTTTTTATAAAGGAACAAATTTCTTTGATTGTTCTTAAAGACCAAGGTTTTAGTTGTCATGAATTCTTTTCTTTTCTATTCGCTAGAAAATAATCAGAATTAACAAGTCTGTGCTCAGTGTGGATTTTCAAAAGAGTACCCAACAACATAAAATCAAAAAAGCCCCCTGTGAAGGCTCTCGGGATCGTTTTGCGTTTCTGTCATTTGACGAACTAAGGTATGGAAAATGTGACAAGATGTACGTTTCCCAATTTTAGTCCTTAAAAGTACCATTGACATAATCGTTCATCAGTAAGTCAGCAGAGGCGTCACGCGACTACTCTTATAGTAGATAAACTGGTGCTGAATTGATTTCAAGTTCAGTGAAGTAAAAATTTTGGTACATGTAAAGACAAATCGCTGTTTCAGATGCCAGCTTCGCAAACGGTTGAATATTCTCAGTAATCTGAAGTGCAGTGAATTGCTGCATCCTACAGCACTTATAAAGCCCACTGCTGGATGAGAGTGCTGTGACAAGCACTAAAAGTTTCCAAAGATTCTCAGCCCTTTTTTCCAAGCATGAGTGGTGGGGTTTGTGGACACGAAATAACTCCAGTAAAATGGACATTCCCCGAGGACTTTTTTGGAAATCCTCTGTAGCACAAAAATTAATGCTTCAAAGTGAAATGAGCTACGTGTAATAAACTAAGATGTGGCGCGGAATACTTAGACTTTTACCTACTAATGAATCTTGCATTTCTAGTTCTATGTTATTAACATATAGACTGGTGTAAGGAATGTATTGTTAATCTCATTAAACTCCTTTTACAGAAACATTTTCTTTTACTATTGGGGTATTCCTTTTATAACTAATTTAGTAGCGAATGAGACTCCTTACCCTCGTCCTAGTTTGGCTATTGCACGTCAAGTCTTGCGTGAAGGTTACCCCAACTGCTGTACACCCTCATGAATTCCACAAGATTCGTATAGATTCAAATTGTTTTTTCTTTTCAAGTGGATTCTATGTTAAAATTTATTAGTTTAAGAACTTACGTTCACTAAGTTTGTACTCCTGAGTCTTGAAAGAGGAAGTTGCACTCTTCTTAGAGTTCAAACTAATAAACACTCATGTTTTTGCTACAGTGGTGCAATTTAGCTGTGACGAGTGCAAAATTCACAATTCACACTTGCCCATCGGGAACACAAATTCCCCATAAACTCTCAGTAGTTGTTATAAGCAGTAAAATAAGCTTTCATCTCCAAGGACCAGGAGACCTGATCATAATGAGTCCTGCTTACCGATACAAAACTGTCCATTAAATCAGTTTTTGGCCACAATAAGATCAAAAACCGGACGATCGCCGCACAAATAAAAAAGTTCATGTTCAATTCAACGTTTTGTCTATTCATTAGACATCATCAGGATCATATTTACAACAATTTAGGACAACAAGTGCCAACATACAGCTCAGGTAACATCCACAGAGTGAAGTGAGAGATACATAGAATATGGTCAGTAGCTGGTCATCACCATAGCTGCAGGGTTACAGAGCTCTGCATGTTATTCAGAGAATCAGTGGCATGCTGGTTCTGAATGGCCAATGACTCTTTAATGTACAGTAACTCCTTATTGGGTTCTCTGCACATAATACTACATAATATTATCTCTCACTTCACTC
Source organism: Phoronis australis (assembly GCA_002633005.1). Classification (NCBI taxonomy): domain Eukaryota; kingdom Metazoa; phylum Phoronida; family Phoronidae; genus Phoronis; species Phoronis australis. The sequence continues at coordinate 1,524,169 of NMRA01000001.1, forward strand.
TATGGATGTTACATGAGCTGTATGTTGGTACTTGTTGTCCTAAATTGTTGTAAATATGATCCTGATGATGTCTAATGAATAGACGAAACGTTGAATCGAACATGAACTTTTTTATTTGTGCGGCGATCGTCCGGTTTTTAAAACTGCCCATGTTAGGGTATGCAGCTGTTTTTACCGTTTCTGCCTTTGCTCTGAAACGTGCACTTAGGCCCACATGCCTATGTACCAAAACAAGGAAATTATTTTTTTAAATAATTTTTGTTTTATTCTTGAACATAGGGGCGTGCTTGTGCGTCACTCATAAGCACGTCGGGCGAATACCTCCTTTCCTAAAATGGGTATTTCCTGAGTGCATTTTCGTCCTTAGTACATTTCATTGAATAGTTCAATGTAATGTATTACGGTCATTTGAAATGTTTAAGAAATGTTTCCCTCACAGGCTATTTTAAAACGCTGGTTTTTGCTCAAATGTTTAAATTGCTCTATAAGTGCGTGCACCTGTTTTTAGATATAGCCTCACAAGTGGGAACATGAGGCTATGTTCAATAATTCTATCCGTCTCAAGGCTTAACTTGGTCTGTTCCTCCATTTTGAAATGCAATGCCCTCCAGCATTAGAAGAAAAGCCTAAAAATTCAGAGTGTATTTTTGTGTGTTTTCATTCAGTTAGTACAGAAATGGTGCAAAGAACAAGCTTTCAATGTAACTATATATTGTCAAATAATTCAGTCAATGTTCATGTAATATGTACTTAAAAACATTATTAAAGCTGTATTTGGGCCCTGTTTAGCCGTCTATGTTGAATTCCAAACCGAAGCGCTTGGGAGCCCATCATATCTTGAATTGTTGCTGAATGAGTTGCCAAATTGAGTCGCGTGAAATGCACATGTGAGCCACTTTCGAATTCACAAGTTTAAGGTTGGCCAAACTCAATAAACACAGGCATTTTCTGGAATGACTGGTGGTTTTGACTTTCTTGGAAACTAAAATAGAATCTTATCATGGTAAGGAATGTTACCAGATTGATTTTATGAGAGTAAAAGACCAAATTCTATTTTTTTTTTTTTTTTTTAGCCCACTAAACAGGGTAAAATGCAGCTTTAACAAGCCATCAGTTTCCATAGCAACTACGTTTTTTCATTTACCAGAAAGTGTCTACAACCCTTGACCTAAACATTTAAGTGTTCTTGTCAATAAGCAGAAACTTGATTCACAAATTCCAACTTTCACTATGTAGTATTGTGAACAGTGTTCAACAAGGCAGTGTTTACTGGTGGTAAAAAGACCACGATGAAATTATATCCAGTATTCAAAACACCATAAATCAGTAATCATCAGCTGGACAGGTGCTGAACACTGGCATAACAATCTTACAAATTCTCTTCATAATTCTGAACTGGTTCTGTCTATTATATAACAGCGGTCCCATTTTGAAATGGCAACTTTTCTACACCATTCTAACAGTGACACAGCAACTAATCAACAATAGTGAACATGAAGCAACTAAAGAGTTCTCAATAATAAATACATTCAAGTTCTACAACATTTAATAATAAACAACAAATGATTCAACAATACATTGGAGCACCATAAAGTGTTACACATATTGTACATTATATTTCTATCTGGCAATGAGCTATACACTATAAAGTCTGACTAAAAGTCAGAAATTTGTCAGTGGTCAACCACCTTCAACTACGGTAATTCACGTATTTAATTCACTATATGGCAGGCAAGGGAAATTTTATTCAGTAAACATTCACAACAAACAAGGACAAAGAAAATATTAGTCTATTTTTAGCTTGGTTTGTGCTGTGTAGCTGTTACAAAACAACTTTTGGTAAAGTTTAAATTGTTTGCAGTAAGGTAATTAACATTTGAAAAATAGAAAGTGACCATTTTGGCAATTATTTTTGAGTGAAATAAGTGAAGAATTGACATACATATCTGTAACATAGGAGTCAAAAGCAGTGCATGATAATTTAATGAAAGACAGTATAAACAAGTATAAACAGCATAGGCATTACAGTAGCCTCACCCCTAGTTTTAGGCAATAATGGTAAAATTTTCTGACAAAAAATGTGCAGGCAATTCAATTATAATTGTTTCCCACACCAAATCCAAATATCTCTTGTAGACAAAATATCAACTACATTGAGACAGTACACATTCAAGCATATTTAGCACAGACAAGACCGTTTCACATATGCTTACATGTAAGAAACAGTTTTGTCATTATTTTGTCACACAACTGCTACCACTCCTGTGATAAACATGAAACTACTTGATTGGAACAGTATGATAAGCACCATTTTATGATGTACACACAGCTGTGTATCCACGTTTTGATATTTTGGACCGTCTTCAACAGGATACTTTAGGGCAAGTTTAGTTGACTGATTTCGCTACTTATCATATAAATCATCCAGTACATCTGCTGTTGACAAGACATGTAAGTAAGAACTGTTTTTTGATTCATACTAGTACTGCTCTCATTTTATGGTTATTTGCAGGATGTACATAAACCTCGTGGCACATTTGTAACCATAGGATACCAACGTTGCAAATTTGCAACACGATCAATGTGCGTTTTAAGTAGCCCAGAGTGGATGTTCATTCGATTTCTAGACAGTAACTTTGTCTACTTTATACACCTATATTCAATTGATTTCGTGAAATAAAAGTTAAGAAAGTGCATTTCAGAAAACCCAATTTCTACCAAGGTAACTTTTTCACAATTTTTGTACTTCTGGGCCTTCCAAGGTTAAAGGTATTAGGTCAAGGTCAAAATCACCAACTTGAATTAACCAGTCGCCAGGTGTCAATTACAGAGGAGTGTGGTCACATGACATAAACAAACCCCTGTCAATGACTTGCAGACATTTTACTTGGACTTTTTTCTATATAGTACAAATTTCAGCTTCTGTGGATTTTGAGGTAAAATGGCTAAATGATGTCAATAGACATTGTGTAATTAGCAAATATCCTGATAATTTTATTGAGTATTACAATTCAATCTATTTCCAAACCCATGATTCATTCATCATAAGAGCAAGCCGGCCATTTTGTCAAAATTTTTGCAGAAAAAGCTAAAAGCAACCCATAAAAGTTCCTCGAATTAAAAAAAAATAATCGTTCAAGACTTTGTGGCAGTAAGCATTTTTTATCATAAATTAATTTTAAAGGCACGTGGTGAAACTTTTCAAAGAAACTTTTGTCCCGTGACTGAAAGTATCTGTTTTCTGCCTTCAAAACACAACAACTTAACTCTAAATGAAGTATCGCTTAGACACACTTCGTTACTTGAGGTAATTGTCATAGTTTGTCTAAGATTGCATCAACACTGTTTGAGTAGGCAGAATGTTAGTCAATTTGGCGACTGGTTAATTGTGTCTAGTAAGACTGCTGAGTGCTGGCCTTTGGACTGCAAACATATCAATAATTCACTTTCAAATATTGTCCCTATCCAAGAGCCCTGTGTCGCCAGAAGCTAAGACAGATTCTCCAACTGTTTGAGCTGGCACCAACGTTTCTGTGGTCTGATGAGAGCTCATCAGCTCAGCCTGGTGTTGCTGCTGCTGTTGAAGAAGGCGGATTTGAACTTTGACCTCTAGGCAAATCTGGCTTTCCTGGTGAGTCTTTTCACAGAGCAGGGCATTTTCTCTCTGAAGTTATAATATGTAGGATTAATTATTACCCACTTTGGTAAAACTTCTTCAAATTAGAACATAATATGGAAGATGAGTGAAATTTCATTTTAACCTTTTTTCATGAAATTATGAGTAGCACCAAAATAAATGCTTTAGTTACCATAACTACCATACTTCAGGTAATATGACTATTTCTTTGGGACATCCCAATTCACAGAATGATGAGTATCTATGGTTATATCGAAGTCAGAATGGAGGTGTTATTTTTGGTGTAATAAACAGTTTCATTCCAATTATTCTATCTACCTACCTCCAGGCAACTGTTTTCACTCATATTTGGGTCACCCTGTATAACCACTATGTACTACCTCCAGGAAAATGTTTTCACTCATATTTGGGTCACCCTGTATAAACACTATGTCCTACCTCCAGGAAACTGTTCACTCATATTTGGGTCACCCTGTAACACCACTACGCCTTACCTCCAGGCGACTATTTTCACTCATCAGCTGCTGCAAGACTTCCAGTAACTCATCTTCGTCCTCCTCACTGTCTGATGAACTATCCGAGGTTGACGATGCGTCCGAGTCCATGCTTTGCGACCGTATACTTCGTAGCTCTTCGATCTCTTCAATATCCTGCTGCAGTCGTTCAATCTCTAATGTCTCTGACTCAATTTTCTTTTTAATCTCATCACCTGAATCAAAGATAAGGAAGGATGTAAGGCCACAATACATACAGTTAGTTCCGAATTCAATTTTTTTACATCAAAACAAGGACTAAACTAGAGAGACAATGCTAACGCCACGCACTTCCTTATTTAGAAAATTCACACAAATGGAGATTTCATGGCAAATTTGAACTGAACACATTGAGCAACCATTTCTAATATTGTGTTCCTGCACCAAGCTAAGCACAGTCTCGTCAACATTACATAACATTATATCATCACCCATAGTCACGTATCGCTAATAGTTCTTCCTCTTCCAACAACAAAATAACGTGTTCGTGTAGTAAGCTAAGCACAGTCTCGTCAATATTATATAACATTACATCATCACCCATACTCACGTATCGCTAGTAGTTCTTCCTCTTCCAACAACAAAATAACGTGTTCCTGTAGTAAGCTAAGCACAGTCTCGTCTTCAGCATCATTGTCACCATCACTTGTATTGCCTACAAAGTACAACGGTCCATCAACAGTCAGCTGATATACAACAACATTTGGCAAGGGTTGATCAGACATACAAAGTAAACCAATGCACTACCAAAGACAGGCCAACACAACTTTCATTTCACAGGTCCACAGTATATGTTTTGTATTTGAAGTTCCCAAGAATGAAGATAGGGTATTTTGCTAGACACGTGAAATATTGTGAATACGGACAATTTTTGTGAATGAGGGTTGAGATATACTTAAGCCACTTAAATGAAACACACTCCAGAACACGTATTTGTTTTAGAGAACTAATTTTTACTAGATAACTGTTTATTCATCTTAAAGAAACTGAACAAAAAGTGATACAATTACTGCCTGCAAATCGATAACACTGCAGGCATTCATTTTTCTCTGATTTTAGATTGGCATGTTTTGGCAGCTTTGATGTTTGGTCATCCTCTGCTTGCGTTTTTACAGTCGGGGGTTTCAGTTGACAAAAGGCGACATCTATTGTCTGGGTGGCTTGAATAAAAAATGGTATTCCATGGCTAGCTGATCAACATCACAGCCCAGTGAAAGTTGCACCATGTTTCAGGCAATCAGAGGACAGAAGTATCAGTGAGTGCGTAATAATTACTGAAATTTTCACCTACCTGTGCAGAATTCATCATCAAGTGTTTCCTCACTGCTCTCTGTTCTTTCTACTGCTTCTGTGTCTGATCCCTCACCTTTGACCTCTGACCCAGCATCGCTCNACAATTAGTCCCGAATTCAATTTTTTTTACATCAAAACAAGGACTAAACTAGAGAGACAACGCAACCGCCACGCACTTCCTTATTTAGAAAATTCACACAAATGGAGGTTTCATGGCAAATTTGAACTGAACACACTGAGCAACCATTTCTAATAATGCGTTCCTTCAGCAAGCTAAGCACAGTCTCGTCAATATTATATAACATTACATCATCACCCATACTCACGTATCGCTAATAGTTCTTCCTCTTCCAACAACAAAATAACGTGTTCCTGTAGTAAGCTAAGCACAGTCTCGTCAATATTATATAACATTACATCATCACCCATACTCACGTATCGCTAATAGTTCTTCCTCTTCCAACAACAAAATAACGTGTTCCTGTAGTAAGCTAAGCACAGTCTCGTCTTCAGCATCATTCTCACCATCACTTGTATTGCCTACAAAGTACAACGGTCCATCAACAGTCAGCTGATATACAACAACATTTGGCAAGGGTTGATCAGACATACAAAGTGAACCAATGCACTACCAAAGACAGGCCAACACAACTTTCATTTCACAGGTCCACAGTATATGTTTTGTATTTGAAGTTCCCAAGAATGAAGATAGGGTATTTTGCTAGACACGTGAAATATTGTGAATACGGACAATTCTTGTGAATGAGGGTTGAGATATACTTAAGCCACTTAAATGAAACACACTCCAGAACACGTATTTGTTTTAGAGAACTAATTTTTACTAGATAACTGTTTATTCATCTTAAAGAAACTGAACAAAAAGTGATACAATTACTGCCTGCAAATCGATAACACTGCAGGCATTCATTTTTCTCTGATTTTAGATTGGCATGTTTTGGCAGCTTTGATGTTTGGTCATCCTCTGCTTGCGTTTTTACAGTCGGGGGTTTCAGTTGACAAAAGGCGACATCTATTGTCTGGGTGGCTTGAATAAAAAATGGTATTCCATGGCTAGCTGATCAACATCACAGCCCAGTGAAAGTTGCACCATGTTTCAGGCAATCAGAGGACAGAAGTATCAGTGAGTGCGTAATAATTACTGAAATTTTCACCTACCTGTGCAGAATTCATCATCAAGTGTTTCCTCACTGCTCTCTGTTCTTTCTACTGCTTCTGTGTCTGATCCCTCACCTTTGACCTCTGACCCAGCATCGCTCTCATCTTCACCAACCTCTTCAGTCGTCTGCTCCAGGTTAACCTCTGCACTCTCTCCCACTTCAGACCCTTGACCCCCTTCATCAGATTCTTCCTTGCAAACCTCTTCTTCTTTTTCTTCAGGCGCTGGAGGAGGCATAAATTGCATCTTGGCCGACTCAAACAATTTCTGCATTTCCTGGTTCATTTTCTTTTCTGACTCTATCCGCCTGGCCTCCTCCTGTTTCTTAAGTTCAATTGCTCTAAGGCGGTCTTGCTCTTTGACCTCCAGTTGTTTCTTAACCAGTTTTAGCTTGTAACAAAAACAAACATACCAAATGACAAATCTCAATGACATGACTGTACGCATGGATCCATATGCTAAACACCTACTGGTGGCCCAGGACTGAGAATCTACCGATGACAGAGTAACAGAAACCTGCAAAATAAACCTTTTATTCATCCTAATACACACCAGATGATCCTGAGAGGATAACACTTTCCAGACTAACTCATTCACAGAAGGGATTCTCCAGATTAAATCAACCAGGATGCCACAGCATGAAAGAATTCCGAATCCTATGTCAATAGCAAAGAAGTTCTGGTATCTCTCTAAATTCTATTCCTGCCCCATGAGGATTTTATGACATGCTTCCAACAAAACTCAACAAATTGTAGAAAGTGAAAAATCTAAAAAAAATTAACAATGAATGTTGTCTTGAACTGATTAGAAGCTTCTGCAGTGATTATTAACAGTTGTTTCCAAGTAACATCCACCAGTACCTTGAACATGATGAAGTCTGGCGTTTAAAGAAAAAGTCACTGTTGTAATCTCACATAGCTTATTTGGACTAACAAAGTGGGTCATGTTCACAGATGAAGCCACAGCTGCCACGAGCAACATGTTTTACTGCCACATGTGATTCAACAGTCATACTTGTCTTCCATATATAACTTCCTTCCAAATCAGGCTACACGTACAGTTAGTTACCCATCATTTGCATTCATCTTTTTAACCATATCATCACTGTGACAAGCCCCAAACCCAAGCCACGCCCACTGACGCAATCTCAACCTCTCGTCTTCCTTCTCATTCACACATGTACGTTATACTCGGCCCTTTATATGGCTGCGCAAGATTAACTTCGGCGGATTTGCCATGTCAAGTGGCCATGGACATCATATGGGCCTGTAAGCCCGATGTCGTCATCATGACCAATCGGATGCTTAATCTGTTTGACCCGATGGAACCGGCAAAGTCAATCAAGATGCAGCCACTGACACGCCCCTAACCCATGCCCCGCCCACTGCTCACTACTAACCTTCCTTTTTAGCTGTGTTACCACCCTCTGCACCTCCCACAGTTGTTCCTCCTTCTGTGACGTAGCCTTCCCACAATTCACCTCTTCGTGCAGCTGGTTCAACAAAGACTCCTGCTTCTTGATTTCCTCTTCTATGAGAGCCGGATCATCGGGCACCTCAAGTGACCATTTGGATGAGGCTGGACGCAGGGGCGGTACATACCTACGATACGGCAACGGAGTAATGAAGAACTTCCACAGATTACAAGCAATTCTATCAACAGGAGCAAGACATTAATCACAAGACTGTGTCTTGGGAATTAAAAAAATAAGAAATGACTGCTATTAGGAATTGAAAATATTTAATGGGATTCTTTTGGAAACTTACATTGCTGTCTACAATGCCCTCACTCAGCCATGAGATTTTTTAGGTATTTTTAAGAGAAAGGTGTCACTTTGTTGGCAGAATGCTACTGTATGAGAAGTCTGCCGACACTTCAGTCGACATGGTCGACAGAAAATATGCAAACTGTCCTTTTTAAGCTAAAAATTGAAGAAATAGTGACATCTTTCTCACATTTTCCACATGCAAAACGTTCCAGAAAGAGTCGCTATGGAGCTTTTTCAAAACTTGTTTCCAAAAGAACATCATGGGGTCTTTTTATTGGCATCACTCTTTCAGGAATCCTGATAGTTCCAGCAGTAAGTTGCTAATTCTGCGATTAAGTTTCACCAACTTGTTCATTTCTGTTTTTAACACTGGCTACAAGTAACATTAGGTGCAAGGCACAATTGAAGCCCTTTTACATGGCAAAGGCACGAACATGAAATGTGCAATTGTGAATTACAAGAAACAATACATAACCCTTGGTGACCTACTTCTTTATATTGACATGACTGAACAGAGGTCGGCAGTGAATGAAGAGAACATTCAACACACGGTGGCTGATCTGCATGGTGGGACTCAAAACTATGGACACATTCTGGAGACTCATACGGTTGATCTTCTCCTGAAATGCAAAACAGAATAGAGGATTGTTTACAACAAGAAACATCTGATACGCAACTCTTAAGGGTGGCCAATTTAAGAAAGACACATCATAATTTTTTCAAGCACAGAATCGCGTCACTGGCTTGTTAAACACCTGCATCTGTTTAAGATGCAGCGCCATCTTTGAACAAGCACAGTTTCTCTTCACAATTTGCTCATAGTAGTCCAGGAACCTACAAAGTCGTGTGGTGAAATCCCATTTCAGGGTTTCCCATTCCTAGGTCTTCTTTCAAGAACCATTTTAGAAAAATGTGGGTATGGGTGAATTGACCCACATGGCCTCAACCAAAAATTATATGGGCCAATTTGGAAAACCTTATGGGCCATGTTAGTTTTTTGTCCGTTTTCACTTCCTATTTTAATGGGATTGTTGGCCCGAGTTAAGCAATCACAGTGCGTCAATGAAATTATTTTTGCGCACATGATTTAGCGCACAGTTTTTTCTGCTATTTAGTATCACTTTACATTTTTTGGCTTGTGTAACCATTCCCAGACTTTGTGAACTATTTGTACTAAACTTGGTTCATGGTTTGGGGTTAAATCATTGGTTGTTTAATATGGCGAGGTAACATTTCTAATACACACAATAACACCACGGACAGTATGGAGCTCACTGAGTACCTCAACAGCTGGATTCAACACAGCTTACAATATTTACTACAGAATTAAGTTACCACGAGCAACTTCATTTCATAGCATATCATCAACTAGCCTTGAAGATATTCTCCAATGTTCCACTATTAGATAAGAACACGCTTTAAACACTTGCTAATTTTAAAATGGTCACGCCTGTGACACACTGTGACCCCAGCACTGCATTACCTTGGCGATGACATGAGACATGTGCACGATCATCCATGACAACAAGAGTCTGTTAGGGGTGGGAAGTTCAGCTATCAGTCGCTTCAGTTGATCTACTCGACGTGGGGGACTCTTTATGGCTGTAAGTAAAGCAAGCAGTGTGGTTTTAAAAAGTCATTGAAGAGTCACACTGGCCATTCAGGAGCAGCATGCCGCTGGTTCTCTGAATAACATGCAGAGCTCGGTGACCCTCCACTTTTGGTGATGACCTGTTTACTATTTCCTGTCATTGTTGCTGCACTCATTTCACTTCATTGATGTAACCTGATTCGTATGACACTTGATGTCTGATTGTTTGTATCCTGATGATATCTCATGAATAGATGAAACGTCGAATTAATATGAACTTTTTCATTTGTACGGCGATTGTCCATTTTTTTTTATTCAATTATGGCCAAAAACTGATGTAATTAACAATGGGGTTTTGTAGGTAGAACAGCAATATTTCAGTGGACCTACCACAATCTCTTGGACAGCTATTTTAATGCTTAGAAGAGACTAACATCTCAGAAACTTGACCAAGCAATATGGATTTGAACCTAATGCTAGTGAACAGACACGAAGATTTGGTTGGCTTAGTCATTTTGGTTTAAATTTGAGTCATAAACAACGTTTGAAAAGCATCTACCTAAAGGAACAAAAATATCAGACGATATATTAATAAGCATTGTATCATAAAAATTGTTGGCCAAGTCATACAAATGCCGCAAATTGGACAGAAAATATTATATCTCATATTATCATTCGCAGTAGAATGGTGAAGTAACATGGCCATAGGAGTAGCAAAGAAACGAAAATTGACCTGCGTTTAAATTGGAAAATGCCACTGGTCAGATCCTTCAGAGGTATCAAAACTCAATGTCAAAAGTCTGCTTCCAACAGGAACTTTTCTAAGGACATGCATACTTTACATACATTTACACAGACAATGCTCTTCGAGTGGAAAGCCAAAGTTTAATACGATTATAATAGAATTTCAAAGCATATTCAAAATCTAGAATATCCATAATTCCTATGTGAGGATTAGACAGTATACAGAGGCTAACTTACTAGAGGCCTCCTCAAACTTAGGCATGAGATTAATTGTCAACACAGGCTCTGGCAGTTCCCTTAGGAAGGTCTTCAGCAGACTCCCAATAACATTGGGCTCATGCTCGTATAGGTAGGCCGGCTGGTGGCGGTTGTAGCAGTCCCTCAGGGCTTGCACCTTTGACTTGACACCAGAGATACGGTAGATGCCCTCGCTGGTTAAACCTGAGAGGAGACGTCACAATGAGACAGATATTACCGAGTACTTAATGACGAGAACAGTTATTGCTTTACAAAAAATGTCAATTGATGTGATTTCAGGGAGTGAAAAATCAACTACACAGCTTCAAACTACGAATACAGACAACAAATAGCTTACTTTATGTCAGCAAAATCACTCCACTGACTGATAATATCATTAGATCCATTTGTACCATAAGAGTGCTATCACTGTTACACATTAGAAAATCACATCTCCATTTATCGCATCTATTTACACCATGAACCTTGTCAAAATGAATAAAGATTTACTCATAATTACTATTAGAACAGCCCATACGAAGGCAAAGACTAAAATGTATCAATCATTATTACAGGGTTTATTTTTCTTAAAAATACCATGGTTCAGTTGGCCCAAAGAGACAGAAATATGGGAATCATATAACAGCATCAAAATGTCCCACCCAGAAACAACCTTGACCCATACCATGCTCCTCAACATAATCAATACACTCTCTGAACACAATGGGCAGTTCAATGCCATCATGGCCCTTGCTTCTCTCCACGGCGACGACCAGAGGTACACCAAACACAGGTTGGAACTCTGAAGAGACAGACGACAACAAAGTGAGAACCACAACAATGAAAAACACTTCCAACAAACTGAGGTTTTATGATAAGTCTGATAGTCCTAAACAGTTTTTATTGTACATATAATTACCAGTGTTCAATTTAAAAACATTTCAACAAAGGTTCCTTCTCTATTGAAACTTCTGGTCTATGCAATCTGCTTCCTGCCTGTTCCTAAACTTCTACGTTTAAACGTTGCTTTAACACTCAATTCATCTTAAAACTAATTTTAAGCTGCAGCTCAACCTTTGTGCCATATCAACGCAGTCTAGTGCTGCCACCTGCAGTTTGCCATACATCTGTATCAAAATTAAGTCTTAACTTGTTTCTAATTGTTAATTTTCAACTTTTAGGTCACTATTTTACTCTCGTTGTAGTGAATTCTTCCATTTACAGCACTGTAAAGNACAACGGAGTTTTGTAGGTAGAACAGCAAAATTTCAGTGGACCTACCACAATCTCTTGGACAGATATTTTATTTCTAAGAAGAGACTAATGTCTTCCCAGAAACTTGACCAAGCAATATGGATTTGAACATAATGCTGGTGAACAGTCATGAAGATTTGGTTGGCTTAGTCATTTTGGTTTGCACTTGAGTCATAAACAACATTTGAAAAACATCTACCTACAGGAACAAAAATGTCAGACGATGTATTAATAAGCATTGTGTCATAAAAATTGTTGGCCAAGTCACACAACTGCAGCAACATGGACAGAAAAAATTATATCCCGTATTATCATTCGCAGTAGAATGGTGAAGTAACATGGCCACAGGAGTAGCAAAGAAATGAAAATAGACCTGCGTTTAAATTGGCAAATGCCACTGGTCAGATCCTTCAGAGGTATCAAAACTCAATGTCAAAAGTCTGCTTCCAGCAGGAACTTTTCTAAGGACACGCATACTTTACATACGTTTACACAGACAATGCTCTTCGAGTGGAAAGCCAAAATTTAGTACGATAATAGAATTTCAAAGCACATTCAAAGTCTAGAATATCCATAATTCCTATGTGAGCATTAGACAGTATACAGAGGCTAACTTACTAGAGGCTTCCTCAAACTTAGGCATGAGATTAATTGTCAACACAGGCTCTGGCAGTTCCCTTAGGAAGGTTTTCAACAGACTCCCAATAACATTGGGCTCATGCTCGTATAGGTAGGCCGGCTGGTGGCGGTTGTAGCAGTCCCTCAGGGCTTGCACCTTTGACTTGACGCCAGAGATACGGTAGATGCCTTCGCTGGTTAAACCTGAGAGTAGACGTCACAATGAGACAGATATTACTGAGTACTTAATGACAAGAACAGTTATTGCTTTACAAAAAATGTCAATTGATGTGATTTCAGGGAGTGAAAAATCAACAACACAGCTTCAAACTACGAATACAGACAACAAATAGCTTACTTTATGTCAGCAAAATCACTCCACTGACTGATAATATCATTAGATCCATTTGTATCATAAGAGTGCTATCACTGTTACACATTAGAAAATCACATCTCCATTTATCGCATCTATTTACACCATGAACCTTGACAAAATGAACAAAAATTTTCTCATAATTACTATTAGAACAGCCCATACGAAGGCAAAGACTAAAATGTATCAATCATTATTACAGGGTTTATTTTTCTTTAAAATACCATGGTTCAGTTGGCCCAAAGAGACAGAAATATGGGGGTCATATAACAGCATCAAAATGTCCCACCCAGAAACAACCTTGACCCATACCATGCTCCTCAACATAATCAATACACTCTCTGAACACAATGGGCAGTTCAATGCCATCATGGCCCTTGCTTCTCTCCACGGCGACGACCAGAGGTACACCAAACACAGGTTGGAACTCTGAAGAGACAGACGACAACAAAGTGAGAACCACAACAATGAAAAACACTTCCAACAAACTGAGGTTTTATGATAAGTCTGATAGTCCTAAACAGTTTTTATTGTACATATAATTACCAGTGTTCAATTTAAAAACATTTCAACAAAGGTTCCTTCTCTATTGAAACTTCTGGTCTATGCAATCTGCTTCCTGCCTGTTCTTAAACTTCTACATTTAAACGTTGCTTTAACACTCAATTCATCTTAAAACTAATTTTAAGCTGCAGCTCAACCTTTGTGCCATATCAACGCAGTCTAGTGCTGCCACCTGCAGTTTGCCATACATCTGTATCAAAATTAAGTCTTAACTTGTTTCTAATTGTTAATTTTCAACTTTTAGGTCACTATTTTACTCTCGTTGTAGTGAATTCTTCCATTTACAGCACTGTAAAGTGCATACCAACTTTTATGTGCTGTAGAAGACTTGGTACCACTGAACCTTGATGTAAGGCCAAAAAGATAGTTAGTTCTGGTCTCTGTAGTCAGAGGTGCATTATTGTTTTAGTAGCTCACTTTTTCAAAAAAGAAAATCCTCCTGAGACGAGCAAATGTGACGCAGGATTTGTTTTTTTAACATTCGTTTCTTGGCAAATCATGGTATTCGAAATCTTGCTTACCCATTTTTGTACTGTTTTTCGAAAAAAAAACGTGATTGGCTGAAATTGATGCGAGCAGACATTTCTTGTAAGTTGGTGAATGCAGGTCTCAAAAGGAATCGAGAAAGAGACCAAAAATTAACTATGCTTTTTGGCCTAACAGCAGAAAAAATGATGTTTTTAATTATGCATGCATCCTTGAACCACCCACCTTCTTCAGGCGGCTCAACGATATCCGGTGTCTTGGCCTTCTTCTTCATCTTCTCCTTCTTCTTCTCTTCCCTCTTCTTCTCTTTCTCCTCTCTCTTCAACTCCTTCTCCCGTTCTCTCTCCTTTTTGTCTCGATCTTCCTTGTCTTTTTCCTAAAAACGGTACCTCGTGATTCATAATTTCTATTCGCATGATCAAGTCAGTTATATCATATCATACGACAAACAAGTGAAATTTCATTTAGTGATTCTTTCAATGAAAGCTATGTAGCAATAGAGTAATAATCTTACATTTCAAGACCTGTACTCTGGCTGCAACCAGGCAATATTTTGAAAAATTCTGCAGCTTCACAACAATATTAGAAGCGTTCGGAAAATGAAAAATGGTTATTTCGGTAACTTATTTTCATACAAAATGGGAGATTTTACTGCACAAATAATTAAGAATTCCATTGCATCACAATTTTTAACGCTTGACACTTTCTCCACGCAAACATTACAGGATGCCGTAGGTACATTAACTTGGTTCTGGTCTACAGTCTTACATTTTAATTTCTTCTAGAACACAAAACCAATGAAAGCCATGTGACGAGATGGCTTTTAAATCCCGTTAGTGGTCAATGCTTCAGACCACTCCACACTTTGGTGAGTAGGTCAATAAAATGCAGTCTTTTTAGGAGGATGACGCCGTACTTAAACAAATATGGTAAATGCAAAATAAACTAAATACAAAACTTTCAGGTCAACAATCTCAAACACATTATTGCCTGTCAACCACTTTCAATCAATGTAACATTCAAACAACTGAATTAAACAAATTCCACACAACACACACAAGTCATAATATTTATCAGGCAGCCACTGTTCAGGTACTTTGTATCATAATAATATACCTTTGGCTTTAACTTCATATCTTTCTTTCCAAAACGGAAACTAGGCTTGCTGTGTTTCTTAAGCTTACCAGCTGGACTTCTGTAAATAAGCAGAATTGTATTTTACAAGGTTTCAGCAAGAAAATCTCCAAATCAAAATGACAAAACTGGTCTGAAAACAGCACAATCGTCATTATGCCTGGAGTTTTGGAGCAAGATAAAGTTTTTACCAACAGAGGGCAAGGCCAATATTGCATGTATCAACACTGTGAAACCCTGACAGGCACACAAGCATCTGATTCTACTAACTTTTAAGTTAAAAATACTCCTTCAGATTATAGCTTATTGCCATGTTTGTGCAAACAGAACAAAGCTGTAGAACAAAAATTAAAAGTAAATATTTTCTGACAGCAAAACACCGGTAAACTTTGATTTATGACTATATCAATCTGCCATTAATTGGGCCACATGACCATGTCTGTTTACTAAATTTATCAAAAAAGGAAAGGTACGTTCACAGTAAAATAACGATATCAATAACATGATCAAATTATATTTAACATAAATGTACAAGATGGTACCTCAAAAACGTTATAACAGTTTTCTAAATTATCCTTTTGTGTCCGCTTTATGCAACTTTTTGATTTTGTTGCTAAAGATCCCAGTTTTTAACAGACCCTAATACCACAGTGGAACACTTTGAAAACAATTTCAACCAAAGTTTTGTTGAATAGTGCATAAAGCACAGCATCTGAAAGTTTCATGGGAACACGATCAGCCACCTCTGAGGTATGACGCTCTGAGGTATGACGCTCTGAAGTTAGCCAAAGTTTTTCATATATCTGGGGTTTTGCATAACCTTAAGAATTTGCTATAATCAGTTGCATGATTCGATTCAAGGCAACCAACTTATGCCTCATGAAATCAACTGAAATTATGCATGAGCCTGATTTGCCATTAAATCCGACAATAGTCTCTATGCACACAAACAAAACACACTACGTACATGTATCTCTTCAAAATGAAAGTTGGAATCTATGAGAGTGCGATAGAAGCTGGTGAGAAGCCCTGCACATAATGACAAAGGACAGGAATACTTACCTGACATCTCTGTCCTCAGCGACCATTAGTTCTTCTTCAGAGTTCTCCTCTTCAAACATTTTGTACCCTAAAGATGAATTGAGAATAAGTGTTCCGCAAGTAACGAATGTTGGAAAAATGACCAACACACAGACCCAAACATTACAAAATCTTTAATGGACTTCCTTGAGAAACTGACAGCTCCATTTAATCGCTATAAAGACTGGCGACACATGGTGGCAAGCGAGAGGTTAAACAACAGTAGACAATAATGCAGCTGATAGTTTTCCAAGTAAGATTTTGGATTTGGAATTCAACACTGAACACATAAAAATCTTCAACAAACAAAAACATTTTTTAAACTGCCATTGTTTCATTTAATCAAAACCATTTTCACCAACAGGCCAACATGAGTCAACTTTCAGGATTACGCACTTATGTTTCAATTAGAAGGAATTTCCCAAATTCCTCTGGTGATGCCTAAACAGCACATTAAGTCTCATAAATGAAGACGAAAGTCTTGACAATAAGTTACTACAACTCAATTTAATCAGACAACATCTTATACCTTTGTCTTTTTTATCTTTCTTGTCCTTTTTCTTTCCAAGTTCTCGCTTTTTGAGTCGATTAGTCTCGTGGTCTTCTTCGGAAACTAAATGTTTCGAAAGCAATCAGCAAATGATTTGAAGGAATTCAAAATCAAGCCTAAGAATTAAAAACTCTTAACCAAACACAAAATACCTAGTACCTAGTTGGTTCAGCATTAAAAGCAACTGAACTTTAACCACTTTTACACGTAATCTGGTCAGATGATAGTGAAATCCAAAGGAAAGTCCATATGAATCAGAAAACAAGTTACTTTTCACAAAATTTTTCAGTCGAGCAGATTCTATTACTGTACCTGATTAACATTTCAAGCAACCAGTCAAATCCACAACACAAGCAATAGTAAGAGATGACACGCACAGGGATGGTTTTCAACTACCATTCAAACAGAGCAATGATCAACACATTCAACACATTGAGCTGCGGTAAAGCAGACACATTAAGTCTTAAGCCTCATTGGAACATAGATTAGGATGTAACGACATATCACTGAGATCGCAATATTAGATTAAATGCTCTTAAATGTGATTAACTTTTGTATAAACAGTGTAATTAGCCTGAAAAGTGTAGACTTCAGTCATTCTGGAAGCATTTTGTGACAGCCAGTTTTATTACATTCCCAGGTCAATTACATCATCTTAGAAGTTGTTACTTGAGCTTGTCTTAAAATCTGTGGTAATTTATATTGATCACGGTCCATGATATAATCTCCGAATTGACTCGGGCTCCAAATTTAACCATTTACGCCACACGACTTGAGTATGAATTTGTAGGTTTACTCACAGTGAGGCCAATAAATGGTCAATTTTCCAGTACAGAGATGATGTTAGACTCTAGGCCCATGAAAATGTAGAGCCATAATATATTGACACGTACGCACACACGCATGCATGCACACGCACACACACACACACACACACACATGCACGCACACATGACAAAACAGCGGAGTAAGCAAAGGCAGCAGAGGGGTGAGATGAAGAAAGAAACAAGAAGGGCATGAACCTGGTGTCCCAAACTAAGGAGAATTTTACAGATTTGCATGTTTGCAGTTGCTACATTTTCCACGTAATCAAGTGAATTACTGACTAGTGGTAGGCAGACAACACTTGTGAAAGCTGGTAAACGTGACTGAAAATCAAAAATAAAATTTGAAGTCATCCATATCTGAAGTGTCTGAGACAATGTTTAAATTGTATTTACTAATTTTATTTGAACCCATCAAGGTTGAACAAAAATGCTGAATGCAGAATGTTAAAATTCAACAAAAATAAAAAAAGGTTTAGAAAAATCTTTGAGAGTTTCTGCGCGAAATATTGCATGCTGTTAGTGCATAAATAAATATAAACTTTGGGAAATTTGGCAAGAGCTGCGAATCAATGAGGTGAACAACTCGGTAGTAGTCATATGCTACAACTGTTGATCACAGAAATGTCATGAGCGAACTGACGAGGACAATTCAGTGAGTCATATGCCACAACGCGAATCGTTACCTCAACTGATGCTGCATGCTTTTAGAATATTAACGGAATTATAAATAAAACTTGGAGACATGCACCAGGATCATACCATAGCTGAAACTACTTACAATCACTACCTTCACTGGGACTAGTTCCACCATCTTTATACAGACCTGGAAACTCACGTTCCGCATCTGGGCCCTCGTAACTCATGACTCACGGTTTGGTAAATGACAGCACCTCTAGAGAAGCCTGAAAAGTATTTTGAAATTTTGAATAAGATTCAGTTTTACTGACAAATCGAACAACATTATTTCTATTGTTTTCTGACGATGATTTAAAGTGGAACCTTGTTATTAGTGAAACTTTGTAAGTTTTTGGTACTTAATCATTTACTGTAAGCCAGCACTTGGCGTTTATTACCCTATTCATACCACATACACAAGCCTGCATAAATAGTTCAATTCCCAAAGTTTAGCCACTAGAGTGCACTACATCCATCTCCTCAACCCAGCAGGCCCATTGTCATGGTGATTCTCTGTTAGCCACAGAGAAGTTGCTACCTAGAACAGGTACTCACTGTGAAAACACATGGGTCGGGATCATTAAGCTCTAAATTTTGAAGGTTCAGTAACAAAATGAATTTTTTCTATAATGACAGTTGTTCAAATTTTTTTATCCATTCTGTGAATTTTAAGGTACGAAATCAAGCGCCATGCACCAATGATGTTGCATCAAGCTCAGATTCAACAAAAATCTCAATAGATTTCAATGAATAACAAGTTTTTTTAACGCTTTATGATCGACGCATCACATGCAAGAGTACTTTCGTGGGCATAAATAGACACTTACCTTGTGGTAGCTGCAACAATCTCAATATAAGATCTGGAAAAGAAACAAGAAATGGAAAGTGCACATTACATCAACAGGATACAAATGCCACATTTAAAAAGAATGCTGCGAGAAAAATCAGATGAAATGTCCACAAAATAGTAAATATTAATCATTCCTATCCTAATTATGCCATATAAGCCAAAGTTTATTTTCCAGAATTTCATGAGATCAATGGTTGCTTTAATTCATGGACTGTTATGGAACCCGTGGCAGCAAACTAAACAGGCACTTTCAGCCATTGGATAACCAGCTATAAAAATCGTGTACCACCATGTTCGATTAGTGGCAATGTCGTAAGACCAAGTTATCTTGGTCTGTTTACATGGTCCAACCTCGTAAACCAAGTGAACTACTGCGCCTGAGTTGTAGTCTACCGTCAAAATCTGAATATTTCCCATGGATTTATAGTAACCAGGTGTACCAAATACGTTCCTGGAGTGTGTGCCTTGTCGCAGCAGAACAGCTAGCGTATCTTCGTAACCTCTAGCACTTTACTGGCAGGAGTCTAAAAACAACTGCCATGGTGACGAATGGTGGGCAGGAGGAAAGGTAGAGATTTGACACAGTACATCCCATCACTCCCTCAGGGTCACATTAGAGAAGGGAGTAAGGCCAACTCCCTTATCCTATAACAAAATTGTTCCTAGTGAGCAAGTAACCTAAGAGAAGGACAACTCTGAGATTAAACCTTGGCAGCCTGGGCTCGTTCCATCAGCCATGGTGTGCAACTAGTCAGTAAGTCTAGAAAGTTGCTCTGAAACAAAACAAAGACAGAGCATGTTGGCTTAGGACAGAGGGCAGATCTTCTATGCATGAATTAGGTATCCCGCTGAAGAGAACCAGACACACCCTGTACCAATCATGACCACGCAAACAGATATTCGACAATATGGTGCTAATCCCATGGTTCATCAGACGGTAGCAGCTTCACCAGTCGGTACAGCAGCGCTCGGTCCTCGACTTAGGAAGTAGCTGTGGGGTATGACAGCGGCAATCCAACGAACAGCAGAAGACCAGACCGAACATTTAACCTGCATGGCCAGGAACTCAGAAAAAGGCATTCCTAAAGCCGACTTCATCTTTCACAACCAAAAAACGTGACATTTGGATGCCAAACAGTTAGTTAAAATGATTAAAAGCTCATAAAAAATGAAATTGATTTTAGGAAAGCTGTAATTGGCAAACATGCTCACTATATATGGTAAGTATTCAGATTTTAACAGTAGACTGCAACTCAGATGCAGGAGTTCACTTGCCTTGGTCTACGAGGTTGGACCATGTAAACAGACCAAGTTAACCCGGTCCGGTGGCTTACCAGCTTACTTGGTCTACAACACCAGATACGTGTAGTTGTGGTGTAGCAGGCGTAGGTCATGTCTGTTTGTGTCTCCTGAGTGTACCTTGGCATGCGTGGTTAGTGAGGTGATTGAAAAAAGGAAAAGTTGGACTACATCTGCAGTTTGTTCACTGTGAGTGTGACTGACAGGAGGTGAATAGAAAACGCAGAAAACCGCCAGCCATAACAGTGTTAAGTTAAGCCAAGTAAAGGCAAGGTATCCCTCTATCTCTAAGGCTCTATTATGTGTAAAAGTACTTAAAACAAAGTGACTTTGACGTTTTAGTCAGTGAGACACATAATTTGCCGAAAAGCTTCTGGCATCTGGCACCGTCTCTACTTGGGCCAGCTAGAGACGGTGGTCACTGTCTACCGTCTCTACTACTACTACTCCCAGTTGAGGGGTGGTGGTGCTGTCTAAGTAGTGTCAGTGAGCACCATGTAACACGAAAAATCAAGGTAGGATTTATACTTTACACCATTGAACATATACCCACCTCAAATCTGTACTTGTATACAAAACATTTCAAACCCTTACAAGCGCTCCACGATTAAGACATGTCACTTTCGTCTAATCAGCATCCGATATTGTCTATCATCCGCCATTCGAGTTCGCTGGTTTACCAATAGGTGTCACCAGAGAGAGTAGAAATGTGTATTTTTATGAAAGCAACTGCATTCGTAAAATTCGCGACGTATATGACTATGTAAAACTACTTTTAAGTCAATTTTACGTCACTAAAATTAAAGAGCAATTTTTATTATTTATTTTTCAATCAAAAAGACCGAATATAAAGTTTTGTTTGCGTTGCTTATTTTGCCCACTCCACCATCAGATGCCGCTAGTTGTTAATCCGAAGAACCCGAATGTACGATGCTAAATTTTCAAGATGTCACGATTCGCAGAACGTCATAAACATTTCTTTCCACTGAACAGTATCAAGTCAGTTCTCGGTTTGTTCGAAACAGAACTGTCACAAAAAGAAGAACCCGATCTGGCCTTACTTTCCATAATCCTTGGTGCTGTTGAAAATATTTTGACTGTAAACCGCGCGCTACCAAATCATTTGGAAGATGCCGCAAATTTGGAACCGATTTTTCCCGTGGTCGATTTGCAAACAGTGGACACCCTGTACTCTAAATTCGTGAGGTTTATCAAAGACTCTGTTGACCTGTCAGATTACGAGAAAGACTATGCAACTCGGGACTTGATCAAAAAAGTATCTGACGTTATTTGGAGCACGCTGACACGAAGTGTTTATAAAGACAAAGCTCATCTGCAGTCTCTTTACAGTTTTTTGACAGGTGTGCAAAAGGCCGATGATATCGCCGTGAAGCAATGTGGTTCAAATTTTCAGTGATCGTTTGCTGTACATTTGGGAAAAGTGCTGTCAAAATTGTTGTTTGGAGAACTAAGAATGTTGCATTCATGAACAGAAGCTTTGTTTGCCTTTAGAGAGGGATCAACCACTGTCTCTACTGGCACCGCCAGAAGAGTCAGTGGTGCTCATAGGCACTTCATACGCCGTAAGTTTTTTGGCAAAGTATGCCTCGCACTGACTAAAACATCAAAGTTACATTGTTATAAATACCTTTTGCGCATAGAAGGACACCTTAGGAGCCCGTCGATGCTTTTAATTCTTTCCAATTCGAACAAATACTCCCGTTATCAAACTTTTTCTTCAACCAGTCCCTCGTTCAGTTCCCAAAACTCGTAACTCACCATTTTGAACACTGCGCACGCCAGGGTATATGATGTCATACCACCTGCCGTGCGCAGTGTTAAAAATGGTGAGTTACCGATTTTGGAACTTAATGACTGCTCGAAGGAAAAGTTTGATAACAGGAGTACTTGTTTGAGTTGGAAGTAATTAAATACATCGACGGCCTCCTAAGTTGTCCCTCTATGCGCAAAAGGTATTTATAACAAGGTGTCTGATTTTTTAGTCTGTGCGAGGCATAATTTGCCGAAAAGCTTTCGGTATGAAGCGCCTATGGGAGGTCTACCATCCTACTGGCAGTGCCAGTTTGCCTGCACTAATTGAATATAGTGGTCATTCTTATTTTGAGGTCCTGGGTTGATTTGCATACAACTTCAAAAGCTATCCGTTGGAAAAGTTTGATTTTTGCATGATATCAGGTTTTTTAACAGCATGACACGTGATAATGCAACGTCATAACTTTTATGCAACTGGGCCCAGACAACCACTGAATAACGGGCATGTTACTCAATGAATATAATTGGTTTTCCAAATCAGGAAGCACCGTATTCAACCAGTGCTCATTGGTGGTTGGATGTTCTTATAACTTGTGCCTGGTAGAAGCTTGTCAACAAATTACGCCTCACCCTGGCCTGGCAAAACTGTCAAAGTGAAGTTGTTGTGAGTACCATTCGAACAAAGAGGAACACCTTAGGAGAGTGTTGGTGTCTTCAAATCCTTCCAAATCTATCAAATACAATGTTTGGGGTGGGAGAATTCAGGGACATCGAGGACCTTTAAAGGTGTCCTCTGTGGTTAGGAGGTACTTACTGTAATGCTGTGATTTTGATGGTTTGGCAGGTGTGAGACAATTTTCCGAATAGCTTCCAGCATACATGGGGCCAATGACATGGCTTTTCTGGTCCATTTCAGTTGGTAAAACTGTCTATGCCATTGCTTAACAATGAACGGGGATCAATGTTAAATTGCTAAATGGCATGTGGACGATATATGGTAATGTGATCGTTTTTGTTTTTGTACATGCTTTGTTATGTTACCCGTTGGTTTTATGTAACCAGGGTATTGACACCTGAATCAATAATAGTCTGGTGGCTATAAACTGGTATTCCTACTCAGAAACCAACTTTTGTTTTTGACCGTGTAACATTTTGAAATTTGTCTCAAATTGTTATGCGCCCACATATTTATATGTGGACGCATTATTCTCTATTCATATTAAAGATAAGTTGTTGCCTTGGAAAAACGGAGTTAATTTATGCTTGAGACCAGACTCTACAAATTGGATTTTCACAGCACTTTATGTGCCAAGCATGGTCTCAAACGACAGCGAAAAATAACTTTTTTCAAAACCCAGACACCACACTAGTACGGTATGTCTCACATGGGTTAAGAACTAGTTGATGTCAGTTAATGGTCAGTTGTCTAAGTCAGTTTCTTTTATAAACATGATGCTTTGATTTACTGACATTTTTGTTGCAGGAGCTGCTGGAACACTAGCCTTCTGCCAAGGAGTAAATTAAGTTTTGTTTCCCCTAATGATTGAGTGACCATGAAACATTTGCGATTCAAAAATGTTTTATTTTGCACCTGTCAAAAGAATTTTTTTCTTTTGTTTGTTATATAACACATTTCTGACATCGAAAATGAGTGCGCTCTGACAATGACAAGTGGAAAGAAAACATTTTACCTCCATTCCTACCTATCATAAACTAGTGGGGTTCTGGAGGGGAAATCGACCATAATTTTAAAGCCAACTTCGTTCTGTTTAGTTGGCTAAGAAACGCAAGTCAATTTGGGCCTTTTACTCTCATCAAATTGGTTATGTAATATTTCTTTCCATGATAGGATTCCATGCCTGTAAGAAAATGCTTCAGAAAATATGGTGCATGTGCGTATGTGGTGCATGCACACAATGTGGTGCATGTACGCAATATGGTGCATGTACGCAATATGGTGCATGTACGCAATATGGTGCATGTACGCATGTGGTGCATGTACGCATGTGGTGCATGTACGCAATGTGGTGCATGCACACAATGTGGCGTAAGTACCCACATGTACGCATTACCTGCGTCTTGAGTTGGCAAAAGATTTATAGAATCCCATCGCTATAAGGAATATCATGAGATGGTTAATGAACGAAAAAGGCCCAATTTGATTTTTGTTTTACATCCAGCTAAACGAGGCAAAATGCAGCTTTAAGGACAGACTTAATTTATTGTTTAGCTCTCAGTGATATCAAATGAAATCCATTTTTTGTTCACAGGGAACAAGTTGGACTGCTTCGGTGTGGCATTCAGCCTTGTAGCAGCTTGTCAGCTACTGGGATTTAAAGATGTCCATCTAGCGCTCTCCGAGGACCACGCTTGGGTGGTTTTTGGGGAATGTGGTTCAGAGACTGCTGAGGTCACATGGCACGGTATAGGGTTTGTTTTATTTGGTCTAAAATACAAGCATATAAATCATGCTTGAGCTTTATGCTTAATTGTTGCATGTGTGTGCGACATGGCCAAACCAGCTAGAGAATTTTGAGTCATGCTGTTGAAAAAGTTGAAAACACGAGAAATGGATCTCCTGATAACGAAGATAATGTTGATTTCATTTTCATTAATAGTTGGATGCTGTCTTGATATGTTTTGAAGACATTTCAAAGATCCACACTGTACTAATTAGGTCAAGTTGAAATTGCAAACTTCTTAGTGACTGAAATAAACCAAGTTTTTGGTGGTGAATCTTTCCCTTGAAGCAGTCAATGAACTCACCCAATTCATTTCATGATTTTAATAAGTGTGAAAAACTCACTATACTATAAAGCAAAACAATGGCTTCTTCTGCAAAACCTAGAAGAGGGATTTCTCGATGGTACTGCAGAGGGCTATAGGTTATCATGTGGTTTCAAACAGGTGTTTCGTACACTTTACCCAGCTTGGTGACCAGCCCACATCTGTGATTTTTATCATGTGGTTTATGAAGTGACCTTAGCCTTTCTATCATTAGGAATGCAGAAAATAGTTTTATTTAAATATTAAGGATTTTAAACTTATTTGAAAATACTACTAACACGTGCATTTTTATAGACTATTTTGCTCCGTGTGTTTTTGTCTCCAGAGCACAGCTTGCTGTCATATCTCTTGCATACCACTTGTCTCCAGCCCCTCATTCTCTCGTCTAATCATACATGATAAAAGTCATGGGCTCATTGCTGATTAAGTGATAACATATCTATTGTTCTAGTGTCCGTCCATAGATAGTCCAGCAATGTTGAAGCTGTCAACACACATAGTCATGGTGCATGTGTCAGATAACGATATAACATCCTGGACTTCTCAACTATTGATTTTAAGGGCAGTTTCGTTTGTTTGTAAAATTCAGGACGCGATTGTGTGGGGGTGTGTATGTGACAGCTGGTTACCTTATTGTCTAGAGATATGCCAGTACCATTTCTTCGCATAGACCACCAATGTTTTTGAAATATTCTTCAGAATATCTTTGATATAATAATTACGAACCATAATTTTGTATCTAGACTCGTAACTGAAGTGTTTTCAAAATGCAACGAACTACTTGGATTTTGTGATCAGGACCATGACCTCTGACCTCTGACCTCAAAGATTAACTGAGCAGAGTTCATGCCATGGACATGTTTTTACTGAGTCTATATCCTAGACTGTTCTCTTCTACCTAATGTAGGAGGTAATTTTTAGCTTATTTTGCACAAAAAATAATTGCCAAAAGTGTTGTTTTTCTATTTTTCTAAAGACTCTGAGATAACTTTACTACAATTATTGGAAAATTCACCAAAAAGTTGGTTTATGACATCTACGCAGTACAAACCATGCTAGCTGTACACTAAAAATTTCTTAATCTTTTTTTGTGTAGAATTTTGACAAAATAGAATTACTCTTGTCTGTCGTATTGTTACGTAAATAAGTGAAGAATTCACTTAACACACTACCTTGACAATTGAGAAAATAGACCCCTGAGATAAAGCAATAGATGAAAAACCTGTGGGCTTAATGTGCCTATTATGTGACTCTTGAGCACACATTCTTGAGAAATGATCAGGGGCCAGGGGCCTGTTCCAAGAAACGGACTTAAGTTCATTTTTTACTTAAGTTTAAGATTTGTCTTAACTTCCAAACTGTAACTTCCACATTCGATAAGTTAGTCAAAATTAAGACAAAACTTATGCCAAACACTTATTAAGTCAAACTAAAGATTTCTCTCTTCAATTGGTTTTGAGACAAATTTAACTTTTATTTAAAAATTTACTAGAATTTTTTAACATTTGTCTTAGCTAAGTCAGTTTTGTTGGAATGGGCCCCTGGACTTAATCATAAAAAAATCATTTTCTGCAAATCATGTGGGCCTAATCCAGGTGAAAGGAAAATTTTCTTGCTTTTGCTATCTACTACATCTGACCCGTTTTGGTTTGTTTGTGTTGCAGGTAAGGGTAATGAAGACAAGCGAGGTCAACCCATCAATGTGGGGGTGGCAGAAAAGAGCTGGCTCTATTTAAACGGACACCCTGTGGTTTGCACAAGGTGCACCGAAGTGGCAGCCATTGTGTCGAGCATCAACCCCACGATCAATGCATGCACAGACAGTGTAGAGATGGGCTCGCTCCAACAGGTGTGGTTTATTTGAGCTGTTTGATGAAACTTTTCAGTTGTATGATTTCTCAAATATTGTCCAAAATTTGTGGATACAGCGCTGCTGCTGGTAAGAAAGTTTCACCAAATGTTGCTCGATGGTTGCTGTGCATCTCAAACTACACTAACAAGTTAGTGAAACTTTTATTTGGGGATTACAGTTTTCACAAAATTTTATTTTACTGCAAAGAATTTCTGAAAAGCATTTTTATGCGCCCACATATTTATATGTGGACGCATTATGCCGTCATCTCCGTCCGTCCGTACGGGCGGCGTCCGTCCGGCGTCTGGCGTCCGGCGTCCGCTGCTCTATCTCCAAAACCCTTTGACATATGTTCATGAAATTTGGCACATATGTTCCATTCATGAATGGGACGGCATGTGCGAACTTTCGGATGGATCCGACTACCGGTGTGCCCCCTAGTGGCAATTTGAGTTTTTTACGCTTACCTCTGTATCTTCAAAAGTCCTGAACGGATTTTCATGAAATTTGGTATGTAGGCACTTATTAGTGAGATGCCGCTGTCCTCCCGTTTTCAGATGGATTCGACATAGTTTGCGCCACCTAGTGGCCATTTTTAGTGTTTTCGAGTGTGTTTTTGAGCGTCCACCCCTCTTATCAACCAAACCGCTCAAAGGATGGTTGTGAAAATTGGCATGTATGTGCTTACTACAAAGATGACAGCTGACAATGATTTTCAGNGTGATCAGGAGCATGACCACTGACCTCAAGCATTAACTGAGCAGAGCTCATGCCATGGACATGTTTTACTGAGTCTATATCCTAGACTGTTCTTTTGTACCTAATGTAGGAGGGAATTTTTAGCTTATTTCGCATAAAAAATAATTGCCAAAAGTGTTGTTTTTCTATTTTTCTAAAGACTCTGAGATAACTTTACTACAATTAATGGAAAATTCACCAAAAAATTGGTTTATGACATCTACGCAGTACAAACCATGCTAGTTGTAGACTAAAAATTTCTTAATCTTATTTTTGTGTATAATTTTGACAAAAGGTCTGTCGTGTTGTTACATAAATAAGTGAAGAATTCACTTAACACAATACCTTGACAATTGAGAAAATAGACCCCTGAGATAAAGCAATAGATAAAAAACCTGTGGGCTTAATGTGCCTATTATGTGACTCTTGAACATACATACTTGAGAAATGATCAGGGGCCAGGGGCCTGTTCCAAGAAACTGACTTAAGTTCATTTTTGACTTAAGTTTAAGATTTGTCTTAACTTCCAAACTTTGTAACTTCCAAATTCAATAAGTTAGTCAAAATTAAGACAAAACTTATGCCAAACACTTATTAAGTCAAACTAAAGATTTCTCTCTTCAATTGGTTTTGAGACAAATTTAACTTTTATTTAAAAATTAACTAAAATTTTTAAAGATTTGTCTTAGCTAAGTCAGTTTTGTTGGAATGGGCCCCTGGACTTAACCATAAAAAATCATTTTCTGCAAATCATGTGGGCCTAATCCAGGTAAAAGGAAAATTTTCTTGCTTTTGCTATCTACTACATCTGACCCGTTTTGGTTTGTTTGTGTTGCAGGTAAGGGTAATGAAGACAAGCGGGGTCAACCCATTAATGTGGGCGTGGCAGAAAAGAGCTGGCTCTATTTAAACGGACACCCTGTGGTCTGCACAAGGTGCACCGAAGTGGCAGCCATTGTGTCGAGCATCAACCCCACGATCAACGCATGCACAGACAGCGTAGAGATGGGCTCGCTCCAACAGGTGTGGTTTATTTGAGCTGTTTGAAATTTTTCACTTGTATGATTTCTCAAAAATTGTCCAAAATTTGTTTATATACAGCGCTGCTGCAGGTAAGCAAAGTTTTGCAAAATGTTGCTCAATGGCTGCTGTGCATCTCAAACTACACTAACAAGGTTGTGAAACTTTTATTTGGTGATTACGGTTTTCACAAAATTTTATTTTACTGCAAAGAATTTCTGAAAAGCATTTTATTTATGTATTTATTGTACGGTAATTCTTCACCTCTTTTGCATACAATACGGCGGACAAGTGAAATTCTATTCTATGAAATGTTTCCTCAGAGGTCTAGATTAAAAATATTTAATCTGTTATCAGCTTGATTTGCACTGAATACATGTCATAAAAGGATGTTTTACATTTGTTTTGTGCGAAATAAGTAGAGACTTACTGTAATGTTTAAAATGACCTCGTCAGTGGTGGCACTGCATTCTAAAATACATTAAGTCATTTCTTTCCCTTGTTCTTATTATTTTCAATAAAGAGGTGCAAGCCAGACTTTAAGGTTCCTTAATGTGAACTTTAAATCTCCTCCCTATGTATCCATGGGTCTACTAAATCCACCTTTCAAAAGTTGAGGACCACTTCATTTGATTGTAAAAGCAATCCAGCAATCATTACGCTTATACGGAATGACCCAACACACACAACTACTCAATTTGGTTTTTCTTCAGTTCTGCAACTGTGGACAAACATTGACTTTCACTTTCAATGTACTTCCCCCAGTAATAATTGTTTACCTCCTGTGTTGCAATAATGCTCCTGCTTTAAGTTTTTTAGATTTGTGGACGCAAAATCATCTGAAAGGCATTCTACAGTACTTACATCTTCCCACAATGTCTTACTAAAGCTGCTTTGAGGTGGTGATGTGGTAACCTCATGTCTAAAATCTGTTGGTCTTTTTTACTCCAACCAACCAATATAAAATGTTCATCGTTGTCCACCATATACCCACCCGTGCTTGTTCTTCTAAGAACGCTGTAAGACCTGAAGATGGCCGGAGAAATGACTGGCCGAAACGTAGCGTCAAAGTAGATGGGCTATAGGTTGATGTAAATAAACCAACACATTTTAGAATGATTTTCTCACAAGTTTATTGCCTTATCATTAGATGCATGTTGTATGTATGTTTTTGTTTTTAAATAAAGGTTGTATCTTTGAGTAATTGTGATTTTTTGTTTTCAGGAATTACTATGGTTACTCTATGACAAAGGCTATCTCAAAAAGTAAGAATGCTGAGTGATTTCATTCCAGTATGGTGAGGTCTAACTGATGCGTAGGTTTGAGTGCATGAATTACAACAACTGCACTGCTAAACTTTGCCCGAATCAAGTGAAAATCCGACTTATTTATGTCCGACTTGATATGCATGTTTTACTGCGCTGTCAATGACGTGGAAAACAAAAACANCCTAGAAGGATACCGTATACGGTGCAATTGTGGGCGCATTTCAACGCTCTGCGTTGCTCTTGTATTTGTATTTATTGTACGGTAATTCTTCACCTCTTTTGCATACAATACGGCAGACAAGTGAAATTCTATTCTATGAAATGTTTCCTCAGAGGTTTAGATTAAAAATATTTAATCTATTATTAGCTTGATTTGCACTGAATAACATGTCATAAAAGGATGTTTTACATTTGTTTTGTGCGAAATAAGTAGAGACTTACTGTAATGTTTAAAATGACTAAGACCTCATCAGTGGTAGCACTGCATTCTAAAATACATTAAGTCATTGCTTTCCCTTGTTCTTAGTATTTTCAAGAAAGAGGTGCAAGCCAGACTTTAAGGTTCCTTAATGTGAACTTCAAATCTCCGCCCTATGTATCCAGGGGTCTACTGAATCCACCTTTCAAAAGTTGAGGTCCACTTCATTTGATTGTAAAAGCATTCCAGCAATCCTTACGCTTATACAGAATGACCCAACACACACAGCAACTCAATTTGGTTTTTCTTCAGTTCATTTGATGCAAAAATGCAGCTGCGGACAAACACTGACTTTCACTTTCAATGTACTTCCCCCAGTAATAATTGTTTACCTCCTGTGTTGCAATAATGCTCCTGCTTTAAGTATTTTAGATTTGAGGACGTAAAATCATCTGAAAGGCATTCTACAGTACTTACATCTTCCCACAATGTCTTACTAAAACTGCTTTGAGGTGGTGATGTGGAATCGTCATGTCTAAAATCTGTTGGTCTTTTTTACACCAACCAATAAAAAATGCTCATTATTGACCACCATGAGCATGCCATATACTCACCCATGCTTGTTCTTCTAAGAAGGCTGTAAGACCTGAAGATGGCCGGAGAAATGACTGGCCGAAACGTAGCGTCAATGTAGATAGGCTAGAGGTTGGTGTAAATAAACCAACACATTTTAGAATGATTTTCTCACAAGTTTATCGCCCTATCATTAGATGCATGTTGTATGTATGTTTTTGTTTTTGAATAAAGGTTGTATCTTTGAGTAATTGTGATTTTTTTGTTTTCAGGAATTACTATGGTTACTCTATGACAAAGGCTATCTCAAAAAGTAAGAATGCTGAGTGATTTCATTCCAGTATGGTGAGGTCTAACTGATGCGTAGGTTTGAGTGCATGAATTACAACAACTGCACTGCTAAACTTTGCCCGAATCAAGTGAAAATCCGACTTATTTATGTCCGACTTGATATGCATGTTTTACTGCGCTGTCAATGACGTGGAAAACAAAAACAGTGTTATCCTTAGGTGCAATAGTCAGGTAAAACGAAATACAGTAACAGCTCAAGATCTATCAACTTCTAATTTGGCCAAAAACTAATATTGTGGTACTATTTCTAGCAAAGTTAAGTCAAGTTGTTTACAAATTTCAATTACATAACAGCATTGTGTATGAATAATTTGGTAAAGGTTTCTAACTTCTGCTTTTTCTATTCTGGGTAGTATTCTGATATGAGTTATGTTGGAATCACCGCAAATCAACTGCTGCACAAGATAATTTACGAAATTTCTATATATTACTACAAACTTAAGTGCGTTAACTGCACTCTTTGAAGAGGCAAAGCATTTCTTTATTTTGAGCCAAAGATATTTCAGTGAGCTGATTCTGGGACATTTTAACATGTTATTGACGAAATTCCAGAAACTATGCTATTTTCCTGTACGTGCAAGAAGTATGTGTTGTGTGTGCAGTGTTGCAAATTTCCCTGTCATTTTTTAGGACACCAAGCAAAAATTTTTGCTCAGTCACAAAATAATTACTCGTATCTAACTAAAATATACATATAGTACAACTTCAAATTGAATACATCGCTCATTTTGGAAACAATACAAAGTAAAGAGAAGATGATTAAATTAGATATAAATCACTGTACATAGAAAGGAATACTAATTATAGTGACACTAAAAACATTGGTTGTCAGTTACTTGGTGTGTGGGTTTTAACAAGAAGATAATGCTTATACTTTGTTTCTGTAGATACCCCATGGCCATTGGTAATCTTGGCGACTGTGAAGAGATCGCCCCCACCCCTGGCCGTCCGTCATCCCTTCAGCTGTTCAAGGAGGCAATCCAGAGCAGCGTGACTCACTATGACAACCAACACGTGTACCCCTACACGTATCTAGGGGGATTCTTGTACAGAAAGGGCCTGTACAAGGCTGCGTTGAAGTCTTGGGCTCAAGCAGCTGATGTGGTTAGAAAGTAAGTGTGTTCAAAGGATATTATTAAATCTCATTTTAGTTTAATCACACACTGATACTGACCACCACTGATTTTCTTATCTTTTTGAAACAGAGTATTGGTGTATAACCCAGTTTCTCATTTTCATTCTTTTGTTTGAAAATTTGTAAGATCAAAATTAAAACTCCTCACTTTGGTTGAAATGTAATTACAATGTTGTGATGTATCGTATTTTCAATGTTATTTACAATTACAATGTCATAACGTTATATCTTATTTACAATGTTGCTGTTGCAAATATTGTCCCATAATGTTATACTTTATTTCCAATATTATAGTAATTACAGTCATAAAACCTTAACATTGTGTCTTGTTTTAAATGTTTTAGTTACAATTATAATGCCATAACCTTACAGTTAAAATCAAAATACTCTAGCGTTGTGTATTATTTTCATTGTTACAGTTACAATTATAATGCCATGACCTTACAGTTAAAATCAAAATACTCTAGCGTTGTGTATTATTTTCATTGTTACAGTTACAATTATAATGCCATAATCTTACAGTTAAAATCAAAATACTCTAGCGTTGTGTATTATTTTCATTGTTACAGCTACAATTATAATCGAGAGGATGAAGAAGTGTATAAGGAATTCTTAGAAATAGCCAATGAGCTCATTCCACAAATCATAAGAAATTCCCACGATTCTCTGCAGCAGGATGACCTGCCAACAAACAACAATAAATCGGAAGACCTCAAGGTGTCGCTAGTGTCCTCGGATGAGCTGTCGTTCCTTCGCGATCCCGAGTGCTACCAATTACTCTTGTTGTTCTATGACGGAATTTGTGAATGGGAGGAGGGGAGCCCTACCTCCATTCTGCACTCATTCTGGGCTAAACATTTTGTGCAGTCACTTTCCAAGTTTGATCCCCGCACACGGACACAGTTTGAAGTAGTTGTTGGGGAGGAAGATAAATCTGGCGAGCTGGAGGGCTGCGACGAGCAGATTCCTGTCAAGCCTAGGCTGAAAAAGGCGAAAAAGTTCAAACATGACCGTGACGAAGAAGAGATGGTGATAAGACACGCCATTGAAGAACTTGAGCACCGAGTTAAAGGTGCGACTGAATCTGTTACAGACGCACCCAACCCGACTATCACAGCGTTGGCGCACGCATGCAGTGACTCCATATTGAATCCCGATTTTCTGCTTGGCTGCGGTGAACCATTCACAATGGGCAGACAGAGTCCAGCGTCAGATAGAGTTGTTGATGTCAATGAGTTTCTCAGCTCAAACGCCAGATCTAGTCCATTTCCAGGACTAACAATGGACTCGGTGTTGAAAGCCGAGACGCCAGTCGAAATGAAGATGGCAAAAAGCGAGCGTGCGTCAGAACATGGCAGTTTGGTCGAGGCAAACGTAGACTCTTGTGGTCCGATAACATTGAGGAGTGAAAAAATGAAGGGTATGAAAGACTTGTTGCTAGCAGAAAAATTAAACGCTAGCGCCATCAAGCTGCAGCTGACAGCTCAGTCTCAGGTACACGTGAAGCACACGAAACCTGGGGACTCCGACTGGGACACGGAAGGCTTTGTGGCCAGAAAGCGCCACAGGAGGGAATGACCAGCTGTGGTATCCATTGATTGTAGTTCTCCAACATTCTTTTTTCTGGCATTCAGTTCGGGAAGTAAGAGAGCTACTTCTCCAATCTTGATTCCCGACACTCATTTGTTTGTTCTCTCACCAACGTGAAATGGACTTGGGAGTAGCCATGTTGGACTAAAGTTTACAGCTGTTATAGATGAGCTAGCGAATTTTGTGAAGTCTGCTCGTTCCATGACTGTCTTGGTGGTCAATGTTTGGATCATAAGTTTCTCGTAAACTTTTTGGTTGAAGAGAATGGTGCACAGGTTTTGTGATTAATTTCATTTTGTTTACGTTTCTTATCTTGTTTTGGTTGACAAAATAGACAGTATTTATGATGACTAGATCATGTTAACGATTTGTTTATCCTGATGAACCATAACTTATAAGGTCTGTTGTCTCAGTTGTCCACACTCAACGATAACTACCTTATGCCATTCACTTTTAGCAGTAAAAGTGTTTTCAACTTGTTCCGTTCCCCAGTTTTAATGATTCTTGGAGGTTTAAAAATTGTCATGTTGTTATGTACTAAACTTTTGCAAAAACACATCAGCGAACGACCTTATCTCTTAATCCGTTATTGAAAAAGTCCAATGTCGACTAGTGAAAAGTATGTAAGGAGAAACGTCGCGGATTCTTGAACATTTTATTTGAAGGTTTTTATTTGTGTATGTGAAAAAAAATGTTAAGTAGTTGTCATCTCCATGTTTTGTTAAAAGCTGAGCTCCCTTCGTGAGATTCCTCGCCTCGTTAAAAATTCAACTATTAACTGTGCTCGTTTGTCAAAGATAATGTTTTCATAGGCATATGTGCTCCTCTTATGCTTCGTTTGAATTGAAATTTATTACAACATTAAGAACAGCAAAGCATCTGGAGTTGCGATGGGGATACTGCTTCAGAGACTGCAGTTAGCTCATAACAACAGGTTACTTCATGGTGCCTGGCCTGAAACAATGATTAAGTGTCAGTTATTTTAAAAGCTCAGAAATAGTTCTTATCTGAGTTAGGAAAAAAATTAGACCGATTTTACCAAGGCTAATGGTCGAAATCTGATTTTTGGACAGAGGGCAGGGGCTTATTGCACCTTGAAACTTGGAGGTTTGCTGCTCTACTCTGGGTTTTAGACATGTTATTCTTCGTAAAATTCAGTATACTGAGGTTGCATTTCTACTAAAGGCAAAATATTCTTGGAACTATTAGAGGACCCGTGACTTTTCGATTTTTATATTTTATAGTTTTGATTTTACTGTAATTTTTATTGTGCTAAAAACAGCTGTGGTTTTGAGACTATTAATTTATTTTGATGATAGTTAGGTACGTGAATCGTCCATCCTATTTTTGTGGATTAGGTGTTGTGCTACTGTCTTGAAATACCTGTGTAGAGGTACGATATCAGTTTTAGCCATTGCAGTGGTCAAAGGAAACAACAAGACGTTTGAGGTCGAAAAATAGGCTAAATGTAACTATATCTGTTTTGAATTTTAAATGTGAAACAAAAGAAAATGGGAGAATGAAATACACATACACATTTGATCTGATAACAACAAACTGGATAACTGTGTTGGTGTAACGTTATTGTTTTAATGAATAGTGTACCTTTTGTTTGTGAATCATTAGTGAATCATTTAATATGAAGCTTGAGTGATAAAGGGTCATGGGCTAGTATCTAAACATTTGCTTAGTCAATGCTGTGTTGTGTTGACTCAGTGTGCCTAAAGAGGGGGCTTGAATTTTGTGTTGCATGTTCAGGGATGTGTTTAGTCTACGTTTAGTCACACTAAGAACACTTCGGTTTGTAGACAGTGTTACTTTTGGTGAATGTAGGTGTTTTAGACTTCTACTTTGTGAGAAAATGAGTGAGAGGTGTTCTTTCGTATTGGACATACTATAGGGAGGCTAGAACAACATGTCCATGAACATGCCACGCAAAATTTAAGCACCCTCCAAGGGCGTATCCAGGATTTTGAGTTGGGGGGCAGGGCATTCGCATCTGGGGGAATTTTAGGGGTGCCATGTCCTCCTTGGCCTCCCTCTAAATCCACCACTGCCCTCTTTAGGCTACCAGTCATTATCTCTCAACCTTCGTATTAAAGAGACAGTGATAATACATGAACAAAAATCGCAATTCTGTTTTAAGAAATGTTACATTAACTCAGGTACATCTGTGCTCTTTAGTTTACTGAGTGGTTCTTATCAGTTGGAAATAATAGGATGATGTAGTCTGTTATTAACCATCTATTGGTTTTTATAAATCGCTGATGACGCTTTTTTGAAGGTAACTGAAACAGCAAACATTGTATACTTGTATATATGCAAACGTAAATGTGATCATTATAAGTTTTGTCGTTCACTTTGTATAGGTAGCGATTTATTTATTGAGTTTTGAATGATATGTAAAAAATTTTTCTTCCCTGAGAATGACATGTCTTGATTGTTGACAAGAATCAGTTTCCCAGGTAACCTCCAGTCGGCTGTTTCCAAGGTTTCGTCATGTCAAAAGTTGCTATACCATATAAGGAAATAACATACTTAGTCACATTAACAGAAAATTACGTTTCATACGTCATAGTTATTGAAGCCTTGCTGATTATTATGTTGTTTGTATTATGGCAATCGATGCATGAGATTTTTTAACTAACGTCTTTTTTGGGTTTCTTTTCAAATCGAGGCTTCAACAAATGCTCTGCAAAATATGTAAAATCCTTCATTTGTTGTCAGATATCTTGAATCTTTCACAAAAACGAATTTCAATTAAGTCCTACCTCCTTTTGTTATGGAGTAATTATCGTAATTATTGTCTGTTAGTAATAATTTTCCCAACCTCAAAAATGTGCTGTTTGTATGGAAACGTGATTTACTTGCTGTACAAGTCCTTGAAGTGTTCTAGAAAATCAATCCAATAGGTGTAATACAGTATATTGGTTTAAAGGTAACAGCTAAATTTTAAGGATGAAATTTTCAGATCTAATACTGAAACTGCGTTCAGTAAAACTTTTATCAGAGCATGAGATTGCACTCAGCTTGCAGCACTCACACAAAGTTGGCTTTATTAAATGCACTTCTCTTTCGAATCGTTTCTGGATTCACTTAAATATGTGTTTCAGGGCTATTTTCTCAAGTATGATTTATTCATTTAGTGAAATAGAGTGTTCTGAACAAGTTGTGGCGTAAAATTAAAAAACATGTTGATGTTGTGCTCTTCGGCAATGATGTTAATGACTTGGGGAAATGGTGTTAAAACCTTGGTAGCTTGAGATTATGTCATGATTTTAATGAATATCCATAGATAATGAATTGTGAAATGATAGGAATTGCTTTACTGTGATTATAGACTATAATTGTCGTTACCATTCTTTGTTTCACACATATTGTTTTCATTATGTTATTGCTGTCTGTGTTGTTTATGCTCGGAGAATGTTAAGTCTTACTTAAACTGGTGTACCTGCCCCCTGTTGGGGTAGTGTTACAACGATTGATAAAGTTGAAGGCTCAGATCATTTCTTTGTGATTAATGCTAGTTTGAGGATACGTGACTCAATACTGACCTGGTAGTATAGTCCTTTGAGACATCATTCACAAACACTGCAAGACAAAAGTATTCAGACAAAATGACCCGAAATTCCCCCATCATGTCGCCTGGGTGGAAGCTGAATGCATCGGCATAATCATATTCTCTCGTGACCGTGAATGAGTTGGAATTAACAGGAAACTTTGTAAGGTGGATAAGCTATTCTAGCTTTTGCCACCCGAACACTTATAATCAATCATTTTTGATCTTAACACAATTATCCATCATGACAGGAAAATATTTCATGGAGGGTTTATAGCAGTACGTGCTGCCAATTTGTGTATGTTGCTGGAGTCCAGTTGAAAAGCGGCGTATAGTACAAAAACAAAATCAGGTTTTGTTAGTTTTATTTGGTGCATTCTGGGATTGATATCAAGTGCTAGCTCATGACTTTGCCCGCTGAAGTAACAAGATTGTGACGTGAACAATATATCCATTTGCAATAGTACTAAGCAAGTCAAGGAAGTCATGTCAGCCATAGTGAAATTTCACCAATATGGGACCCGATGTTGGAAAACGAGAAATTTTGTTTTCTCGTTTTTTCATTAAAGATCCGTAGAACCAAAATGATGCTTTCGTGTTTTTAGTTTGTACTACAGTTAGTGCGATGAGGTAGTTTGAAAACTTCAGGCCATTCACAACTACCATAGAGCCACTTGGAAGTTTCCATAGGGTACTTTGGCAACTTGTTTTATCTGAAAAAGGTGATATTTCACTGAAATTCTCAGAGCATCAACTTGGTGGAAGACTATGTTGATTTTGTATGGAAGTTGGGATTTGTAGCAAGCTCCCGTAGCAAACCTGACCTTTTGGTATTTTTAGCAGTCTCTGAAAATAATTGTGAAGTCTATTCTTGATTTTTGTTACGTGTTAATTACGCAAAAGCATTCTGTGGTTATGTCAATCTGCTCTGTAACCATAGTAACTAAACGTGTTTACTTGCTTTGAAAGTGCATGACATGAAGATGTAAAGGTTGATTCAAGAGGGAATGTCTATTTTTATATGTTGCCTAACTTGAACGGGTTCGTCTAACTAGTAAGTTTGTTTTTATTTTGTCATTTGTTGATGATGTAGTTGAAAGTAAATGTTTCATTACAGCAAACCTGCATTGACCTTCGCACTTATGAACAACACCATAATGTTCTTGAGTTGAGAAACCATGACTGTTACAGGTCGAATGAAATTGAATGAGTTTGTATTCATAGTAATTACAGAACAACAGCATCATGTAAAGGTTGCTATAGTAGTCAGAACACCGTCTGCATGCCAGTTAGCCGTCCAAAAGTCATCTTAACAGGGCACGGGATACTCTTGACATGCCATCTGTTGGCTGCATTCTATGAAGTACATGTCGTAAGATATATATGAAAAGGATCAAGTATTGGTAATTTGCTCTTGACATGCCACCTGTTGGCTACATTTTGTAATGTACACCTTGTCATAAGTTTCTGTCCAGAATGTTACTTAGACAATTGGACCATATGCCAATCGTCCAGTTCCCGAATCCGCTGATCAGACCCAAGTAATTGCAGAAATTCAACCAGACTTGATTCACACCACTTACTACTATGAAATGGGTCTCGATTTGTTCCTCAGTCAAATTTGAAGCGATTTTAGGGCATCGAAAGAACTGAAATTTTGACTTGTTATTGCTTACGACCACGTGCTACAAGTTGTTTGTCATGGAGTGTCCTTTTATGTAACAAGCATCGTCTCCACGAATAACAAACTGTCGGTTCTTTGCAAACCCTAAAATAACATCTCAACAGAGAGGAACAAGCTGCAACCCATTTCAGTGGTGAGCAGACACTATCGAAAGTTCGTTTCTTGGATGGAACGCATGTTTATAGCCACTTTAAACTGGCAGGTTAAGGCCAACAGGTGGAATCGGAATCAGTTATGGCATTGAACAGAACCATTGCATCCTAAACAAAGAGGGTAGTAATGTCCTACTCTGCAATGCTGAAAGTGGGATATTCTCTGCATGTCACGAAAAAGGAAACTGCCATAGAGTGGATCACCTAAATTCCAAGGTAAAATGATAAACATTTTATTTCATAAATAATTATCCTATACAATTCACATTCAATAAACCAGTCCTCTAGTATAGTCATTGCATTTTACATGGCATTGCCATTAGTCCGTCATAGTACATAATTTACATTATATATCCACAGTCTTGGTCCTATTGGCAATAAACTGTAATCAAATGGGCTCTAGGACTAACTCGTACATGAAATAAGTTGCACATTATTCAGAGAGAAATATAAATTTCATTGGAAGAAATACAAGCTTGGACATAATTTTCAAAATCATGCTTTATCACATTTGAAAAAAAAATATGAACAGCAAGCATATACTGACAAAGAAATAAACTATTTGCAAACTGCTTTATAAAATGTGACGATTCACTGTAACACGATTATCTTCTTATTTGTCCATTCTCCAGGAAAAAATGACTCGATTTCCATTTAATTTCGATTAAAATAATATTCAGAGATTACGAGATATAAAAGCACTAAAGTTTCTGATCAATAGGTGGCATCGTGCGCATGGAAACTGCACCAAGCCAGCTCAACAGACCTGTAACATGCAGCTGCTTCAACAAGCAATCTTCTTAAATGACAGTGATTAACTTAGCAGAAATGTCAAAAAAGCCAATTTCACGTCACTTCCCGCAGTAATTTACAGGAAATGCGAGTATCTGGTTTACTCAATAACATGAATGCAAAAACTCGGAGTTCAGCTTATGAAAGTTGAGCATTCTATAATCGAGAAAAGAAAACACCTCGATACCTCTTACCAACTAATTAGCTAAAATTGTGCAAAAGGCAACATCAGCAACACTCAAAAAATGGAGGAGGCACTGTAGCCTAGTGGAACTGGTTCCAGGTTTTTACTCGAGGTTGTAGGTTGGAGGCCCACACAGCTAAACTCTCGAGTCGGGTATCTAGTTCCTCAGCTTGGTTTTATCTAATAAAGCGTAAAATGGGTCTGAGTGATCAGCGCAATGGAGCCCACCCGAGCAGTCTATGCACGTCTGCTCACCGTATAGACTGCCTGTAATTGTTTTTATTACAACCAAAAAATATCACAATTGGTTCTCATCTGCGCCCGACTCATTTTGAAGCCTGAACCCTTCAGATGGCATCAGGTGGCGCTGTGTAAAAAAGATCCCGGCCCCTTTCAGTGGGCATCAGGTGATTTTCCTTTTGAAAATATGGACAAATAAAAGTGCTGCATCTTCAGATCATTTTTTCTAAAACAGACCGAAATCATTCATCCTATTTTGTCCTTAGTCCATAGATCTAAAGCTAATACAATTGGTTTCACACTGATGGATATCCCAGTGACTTGACCACGTTAAAGAATGTGAAATTCCATGTAGGACTGTCCAATACAAAACTACAATCATCGATAATAAATTGATAAACTTCTTACACAATAACATTTAGCACAGGCCTAACAATATCTCAACCATTCCTTAAAGCTGCACTTCGTCCTGAATGGAGGTCTTTAACTCTCATAAAACTGGTCTCGTAATATTCTTTACCATGATGGGATTTTATTTTTGTTACCAACAAGAAAACCAAAACCTGATCAGCGACTTAAGAAAACACTTAAAAATTATACATATGATTGCCTTTGACTTGATTTGGTAATAGAAATAGAATTCTATCACAGTTAGGAATATTATACGACTGACTTTATGATAGTAAAGGCCAAATTTGATTTTCGTTTATAGCCAGCTGAGCAGGGCAAAATGCAGCTTAAAATAGTCTCACATAATCATGTCTAAACTCATACTTTGCACATTACAGACAAACAGCACATTTGGACAATCAAAAGACAAACACAGACGATACATGATTGAATGTCACTTGTCACTTGAGCATTTAAACTTAAAAATTTCTACGAATTAAGTATGTCCGTGCAGATAAAAAATTCGAGGTTAAAGTGTTCGGAACAATACATTCAATTTATCCAACTACGCACAACCATTCTGGTTATTTGTTGTCGACGATATTACATTATTCTGGTTAATGTTTCTGGTCTAATTTGTGTAACTGAAATCAAGTATTCCCATCAGTTTCCAAATTACTACATTATACCGTTTTTATGTCCACATGCTGCCAGATGTCACAAATATGAGCCAACAGAAAACTGTTTGCACAAACGTAAGCAAGAGGCTTTCGGTAAACTTAATTGCCCAAATGGTCATTTCCATAATCTTCAAGGTCCTGCAAAGTCGCAAAAAAATNACTTAAGAAAACACTTAAAAATTATACATATGATTGCCTTTGACTTGATTTGGTAATAGAAATAGAATTCTATCACAGTTAGGAATATTATACGACTGACTTTATGATAGTAAAGGCCAAATTTGATTTTCGTTTATAGCCAGCTGAGCAGGGCAAAATGCAGCTTAAAATAGTCTCACATAATCATGTCTAAACTCATACTTTGCACATTACAGACAAACAGCACATTTGGACAATCAAAAGACAAACACAGACGATACATGATTGAATGTCACTTGTCACTTGAGCATTTAAACTTAAAAATTTCTACGAATTAAGTATGTCCGTGCAGATAAAAAATTCGAGGTTAAAGTGTTCCGAACAATACATTCAATTTATCCAACTACGCACAACCATTCTGGTTATTTGTTGTCGACGATATTACATTATTCTGGTTAATGTTTCTGGTCTAATTTGTGTAACTGAAATCAAGTATTCCCATCAGTTTCCAAAATACTACATTATACTGTTTTTATGTCCACATGCTGCCAGATGTCACAAATATGAGCCACCAGAAAACTGTTTGCACAAACGTAAGCAAGAGGCTTTCGGTAAACTTAATTGCCCACA
Organism: Phoronis australis; assembly: GCA_002633005.1. Lineage (NCBI taxonomy): Eukaryota > Metazoa > Phoronida > Phoronidae > Phoronis > Phoronis australis. Next base: position 1,566,813 of record NMRA01000001.1, read on the forward strand.
TGGTCATTTCCATAATCTTCAAGGTCCTGCAAAGTCGCAAAAAAATTTTTTTTTCACAAATTTGCCATTTAAATTATCAATTTAGTAGATTTACTACTCAGACTTAGTTTCTCTTTATTTCACACTCACATAAATGAAACCCCATACAATGTCAAGACAAAATCTTCAATTAGAATTACAAATGAACTGCAAAAGTGAATCTACCCACCGAAGCAATCAAATTGCTTCAACAGCATCACATTGTAATTGAGTAAAATTAGATATCCTTCTCCGCCTCATAAGAGAAGCTTTAAACTGCATTCTAGACGAAACAGAGGTTCTCAAAAGATGAGACTTTAAGATACAAATACGTGATTCAATGTTCATTCAGGTGATGTTATTGAAGAAAGATCCCTCTGAAAGATTGAAAGTAGAGAGTAGCTCCTTAGCATAGGGGCGTTTGCTTTAAAAGGGTACCACGTGACATGAAAGCTGTTAACTCTACATCTAGCACCCCTTCTTCATTTGTGCAACCTAATAAATTTTGTGTTCCCATTGTACTTGGCACGTGATCATTCAAACCCATGAAATGTCCACTGATCAGTTTGGAATTAAAACTCATGATCAAATGACTGAGTGTCTTCTCTACGTAGTCTGTGAGCCGCCATTCACCAAGTCATTCAGCTCCGTCTCGATGGTGGCGCTTTCCTTCATGGTCGTGATCTCCTCAATAATCTGATTGTGCTCCTCGATCAAATGTTCAAAGTCCTTCTTTCTCGTTTCGCACTCGGACTACAAAAGAAAATACAATAACAGTCTTTGATGAGCTCTTGTTCTGGCCAAACAGTCCCTTTACATATTGTCTGTTGTGTAGCTAAACATGGATCTCTTATCATTGGTTCATATCTCAATTTGGAAGTCAAAACGAGTGCAGTTAAACGAACAATATTGTTAAATAATGTCTCTGCACGTATGTTGTACTTTGAGATATATATTTATTGTGCAGAACTTCGCAAAAACTGTGTGTATAGACACTGGCATTCATTCCTAGCAATTATACTATTGGTCACTCTACAAATCATCAAATCGGACTTTAATTTCACTGCAACTCAACATTAAAGAGCTCCAAATGCCTCTGTAAATGGGACTTAAGTACACTTTTAATTGCTTTGGCAAACGAAGACATTCAACATTTAGTTATTAAGACTAGTTATGTTTTTCCACAAGTTAGAGTAAAGATTAAGAACATTTTACAATTTATTACAAGGATGGATTGTAGTGTACAAATGTCACAAAACATGCTAACATTCTCATTATTTGCAAAAAGATTATCATCCATTGAAAAATGGAGAAATTACGACTTTGGCAATTACTTTTCAGCGAAACAAGAGGAGAATTATCGTGTATAACTATTCTGTTGTTGAAGTATAGCTGACATTTTTACAAGATACTTACTTTTATGGATTCAACCAGAGATTCTGAAGATTTCATTTTCATCAATCGCTCTTTGATGGAAGTTCGTCTTTGTAAAACTGGCTTTTCTTTTTCTGTAAATAGTTTTATGATATAATCATTTATCAATTACCAAACTTGTTAATATCGAAAAAAAGTTGTACAGAATTTAAAGGAATAAAATGACAATCGTAGTTTCACTTAGAAGAACAGTTTAACAACATATTAAGAAAATATTTGCCAAATACAAAAACTATATGTCGATTCCTTCTTTTGTGCAATTACTGTTAGAGCTAGTGCACATTTTTCAATTCACTTTCTTATACGAACAACAAAGTAGGCAAAGTGGACTAGTGTGATAACTGTCCACGTCCTTTACTCAAAGTCATGGTCCAAGTCCCACTGGGGCACACGGTTAGACACTTGAGTCAGGTCTCTATCTCCTCAGCTCGGTTTAACAAGTAGAGTATAATAATGGTTTCAGGTGATCAGTGCAACGGACCCAAATGAGCGGCCTGCGCACATCTGGTACAACATGTGGTAGACCGCCAGCAATTAGTTATTTTCATCGTAATCTATTTTGCCCAGGGTACGCCACGAGCTATGTTGATGAGAATTGGGAATAATGTCGGTTATTATGATGTGAGTAGAAGGACTAAAGCAGACTCTGCAAGATAGGCATGGAAAAAACACCACCGGAGTATAAAAGGAATTGTCCTTAATGATGGAACCAAAACAAAAGACTTAAGCATTGCCTGAACGGCCTACAGAAAATGTAAAAAGAAAAGATCATAAACAAATACAAAGCTCGACAAAGGTCTAACAGGTAACGTATAATGAGAAAAAAATTTTGAACAAACAACCGGTATGGAGGGGGGGGGAAACATGCGGAGTAAAAAACGTAGGTCTTGTAGATGACGAGGTAGGTGGATGACTGACCTAGACCACGTTATACCGAACAGCGGAAATATGATTGACCAATCAGGTGTCGAGAAGCGAAACATATGAATATGAAAGTAGACCCTTGAGGTTATTTTGCGGATGGTTGTCAATCGTGGGTATCTAGTTGACCTGTGTAAGTAAACACAGTTTAACAAAGGGTTTATTGTCATGGGTTAGAAGATAGTTGTTTTAATACCCCCTATGGATTCTGGATAGCCTGAGCATGGACTGTGCATTTCACCCTGGGATATTGCCTAAGACATTTCCCCCTCAATATGACGATGGGTGAATATTTTATAAGGCCACGTATTTTGCCCTCTCGTGTGGGTACTTTGTCATATTGGTGTTATCATCGTGGGTCACAGTAAACAAAAGCATCATCAAAGGTGAGTAAGGGTTCAGCCAAAGTGGTATTGTCTGTATGGGATTTTTCATCATTTTGTATTGTCTCGGGTGTCCACTAAACCCTTTAACTATTTACTCAGGAGTTGCACCTCCTTTCCAAACACTGGAAAAGCTTCACAAGTTTACATGAGTAAGAGTGACTACTATGAGCCACCATCTGAACATTCATATGCACACTGCTCACCTGGGTCCTCTCTTGGACTAGTAGCGATGACTTCATCAGCCTCGTCGATGTCGAGCACCCCTTGGGACCCCTCTTCATTCTCCAGTACCAAGTTGATGTGATCATTATCCTTTTCTCCATTCTCTACCGTTTCCATGGTTTCAGCCACGTTGCCGTTGTTGTTCGCGTTGTCGTCTGCTTTCACTTTATTCATGTTTGCCTGCTTCTTGTTCTCTGTTAGTACGTCAGCTCGCAATTCTTCGACACCGTTGTCCGTCACTGTCGTAATCTCACTCTGGTTATCATCCGCCACTATCGGCTGAGGAACAGACACAGCGTTGCGATTTTCCTTACCTTAGCAAAATAAGAACATGAATTGTCAAAGAATGCACTATAACCCAAACAGAAATATTTTAATACTGAAACACCTTTTGACGGCATAGAACTCTTCAGATGTAAAGATCTATTTGACCAAGTTGAGACGAAAGATGATTTTCCCTATGAACAACTAGTTTCAAACTACCACATCTGCTTAGCTGCGTCTTTAAAAACAAGTGAATGCACAGAATTGTGGAAAGATTTAATTCAATACTTTCCGTACTGAAATTTCACACCACAATCAACGAGAGATGACTGACATCCGTTGACTTGCGCCTCAAGTATCCGTCACACAACATGAACTAAATGTAGAAAGTCTCAACAATGAAAGAGACTCAAATTAGAAATGCAAAAATAGACAACCATTCGGAGAAAGGCGGTATATGTAACACAACTGGTTACCATGGCTACAGCAACTAACCTCTACTGTAGTGTACTCACCTTTTGATGGCTGGCCGAGGTCTATGTACATATCCTGGAAAGCAAGAAAGACAAAATAGAAAACTCAACACTGGCTGCAATGTCAAGCAAACATCTTTAAAGATACTTGTTATTGTTATCAATCAATTGTCTTAAAAAAGATTTTTCATGAAAACTAATCCTTCTCTGAAAATCAAACACGTATCCGACGAGCGCAGGGCACGCATGAAGGCCCTTTTCACTGATTACCTGGAACCATTTTTGTGCTTTATTAATATATAGTTAAAACCAGAGGAGCTAGAAACCTTTACTCAGGGGTCTAGCAGTGTGGCCCAGTGAGACTTGAACCCACGACCTCCAGTAAAGAAAGTGGGAGCTAACACTAGGCCACACTGCCTCCTCCAATCATTCATTATCAAGTGACAACAAATTTTTATGTATTTTTTGCTTTGAGCCTAGATTTGATTTTTGAATTCTTAGTGTCAAAATGTAGGGAAGCTTAGCTCGGATTTTTATTTACCATCGGAGAACAGAGAAATATCAAAAATCAATCCCTTTTCAAAAACAAGTGAAGTGAGACAGCTGATTCACTCCTGTTCACAGAAAAAAAACATGATAAATCAAACACAGGATTTCCCTGGGCATAAACTATAAAATAAGGTGCAGAAGTTCCCTTTAATTGGCCCAAACACAAAGAAATCAATGTTCAAAACTGCCAACCCGTTAAAAATCAAAAGGCTGCCACACAGGATATATGTGTTTTAAGAAATGCTATGGGAAGTGAAGAAAACAAAGATACAACTTTACAACATGACCTGGAATGTGTTACAACACGACTGGTTAATAACACCGAGTACGGGCGAATCACGAAGTAGTGAAGAGTAGAACTCCACACACTTTACAATTTATCGTCTGCAAAACACTAATACCAACAACCAAACAATGCTGGAATTCTGTTCCATTAGGTTGTGGTTGACAAATCGGGTGTCGCAACTGTAATCACTGTACACAGTTCACGGTAACAATAGATGGTACTAACAAAATCATAGCTGAAAGTGAAAAAATTTCTAGGTGTAGCAAGCGGCGGGTCAGGGGTTAAGCCGGTTCATTGACTGCGACCCTAGCCAAGTCATTGAAACACATGTATGTACTCCCAGTCGGAAGGACAATTCCTGAAAAAACTTCTTAACGGATCCATCTTGAGCGGCGACGAATTCCATATCCACATTACTTCAAATGGAGATGAACCCCAACCTTATTCCCCAACTCAACATATCATGCGGTGAGACAGACTTACAGTACTGTCTCAAGGTCAGTTGAGTGCTCACGCGAGAGTTAGCCCTACAGTCTGTTTTATTCTACAAACTTTGATAAAAACACGACTACACTTTTTGTTTGCAAGCTTGATACTGGTACACTCGTAATTTTGGAAGTCTCCTTTCTTCAGGTGTGCAGGTACGACATAAAACACCGAGAGACATAACAAACAAACAAATTAAAACACTAGCTATATTTCGAGACTGCATTGTCTCAGCATCAGGCAATGAGAGGAATGTTCGTTATCAAGCTTGCAAACAAAAAGCCTAGTCCTGTTGTTAATGAACTTTGTGTAAACGAAGGGCTGCTACCAAACTATACTGTGTTACTTATAAACATTTGTTAAGTTCTAATGTTACAACTTCAAAGAGCATTTACAAGATTTTAACTTCAGTATTAGTTACGACAGCTAAATGCAATTTACAATTGCCCAGTTAAAAATATAATTATTAACAAAAAGTAACTGGGTTTACTTTGCATTGCCCAAGCGTATTTTTACAAAACTTGCATCGTGTGGTTGAAAGTTCTAGACACGTCAAGTTTTTCATAAAAATCCCTCGGCAAGCCTCTATTCATATGTGTCAATAGTTCAGGTTGACAATTTGACCTTAAAGTAAAATATAACCAGTTTTGGATCAAAATAATTACCAAATATATCACCTTCCTTTTGCAAAGGTTTCTTATATTGCTAAGAAAGCCCACAATTTCTCAAAATATTTTTACAATCTCACAAGCTAGGGAATAGAATTAATATCAAAGTGTTAAAATTCATTTCTTCCAACTTTCTCTTCTATGGAAAAATGAAAATTTCATTTGCCCCGTGTGTCATGTCCTGAACTGGTGAGATTTTACCATAATCTAATACCACGGCCGTCCCGCACTACATGGCGATCGAAATTCACTTTGTTGCGGAGATAAAAGCACGTAACTCTCGTTTTGAAAATCAGGCACATTTTCGTTAGGCTATCTCTCACTGAAGTCAGAAAGGCAAAGAATTTCACTTCACACATCCAAGGGTATTTGTCCAGTTTAGCAAATTTTCTCACGTCGAAGTTGCAGCCCACAGCACAGCCGTAATACCTTGTTGGCATTCTAAGGATCAATAGAGTAATGCAACCAAGAAAAACTTTTAAACAACAACAAATAACATGTAAAACTCCAGAGGCATGCACCTCGCAGATGTTTATAGCATTGTAGGTAAATACAGCAAAATAACACAGAGTGTCACTGTGTAAACTGGGTCACCCCTATTTAGTGACTGTTAAGTACTTAAATGGTCCCAATAAACTACAAAGGGGGTGTTGCATAATCTTCACAAGCCAATGTAGATGAAGTTCTGTTGAATGGAAGGCATTACAAAAAAACAACAATAACTTATCTTAGTAGTTGTAAATTACGGAAATATTTCAACAAATTTGAAAATTTCACGTTTTTGCTAAGTATTTTATGTACGGTAAAAATTCTCTTCACTTTGGGACACAATATGGCGGACAGGTGAAATGTGGATTTGTCACAATTTCTCAACAAAAATTTCAGCAAAAATTAGTTTGCTTTGAATAAGGTTTGTGTAGCGTAGCTATTACCAAACAACACGTGGTAAGATTTTGAGCATTTGTAACAGTGTGGTAAGACTGGCAAAATAGTAATATGTCAACTTTAGCAATTATTTTGTCTCAATTTGAATTGAACATATTAACAATGTGCAGTTCCAACAAAAAATGAATATTAACAGTAAGGCTTAGTCCTTAATACCATAGCAATGCACAAGGCAAGAAACATTTACCAAAACATTTCTTACCTTTTTCACACAGTCTGCTAGATTGTCAGGGCCTTCCGGTGTCGCCAGATCTCTTGGAGAGTTGGAACGGCGGACACGTGACAACGACTGAGACACCAGACCTGCCCCTGGTATAGCTAGAATTTTAGAGCTGCCTTGTAAAGAGCTGAACTGTTCTGTAAAGACAAGATGGAAATAACACTGAGTGAAGGTATTCCAGAGATTAGTAGAGGGCTTCGCTATTCATGACATTGTTTCTCAAAGTGTAACTGTTAGAGTATGGCCAGTCCATATTGAAATTTACTAACCCGCCACACAGTGAGCATTGGCTGACAAGCATACAGTGTCACTTATAGAGCCCAAGTAATGCGGACGGGAGGTTTCAACCAACTGGTAAAAAACGTTTTAACACCTTTCTTGCCATAATGTCGGGAAAGTGTACTAATGTCTTAGGAGAAATGGCAGTCCTTTTGATATATCAATGGATCCATACATTTTCTACTGCTAAGAAATATCCGTGACCATTAGTCAGTTGCTGCAGGTGATGAAGTGGGAGAATTTCGATCCCAGCCGATGTCAAAAAGCTAAAATAAACTAGTGAACTAGTAAACTACCGTAATCAAATAATGGGAGGGGCTGACAGTGGGAGGGGCTGACAGTGGGAGGGGCTGACTGTGGAATTTAATCTTCTGCTTTTAAATTAATGAACCACTATGTAATAATTAAACTTCCGTCTACCAAATCTGAATCAGGATCAATCAGAATTCACTTTCTTGCTTTCAATACTCAGGAGAGCGTCAATATGAAAAGTTCCCTATTTAGTGTTCATTTAGTTCATCATAACTACCACCTCGTTTCTGCATATAATAGCCCAATTACCAGATCTCAAATCATTTAAATACTGTGTGAGATCGATTTGAGTGACAGCGTTGTAACCTTGTTGTAAACAAATCATGCTGCTGAAGTGGATTCTACAAAATCTGTTTTTTCGCATTTCGTATTTGAAGTTAATTAAAGAAAAGATGTTTTTCTAAATATATCAGAAATATTACAAAAATGGCCAATATAAATAAGGTCTAAAATATCCTTTAGTAAGCAGAGACACCATGAATAAGGATGGGAAGCATATTATGAAGATGGTAAAGACTTGATTTTTTTTCGATGTCTACACATTGTTCCACCTATAAATACTATTGCCACAACCTCATTTCTGTGACCTGCATAAGTCACCACTGCAACCTCAGGTTTTGGAAAAAATACTAAATCACTGCAAAGTTACCATGCACGCCTCCAAGACTTGCTCAAAATATTTCAGGAAGTAAACGGACGGCAATCAGACATGTTTGGCAACAAATAGATGAAAGGGACCATTAAGGACTAATGCACAGACATTGTGTCCTCAGATCAGACACTTTAAGAAAGGGGGTTTTAACCTACACAGGATATCACTAGGCCTCCGAGGTGGTACCGAGCACACAATACACTCATAACTACCTGTGTGACTATAAAAGAGCACGGACAATCCTGGATGTTGCGGCAGATATTTTTGACAATTGCCAACCATGCGTCGTTAAATCTGACAATCAAGATTTTTGAAACTCACATACGGGAATCCTTCTTTTGTCGACCTCATCTCCATTTGGAATTTTGCCAGGTCACGTTTGGGGAGTTGACGTAATCAAGTGTGGAGTCCTGTATCATACTTTTAAGCCAACCATAAAAATTTAATTGACCAATCCAGACCCACAATTCTTCTTATGCGACCACATGCCGAGACATAGAAGTTGCCACATTGAACTAAGAGTCAGACTGTAACTACAATGAACACAGTCAGGGAACCCCACTTACACCAAAGGTAGACTGGTCAAAACCTATTACCTAACGCTTTGCACACAGCAAGCCACATGCTGAGATGAGTGACAAGAGGGCCACCAGGAGAGACGGAAACAACATCATCTTGCAATCACGAGACCTACTGACGTTTAGTACCCAAATCTAGCAGGCGAGGGACACCCTGAAGTTGAGACAATACTCCGACATTTTCTTGCGTACTGTCCTACTGGAGGCGCCACTCTCCTAAATTATCTGTTTCAGTTTTCGGTTAGTGTATCATGACGACAAAACAGTCGACCATGATTAGCAGACGACGTAGTTGCCAGAAATAATGCCCTATAATTTGACTAGGTATCGCCAGTGAATAATGACGTCATTACCTCTGTAAGAGCACAGATTTCGTCCATTGAAAGTTTACAGAGTTGGTGGTCCATGTACCATAGTCTCTGGTGGTAGCAATAAAAAGGTTGCACAAAGCTGATAGTGCTTGAAAAGATATAATCGCACACCAAATTTCAGATAGATGAGATGCCAAAAATATGGCACAAAAATTCAGAGACCAGTCCTCCGAAAATCTCAAATAACTCGAAAACGGTAAGAGCAATGCGGAGCATTGAAATGTAGCCATGACAACACCGCTACTGCTGTGCTTCTATGGGTGAATTGAGAAGATTAGGAGAAGCAGAAAACATCAAATCTGTCCAAAAATGGAAAGCCGTTGTCATATCTTTAATAAAAACCTATTTGTAGAATTTCATGAAAATACATTGATGAACTCCACAGATACAGAGGGAAACATAAAAAACATTTTGTCATAAGGGGGCACAGTAGTATTTGGATTAGTTCAACACTTGTTACCGTTCGTCGTTGGCTCTATAGGAACACATTGTTCAAATTTCACAAAGTTCCTTCAAAGGATTAAGGAGATTGAGCCTCAGACTCCAAAAAAAAAACAAAATCGCCACTAGGGGGTGACACAGAAGTCGGACCTCAGTCCGAAAGTCTATGTCATTCATGGCCTTCTTATCAGGAACACATCGGTACATGTTCATAATGACCCTTTGAGCGGTATGGCAGATAAAGAGGTGGACGCCAGAAAAAGGATGAAAAGGTAACAAAAATGCCCACAAGGTGGTGTAAAATCTGTCAAATCCGTCCGAGAATGTAATGGCATCATCGCCTTGTTATTCAAAAAATAATTTCCCGAAAATCCATCTACAAACTCCAAAGATATAGAGGCAAACATAAAAACTGAAATTGGTACTATTAAGGTGGCAGTCTAAAACTCATCGTCATTCAATGTGAGCATTACACGAGCCAGATTTCATTAAGATCATACAAGGCCAGTTTTAATAGGAGATACAGCCACTGACGACTGATGCCCAGACAGAAATGATGGCAATATGCATCCACATATAAATATGTTAGCGAATAAAAAGTGATGACACACTCAAAATAGCCCAAAGACTGATCAATTGACAAAAAAATTTAAAAATCCCACCCAGAAAATGCCATCTTGAGTGTGATTTTAACCAAAAACAATAGGCTTCGAGCCATTCACAAGACAAATGCTGTGTGTAAATTTCACGTTGATCCGGTAAGAATTGCGATCTGTAGTGAGCAAACAAAGAAACAAACAAAAAATTATGACAAAGCAACAAACTTGGAGAAATTTCATTTCCCCAAGTAAAAATACAAAATAGGCAGGTAGCCCGATGCCTTCTATGGTACACCAAGCGTACTTAGGCCGTACAGTTGGACCCACTGGCACTAATCATGTAATTGGAACTGAAGGGGATCTCTCAGCATGGGGTATTTCCTCCTGAGGCCTTCAAGTCTTCCCGTTTTTCTCAGGAAATTAGAAAGGTCATTGAGCCTGCATGATCTGGTGATGAGGTGCTGTCACTTGAAGTGACTATTATAATCCCAACTAGTATAAAGCATTTCACTATTGCTGGTTGGGAAAGCAGATGTTGCACCTAATCAGAAATTACATAGTTCACTGTTTCGCCTTTTTGCACCAAACTCCATCTTACGCTTTACTCTGCTTTGGGTTATCAGTTTCTGGCTGACAAAAACTGGAAATTCAGTGTGGAGGCTTAGATCAACGAGAACAAGCAGTGAATTACGTAATTCTACAGATTCATCATCTCAAAGAAGTTTCAAGAAGTTACCATAGCCGTCTGGGCTACTACCCAGGGTGCCTAAATTAGGGCATCAAAAAGTCAGGAGGTTAGCGTTAAGCAGCAACAAACCAAAATCCCTTGACAATGTGTTCACTAGCCTGCTCTTGGGTGTATTCATTCTATCTAATGACTTAAACCCAATGTGTAACCTTTAATTAAAGGCTCAGAACATGAAGTGACTTGGAACAGAGATTTGCGTCAATGTAAAACATAGCTACTGAGGTTTGATACTTTACACCTAACCTATAATGAATATCACATGATTGACGTAGGTTTTTGGACCTTCCAACTGGAGCCAGCTATTGGTCAGCGATAACACTTACAGCATCACTCATCTTTGCAACACAGTTTCCAGTTCTTTTTTTGAAACAAAACAATAGCAATAGGTGGAAGAATAAATAACAAAATGACATTATTTGTACCTTGACGGGCCACAAAAGAAAAGGGTGCCAACTAATGAAGAACCAGAGTATCGATTTCCATGCAAGATGCATTTTGGTTGAAGTCCTCACAACTGGGCTTGTGATACACAGTTCCTATATCAGCATGCAGTAAAACGTATCAGCAGCAACAATTTATGAAAAAGAAACACGACAATGGGTCAATAGACCCACAAAACCGTTTGAGTTAGTTCCGTGGTCCTTTTTGATTACCATGCTATAAACGTGCCCTTTAAAACAGGCGATACATTTGGAAAAAATCTTTTGAATTTCTCCAATGCCAGTGGTCAGCTCCCTTCTAATCCCCACATTACAGCGTCTGAGACGCTCGGAGGGGGGGGGGGGCTAGTCATCAATAGCTATTCTAATTACTAGATCACTAGGGCACATAGTGAGGGTAATTCCTGTTTCTTATCAGATCATATCTGTTTCTCCATTTTCTTTTCTTTTTTGGACAAGAAAACTGATAGAAACCATAAAATCTGAACAGAGGAGTAAAAATCAGACTATGCTGGTTCTTGAATTTTCAACATTGGTCAAGTAATTACGATTTTGTCAACAAAAATCCAACCCTGGAGCTCTATTCATTGGAGAGAAGTAATTTCAGCATGGCTTATCGGCTAATTATATGCATCACCGACTCACAATAGAAGCCGTGGGCCTCAAAGAATGTGGATGAGACACCAATCCTGTTGGGGAATTCTCCTAATTAAAGGGCATGGTCAAGATACGGCAATTTTGCAGAATGTCATCTGTGTTTTCTGCTAATGACTGTCATTACCAGGCTAGTGATGGGTGCAACAACCAAACACTAAATCCACAGTTGGCATCTACATCATTCTTCACTGTTAGGTCCACCTGTAGATGGCATTAAATTTATCAACTGTTGTTGCGATCATCATGGTTGAGATCAGCTGCTCTGCAATGCCTTGTGCTAGAATCTGACTGCAGTGCGTATTCACTGTGACCATAGAAAATAAGGTTCGCAATTTTTCATGTGCCAATTAGTAAAGCAATCACAGTATGTCAATGAAAACGTTTAGCCACTAATGACGATGAGCGAGCTCACAAAATATCTCTGTAACAGACAAGGGAAACTTACGCCTAATGACTTATACTATAGTAGACTAATGCATGGGCACTTGAACTGTGGCAAGAAGATCAGGAACAATGATTTGCACTACTTCCAAGAGGTGGGGTAAGTTTCCACATCTATCAAAAGCTGCTAAGTATTGTCCAGACAGTCACTAATGTGCCACAAGTTAAAGTGCCCAACTGCACTCAGCTGTGGAGGCAAATGAAAGTACCAAGTAAACTCAACTTGCGCAAGTTAAAGTGCCCAACTGCACTCAGCTGTGGAGGCAAATGAAAGTACCAAGTAAACTCAACTTGCGCAAGTTAAAGTGCCCAACTGCACTCAGCTGTGGAGGCAAATGAAAGTACCAAGTAAACTCCTTCGCAGCGTAGCCGGAGAGAGCATAACTTGGCTAATATTGTGGGCTTCAAACAGTGAACAGGTCTCCCAAAACATTCCTCGTTCCTTATTAAGTATCAAACCCCAGGGGACAATGTCAGACGAAGTAGAAAATCCAAAAATAGAAGGCCAATCAACAGTGCTTTGAACTTGATTGATCCCGTAATAAAAACAAAACGTTGCACTGAAATGCCACGTTTCAAATGCCAGTTCCCACACTGTATAACAAAAATACTAGTAGAATGTTTACGCGATATGGTTTTCAACAAAAAAGCTTCTTACAAGGCACACACAATTAAACAACATTTGCTAATTTAAACTCGTAAAAGCTTTTGAGCCCCACAGAGTGATGATGATCGAACCAGAATTATATCTCCGCCATATTTCAAGCATATTTTGGTCGAAAAGATATTTTCAAATTCATTGTGCAAAATAAAACATAAGGTAAAGCATGTTAATTTATTAATTATTACTGTGTCGGTATAATTCCAACAAATTTACACGCTAACTAACCCAAGTTCAATGACTAGAGAAATTTTATAGTAAAATTACTCATTACCTGTAACTAGGATATTGAAATTGATTTTAATTAGATTAGGTTTTTCCATTGATTCCTAATGATTCGTTTACTCAATAATTGGAGTGTCAGTTGGAAATTCTAACAGAATTGTATTTCAGTATAATCTTTCATCATCCACAACCTTGTTTCACTATTCAAATGTACCAGGTAGTAACTCCTCAAAACATTTTACACACAGTAGTCGAAAAAAAAGTGGAGACTCACATCATAAAGTTACCATTTTAGTGAGTGTATGGTGAAACCTGGTTCATTGTGTATAATTATACTTTCTGCGCTAGACACTAAACAATTACAAATGGTAGTCATTTGCATCTTGTTATTGAAAAATCTACTAAACTAAATAACTTGACAAACGTACAATTTTCTTACAAAAGATTCACATTTACATTAATTTACATTACTGTAAAGGAAAACTGTTAAGCATCCTGTGTTAGTCCAGTGTCCAACGTCATAGACAAGATCCTGTATCCACATGTGCTGACAAACCTTTCAGGGCTGCTTACCACGCAACAACGCAAGGCAAACGTAACGATGCAAGAATTTCCCAAATAAACCTATTGCGATCACATACTTGCAATGCAATCTCAAGAAGTCTTGCAAGATCTTGCATTCGCACAATTCTTTGGGGTCTCAGGAACACCAGTCAGATGCTCCAGACTTGACTTTTTATAAGGAGTGGAGGACAGTGGTGATAAGGTATACAAAAAGTCTGTTACTTGAGTGAACGACCTCATCAGAGTGAACATTGCTCTCTAGCCCTCTTCTGCGGGTGTCACATTTCTAATGAGATGGGGAAGCACTTGAACAGCTATTACCAGTGCAGAACAATACCTTTTGTATAGTTTACGAAATTAGTGAAAAGCACAGGAGCAGTGAAAGAGTTGTGGTGCCAGCAATAGCATAAAATGTCAGTAGATGACTCATCTAAATAATGACATAAGGCCTTCCTACTGTCTAACTCGGGTGTGAGAGGAGCGTCGGTGTGACAGGAGCGTCGATGTAAACTGCGAAGTTCATTGAATCATTCCTTCCAGCTTCAGTGGTTAACGGCATCGAAGTACACGCTAGGTGACGCTGTCGTCATCGAAGTAATCGCACTTAGGTATAGTGCATAGTTGTTTACTTTCAACCAGGACCGAAGTTAACCATTCATACTGAGCGCAACTCTCGAAAACATCGATGAGTCAATGTTAGTATGAAAGGGCCTTCTATACCCGTAACTGCATTTCATTTTATCTTGACATTTTATTAAGCACACAATATACATGGCCGACTACTGAAATTCTATTTTGTCAAATCTATAAACAAAATAAAGTTAAGAAAAATCAAGTTCAGCTTTATCATGGTTCGTTCCATGTAGATGTTACCACATAAGATGAAATAAATTTTCTGTTTAATAACTGCAGTGAAGTAATCAGCCTCAGAAAGAAGAAAAATGACAATTTTGGTAATTACTCTTTGTGTGAAATAAGTGAGAGTTACCATACCAAAGGCAAACTACTAAATGTTAAAGCGCCATGCAGTGTCATGTTTGAAAACCATTGTTTTTTGTTCTTGTTTTGGGGTGGAATTGTTTGTTTAGATTTTCAATAGGGCGAGTGAGTGTCCCTAATTACTGCCAATTTATTCCACTTAGAAGCTTCTAATTTCATCCTAATAAGTACTACGCGTGGGTTTTTATGATTGGCTTTCAAAGATATTTATTGACACCGGGTAAAAATGTGCACTAGTGAAAACTTACCAACTAGGGTTTTCAATAAAATATAAAAAAGTAATGGTATGAAAATGGCTGAAAAGCTAGAGCATGAATTAGTCAATAAAAACCTGACATTAGGCAGACTTTCAAAGGCACTGTAGTTCCTTCGTGGAAACCAGGGATATTTTTGGTTAACATTTACGCATTCCTGAGCTATACTAATTACATCGACCCGACTTAAAAGGTTTTTGAAAGTCAAGCACAGCGTTTTTAAAGTACTGTTAACGTAATACCTTGATTCAGATAACAGGAGGCACTCATATACCCACTTTGAATTATAAATAAAATTCATTCAAAATACATTGAACGGAAATCTACTCGAAGGTCTCAAATGCCCCTGTCCCAGAGGGTACCAGACCAGCAACAAAAACATATGTGGCTAGCATTTGGACAGACAGACAACCGACTTTCAAGAAGTCATATGGAACTGCTTACAAACAGCAATCAGGTTCATTTCCTACTGATAGCTCAGTTTGATTTAGTCCCAAATGGATGCTATTGAGATAACTGGTTTGATCACCAAACCTCTCTGGCTGATCCAGATTGGTAACTCCAATAGAATAAGAGAGGAGGTGATTGCCCAACTTAACAGGAAAGGGATTTTGTAACACCATTTAGATAATGTATCAATTTTGGGACATAATCACAGACAGATACCTTTAGGTAACCGTGGTTACCATTAGTTGGGAATACTAACTGGAGGTAACTGGAGGTAATTAAAAACCTCCAGTAATGAAAAACAGAGCCTTTTCAGTGGTTTCAGTGGTTTGCCTTGTATTGAATGAACTCTCATTCTCCATTGATGCCAATTTTAGTTTTTACATATTTTTTAGACCAGTGACAGCCAGATTACCAAGCCAGAATCAAAATTTAGTACACGTTGGTAATCAATTAATTTTGCTTGATTCAAATATGCTCGTGGAATAAACCAAAAAGCTATGATTTCCAACACGATCCATGTAACCGCAATAGACAGAACACGAAAGTGCTATGAATAAAATCGATGCTCAAGAATCAAAATCACAAGTACAGGACTCTATTGGTTTCGAGTTGATCACTCGTGCACGTAGAACTGAGTAAACAGTTAACTTGTTACATTGTGTTCTGTCCACTTCCAGGAGAAAACCACCTAAATTGGTTTGTCGGTTAATACTCTCCCAAATTAAATATTTAAGATTATGCACAAAACTATGGGCTCTGTGCAACTGAAAGACTTGAAACGGCATCAAAAGTAAACCAATAAATCCACCAGCACCAAGGCATCATATCACTATCCATAGGTATTGTATCTTAAAGAGTTGTCACTAGGTATTGTCACAGCAATCTATGTATTTCTGTTTCTTGTACTAATATTGGTCTCAATTTTGACCAGTGGCACCTCCGATTATTAGGTGGAAGTAACCCCCTGCATGGCATTAGCTTCCATGAATTAGAGAGGCTTTGACTAATAACCACAATTTCACAATCATTAGACACCAGGCCAATTTACTCATGGCCAGCTCTTGTATCTATCACAACATCATGCACTCACTGTGCTGGTTCTTGCATGTAACCCATCAGTTGGAATGATTTAATTTCATCTCACCACAACATGTTCTGCCTGTTCACATCACCAGACCAAGGAAGAGAATCCAACCAGAAATTGTAAAAGCCACATCCTGCATTATCTCAACATTCAAAAATGCCAAAGAGACTTGTCACAGTGCTGTTTACTGGAGTGGCACCTTTGACATTGCACCAATAGATGCTAAAGATTGAGGCCGAATTTACAAGACACCTTTGACACCGTGCAAAAAGATGCTGGAGATTGAAAAATTAAAAATGAAATAGTTGGAAGCCAGAGTTGATGGGACGCATTCGTAATAGTGCACACAGATGCTGAAGACTGAAAACTACAATTTTGAAATGGTTGAAAATGATGTCAAGGTCACCAAAACAAACTACTGTTGCACCTGCCAATAAATGCCGCCTCCCACACCTCGGTACAAAATACGAACAAAATCTTGAGATTTCTTGTGCCAAAACGTGAATACCAAGACGATCATAAATACCATGATCTCCGCTTCCTGCCTTTAAAAAATGATAAAAAAACAAATATGTCAATAATTTTCGTCTCATGTTGAAGATATTTAATTATAAGTCACAACAATGTCCACTGCAGCCAATATGTGTACTGTTTCACATTTAAGGTCTAAAAATAGCAATTGACTGCAGTGCTTCAGGATTCTGCACAATTGACATTAACTCCCCCATTGAATAAAGGTCCCGGATCCTGCCGTCCAACAGGGCGTCTTAAAAGGGTCTTTGATTGTGGTCCCATGTATTGGCCAGAAATGCAACGCTGACGTCCCGTAAACGTCATAATACGACACCATTAAGAATAAGTAAGGCGCACAACCAAAATTTTCTTCTGTCTAATTTCTCAGCATAAATTGCCAATAAGAAAAGTTTTACTTCATTCTCATCATGTTTCGTAGTGTTTAATTGCTGTGAAACAACTGATTCATCATTCTACCAAGCATGTTTTTGATATTACTGAAGACTTGCCACATTGTCTGCAGTTAACACTGGACCAGCTGATGGAAACATACAGTAAAATCTTTCTAAGTTCGGACAAAAATAATTGCCAAAATTGATCCTTTTCTTTCTTCAAAGGTTTCAAGAATTGTTGTATGAATGTCCACAATTTCTTACGACAATGCATAAGTTTGCTATGGTATAGAGCTTTAACATATTGGAGCATTTACAGTAGTTTCAATTTTGATGAAAAAATGAAATTTCACTCATCTGTCCTATTGTGTCCTAAATGGGGTCCCACTACCAAAATTTTAGTACTCACATCTCTGCCAAATTGCAACCTTAAATGAGAATTTAATATACAATTGTTGAATTCTAAAGTTTGGCTCAGTGCCATCAACAAAACAAGAAAAACAATCCACAGGCCTTAAGTAATCAGACAAGAATCTACTTGAATGGTTGACTGACATACTACGTGATGTCACTGGGATAGCCTTCTCAAACAAGCATTTTTAGTGATTTATAACATGCCACCCCACGTTGTTTGTAAACAGGAATAGGAATGGCAGGAACTAAGTGCGCAAATGAGAGTATTTCAATAGCAAAGGCACAATGACAAGATTTAAGATATAACTTCATCACCATGATCAATGACCGACTGAACACAGGCTGAGTAGGCCTCCTGTCTTTTACTACATTGGCACAACAGCAGTCAGATCCATCCAAAACTCATGATCACCTTTATTTTCCAGATATGCCTCAAGGGGGCGTAGCAAAATTCAAAACTGACCAAAAAGCAACAACAGGCAGGTTTAATAATAGTTTTTGTCTAAATTAGAAGCAAGAAGAGAAAAACAAAAACAACACTTAGAGTACAGCATGAAAACGACGTTTCTAATAATTGACAGATCTTGTGTAATGAGGATGATACTTGCGTCATATTGAAATGTCGTTTTCGTGCCGCACTCCAGTGTCGTTTTTGTTTTCCACTTCAGGCACGACTGTCCGTCAATAGAAACACCTAGTTAGCACACAATATTGTGGACAAATTGCATTTTCTCAAATTTCTCGATACTGTGCAGATGTCATAAAACAACATTTGTTTAAGTTAACAACGATATTTGCAGGAAGGTAAAAAATGACAATTTTGGCAATATTTTAGTGCAAAATAACTGAAGCATTGACTGCCGTCAAATTATGTAGCGATTCTTCAAACCATTTAGTAGACAGAAAGGTGGATACCAAAAACAGAATTGAAATACTACAAGTGCCAACAGGGGCGGACAACATGCCAGAGGTGTGCAAAAATGTGCAGGTGCAGTCTTCTGTTTCTATAACACATCTGTCCAACTTTCAAATTTCAACCAAGGATATGACAGATACAGACGAGGCAGACACAAAAGGTAATTTGCCACAAGGTGGAACCGAAGTAGTCAGTCTGTTCAAAAGTGCACAACATAACCAGCCGGCTGAAAATTGTTGTGTAACACCCGTTTTTGGATACCAACAATTACCTTAGCCAAGTTTCTTGAAGATCCATTGAGTGACTTGGCAAATACAAAATCAAATGCCAAAAACTAAAATTTTTCTCAAAGCCATGCAGCAGTTCGAAAGTCGTCTTCCTCTGTCATGTTATTCAGAGGAATGTGAGCTGGCAAAATTTGCGACCACCCTGCTCGGGAATTACTGTAGATACAGCTGGGAGGTGCCAGAGGTGTCGACAGAGATGACTACAATATGCACCCAAAATACATGTATGTGGATGCATAAAAATTAAATCTCCAAACTTGCGCACTGGCAGCACTAAATAGTCAGTTCTCTATCACTATCAAGTCTGATCTAGGGAAGCTCAAACGTGCCTACATCAGGGCTTGGAATGACCAATGACATTAGAAAGAGGAAAATTTCCAGGTGATGCATCATTCCACAAATAAATAGGCTGATGTGATAGAAATATCTTTTTGTGTTGTAAAATTTTACTGAAATGAACGTTTTTGTATGAATAAAGTCACAATAATGATAAAAAGAGACGAAAAAAGGAAACTGGAAATCAAAAATGAGGAAATCGAAACCAAAAAGAGGAATTCCTCTTAAAAGAGGAAAATCCCAAGAAGTGCTACATTACAAAGAGATTAGTATCACAGCAATATGCGTGCACTTTACTAGCTATGCAGCTCTCCAAGTAGAGGGAAAACCTTCCCAGGAATCAAAAGGCCTGCGAAATGGAAACAAACAAGAGTAGGTGACATCTGATTAGCGTTCTCACAATTACCGACTCAAGATACCTGATTATCCTAAGCAGCGAATAAAAAACATTAATTAGATAAAATCAGATTACCATAATCTAGCACTACAGCTGATGTCCAGCTAAAACGGACCAGGTACTAATATCCCTTTGAAATAATGAGTTATTGATTGAAACATAGCCTGAGACTTTCTCAAAGCAATACAGACACGGTGTGTGATTGATTGATAAGTCCTGTTGACCATTGGAGGGGGGATAATTCTACAGCTGATGACAATTAACGGGGAAGTTGCAAAAGTTCCAGGCAGGAGTGCGGTCCCAAAGTCTAGCCTTTCTTCTTTTTAAATCCATTCCAAGGCTGCACATTGAAAGAGAATGACGACAGTCCTAACTAAAATAGTATACTGTCTTGACTCTATTTAAAAACGTTAAGCACCCTCTACAATTATAAAAGACGCGATGCTTTATGATATTTCTCTGTTCCGATGTTTACCCAGCCCGTTGCTCCCTAAACAAGATGTCCCATGCTTGTAGCCAGCTTTAATTGCAACATAATGGGTAGGCACGAAATTGTAGATAGCGAACTTTTTTCTATTCTTCTCTTGAACATACTACCAAACCCCCCCCCCCCCGTCGCCAATTTTCACTCCCCGGGTGGTCAGTCAACCACCAGTTAAAAACTAAGCACCAGGACGCATGCTCCTTTTCAGTTCGTTCAGCTGGGAGTAAATTCAATTATATATATTTCTAAAGAACTGCCAGTGACATTGTCGAAACCGTCTCACACCAGTTTGATTGAGATGCAATAAGCGAAAACAATTTTTGACTCACATTTTTATTACTTCAAGATGATACGCAAACATCTAGTAACGTATTGCCAACTTTTGAATTCCGAAATCAAAAGGCAGCAGAAGCCCTGAGTGAGGCGCAACAGCTCCTTGGTCACCAGGCATCCTTAATAACCCGGGCGTTAAAGTTCAAGAAAACTGTGAGAATTAGTTCAAAGTCCGGGGGAATAATATCAAATTAGGGACAATTTTACAGCCTTGAGTGAATTGTTGGAATTCTTTAAAAATGGTGGGCGGGATCACTGGCAAACCAAATTTTCTGACCTGATTTTTTCGAATGTATGTTCTATCTAGTGCACTGAAAACTCAGTGTGGTTAGACAGCATGGCTGAAAGTAGATTTTGAAGCCAGGTTGTTGAAGTTTGCCAACATAGGGAGAAAATCAAGTTATTTGAGGTAATGTAATTTACATTGCCAAACCACTGTCTGGGAGGCTGTCGTTGCCCTCAGTAACTGATTGTTATTATCAATGTTTTATCACTAATTATTTGAACACTTGACTTTACTAATTCATACACCTACTTTAGTCTGTATTAATTGGAACACATAAGTGACAAAGGAATTAGTTGCACATTGCTACAGAAACGGCCATAGACAAAATTCTATGCAAATTTCACAAGAAAAAAACTTGTAACCAACTTTTGTTCCTGTATTCAATAATTACTTTTACATGAAATAAAAAGGTTCAATATACTTAGACTTCATGCAGATTTCCATTATCGGGTGATTTGAGTTTGGTTCCTTGGCATTTAATATGAAAAAAGATATATAAGTGAGCAACAAAATGACATCGGCAAGACCAACCATAAATGTTACTAGTAGCAATCTGCTTTTAGAGGTAAACATTTTTAAGCCATGGCATGGCTATTAAAGCTTTAAAAAGACATTGTTTTGAAAAATAAATTTGTTATAGAGGGGAATTAAAGTGTGTGGCCGACTGCATCTCTTTGTCAATTTCAACTATGGGACATTTTTAATGGAATTCACATTCTGGGCTAGGCTATTCAGTTATCCATAGGGAGTAATAAAACAACAATTGTTTCATAAAGCCTTTGTTAAGCTGTGTTTTGTTACACAGGCCAACTGAGACTGCAGGGTTCACAAAGAACTGCTTTCACTGAACTTGCATGACAATTTCAAAACCATGTTGTGTGTGAACAACACCCATGATTTACAATGGTCTGCAAAATTCTAAGCCACTATGGGACTTAAGTTACCCTATCAAACCCCAAGAAGACGCTAACATAATAAAATGATTCCAGCAACAGTCACAAGTTGCAGTGTGACTGAAAATAGATCTGTTTTACGCATTTGAAAGCGTGACATACTGTTTTGAAAATCAGTCCGGTGAAGTAGATTATGTGTGGGCCCTTGCCTGAGCAGTAGAAAAAGGTAGCCAGGAAGTGGCATTACAAAAGTAGTGACATTTATACAACAGAAAACCCCCTGCGTATCAATTCTAATGATTCCCAATTAGCCATTTCATGTATAGGGTGTGCCAAAAATGTCAACAAATAATTACCTTGAAAGCTGAATACCAGAAAATGGTTTTACTATCAACTAATGGTGTTTTCATATTCCAGGAATACCAAAGTTTCGTTTTCAAGACACAGGTTGGGAAAATGCCATAACTGACGCTAATTGTAAAAAAAAGTTGTTTTAACTGTTCTGCACCTCGGCTGAAGCTGTACATTTGGTTGCATTTGGTGCCAAAACATGAAAACGTCTCTCTTCTCTACAGTAAGAAACCACCGATTTTTTCTGCTTCTATGCACTGTACAACAAACTTTGGCATTCCTGGAATAAGAAAAACATCATTCCCAGTAAAACCATATCCAGGTACCATAAGCATTTTTGGTAAACCCTGTGGTTGATCCATGTAGTAAGGTAATATAATAGTCTTCTCCTGACAAAGGATAATTTCATCTAAATTAGGAGTCATTTGCACAAAATAATTCTAAGGATTTTAAGACAAAGTTCAGTTAGTTTCTAAACACATGACAACGCACATTAGTATTAATCAAGAAGTGACAGACATTATCATTCATCTTGGTAAACTCCTTGTACACTTTTTCAGAAGTTAAGAATTAAAATTCTTTGTGTCTGGTAAATCAAGACATTACAATACGTCATCATAAAAAGAAACAAAGCTCAAAAGGCGAGTTAGTTGGCTTTCGCGAGAAAATTCTTCTCTTACATCAGTTTGAGTCAGTATCACTGCTATGCACCTGAATGCGTCTCGGGAATAAATTTGTGCAGACCAAACTGTAGTACTTTTGGATGAGACAAAACAACTGAACAGGAGAAACACGAGCAGACATCTTACCTCTGAGTGAACTGTGCCAGTTGTAGTTTCATTCATAAATGCTCACTATTTACACCACCAATCAGTATCCGTCAGAGGAAAAGGTTTCAGCTGCTAAGGTTTCAGCTGCTAGCACAATCCACTAAGCATAACCCAACTGAGCTGAGCAATGAACCAGCCTGGTCTATTGACCCAAAAGCAATCACATTCTTATTTATAGTCCTGGTTTCTAATAATAGACCACAATAGGCGGAGACGCTTAACCCTTTCCTCAGGAGTAGACAGGGCGAAAAACAATGACAACGCATCAACAGAATATCTTATTAATCAAGTTCATAATTGATGGAAAATGACAAAGGATGTCTGGTTTCGTGACAGGTCTTGATAATTACTCCCATTTAGTTGCAAAGCAGAACCTAATTTCTTCCCGATATTTCTAATGTAATTTTATCCTGATTTTAAATCTCTGTGATCAGTATACTTCATGATGGCATTAGACTTAACCAGAAGCGCAGTCTAAACTTATCCCAACTGTTGGCTGGGGGTTCCAAGGTTCATTTCTTATCCCTGGGGCTAAAAACACCCCTGCAGAGAAAGTGGAGTTTTTACTGCTAATCACTTTTCATAAAAACCCACAGGCAAAACTAGCTTCACCATATTCTCATTCTTCAAAACCAAGCCGGAAAGGTGAACCACTTCAAACACAAGAAATACTAACAGTATACTAAACATATTTTTTCAGGTAACAGCAGTTCATTCTTAAAATAGACTATTGGCACGAATTAGTGAAATCAAAGGAGACAAGAAGGAAATACCAAGGCAAAACCTCACGACTCAAATTCGGAATTAATTAGGTTTTGAACAAAGAGTTCTTCTGATAAAAAATGTCTAGCTTAGGATATGTGCTGGGGCCTGATGAAGCAGAAGACACGTCCACCAGTAAATATTTTAATGAATGAAAATGCTACTACCAAAGGTGTATGGAAAAAAACAGATAGGAAGCTACCCATTAGTTTGGGACAGCAAATTCAGGGGTCTCTCTAATTTAGTCAACAAACTATTGATTAGCTTGAGTGCCATACCAAGCCAATGCCATGTTCAAGCCACCTCTTTAAAAGTTTGACAGATTGATGTTAAATGAGTTCCCATCCAGATGATGAATTTCTCCAGTATCAAAACACAAGGCACAATTTTGCGTTGACCTAAAAGTAACCTACTTACAGTAAAATCTCACCAGTTTAGGATACAACATGGTTGATCGGTAAATTTTTATTTTCTCATTTTTCCATAAAAGATTACATAGCACTAAAATAATGCTTCTGCATGTTTAAAGTATGAATCAATTGCCACCGTCAGACAATGTTTTGAAAAACTATTTACAACTATGTTACAAGCCCTTGAAAAATGAAAAAAGCAATCATGGCAATTAGTTTTGCCTGAAAGTGGTGAGATTTTGCCATACTCAGTGGCGGATTTACGGGGGGGGGGGCAAGGGGGCCATGCCCCCGCCCCTAAAATTCTCCTAGATACCAT